>JAQHUG010000160.1:2296507-2332507 GCA_028555095.1 Dicrostonyx torquatus
TCCTAGAGCTCTGGGACCACCTCCTCTTCCCACTCCTAGAGCTCTGGGACCACCTCCTCTTCCCACTCAAGCAGCCACACACTTGGGAGATAGCTTGCCTAACCTACATACCAGAACGCACACCGCTTACTTTATTATCTTTTAGTCAAGTGCACATATTTAATAGACGTAATGCCTTATATAAGAAGAAAAAAGGCACTTTATTGTTAGAGAATTTAAGATACAAATAACATTTTAGTGAGTAAAGAATCACTCTTATTTTCAAAAATTCAGTACCAATGATTTAAAATCTTTCCTCCAAACCAAAACTTGGCAGGCTACATAATGTGAGGTATTCTTTTAAATAATTATGGCTAATTCATATTCAGCCAGGAGGGCTAAGAACCACAATAGCAACTTTTAAAGAACATTTAAAAATTCTCTTTGCTACTCCAAGCACACAATCTCTCATTAGCCTCAACTCGGTCCACTTCAGAACTCAAGTACTTTTCCATGAGGCAACATTTATGAGTTTTAATTTGTCTTTCAATAAACTTAAAACATGAAATCAAATAAAAAGAATAAAAAGGAGCCATGCCTATAATCTACCAGAGCCAACACGAGCACAGTTTGTAAAAATTTAAAGTTACCTGGAGAGAGAGAGAGAAAAGCTGCATTAGCCGCTTGTTGGGGACTCAGAGCTGAAAACACAAGCGATTGATCATTAACTTTTAGCCAGAAGCAAACTTGCACACAGCTCTCCAGAGGCCAGTTCCCTGCTTTCCCTTCCGTCTCTCTTCTTAAATAGGGGAAAGGTAGCTCCCTCTCTTTCTGGAGAACTTGCTATGACATGCACAATTAGTTCATACTTCACACGGTGTAATGTAGACGGGCCTTAAATTATATCCAGGGTCAAAGAAGGTAACTTGTCTAGCACTTTGAATTGCTACATTTAATCTTCTAATTCTCCTCTGCTGTTGAAGTAGACACAATTTCAAGGGTAGTTTTTCCCATCATGTAATTTTATATCATGTCTGGAAGACATTGCAAAAATTTTGTACAATATTCATTACTGTGTCTATGAATCATAGCTAATTCTGATATTGGGAAAGACAGTATTATGAACAATACTAAAGAGGTCAAAGTCACAGGTGTCTTCCATAGATGGTGGTTCTCTTCCACCTTTGTTTTATACTGAGACATGGCCTTTTAGGACCCTGAAGTCATGGATTTGGCTAGACTGAGCCCCAGCCACTATCACGGCTCCACCTCCTCTTGCTGTGGTGACAGAAGCATGCTGTCATTCTTGGCTTTTTACATTGGTGCTGGGGACACATGCAACAGGTACTTCACTGACATGCGTCTCTGCAGTGCTGAGGCATTTTACCAAGTAATTTGCATCCATGACCTTGTTCTTTAAACAATATAAGATAGGCAATATGCAAACATTTTAAGTATGGGAACACTGGGTTTTGGTTTCCTTCTCTGGGTTTTAATGGATATAAGGTTCATATTTCTCTCTACTAAACAGCAGACTAGTGTCTCCACAGTCAGTGGGAGGGGTTTAAGTGCTCGTGGTGAACTTGACAATTCCTGGAGCCACTTGGGAGATGGGCAGCTGGGCAGGCATGTGTGATTAGCTTGATTACATCTCTCAACCATTTCCCTGGAAAGAGGATCCTTAGTGGGGAGGTGAGTGGAGCATCAATATGCATGTGTTCCTGGCTCTTTGTCCCTTATTGGGGGTGGACATTACAAAAACGGCTCCCCCCAGCCCTTGCCTCTGTGATGACCCATGATGGCTGGATGATAGGTAGCCTAAATTACAAGCCAGAAGGAACCCTTTCTGCCTCGAGTTGTCCTGGTCAGAGGACTTTATCATAGCAGCAGGCAGAAAAACAGAGACAAGACACATGGTTTCCAAAGGAAAAGATTCAGTTCTTGAGAACAAGCACCAGATACCACCCAGTTGCAAAATATGCTTCCAAACTAGTTTAATAATGTGCATAATAATTATAATGACCTATTAATAAAGACAACTCTCTTCTAGAAATTTTCTCTGATCTGACTAAATACAGCAATTATTTCTTTTTCTAAAGTACAAGGTAGGTTCCTGCTTCTTCTTTTAAAATCTTGAGTTAAAAACTAAAATGAAAAAAAAAAGTATAAGGAAATTCTCTCCTTCTACAAATACAGACCAACATTGAGGTCTTGGTAAGGTGACAAATTGTGTGGATTTTCCCACAATATAGTAAACATCCGACAACCCAGAGATGACATTTTGACAGAAACCTCTCCAAACGCATCTTTTTCCAAGAACGCTCAGCACTTAGTGACTCTGTCACAGGACAGATTACAGCAACTTAGCTGAATGAACGGAACAGCTCTATTCTGATTTTAAAATCAAGAAGCACTTCCTGCCACTAAACAGAGTGAATGTTGTAGCAGCCTGAGCTCAACAGGTTAGTAGGAAACACAGAGGAAGAGAAACCAGACCACCCTACCCTACCCTACCCTACCCTACCCTACCCTAGAGAGAGGGGGTATGACTGTCCATTTCAAGTATTTTCCTTGTAAACTTGGAGAGAACAGGGCTGAAAATAACTGGTTAACATTTGGCTTCCTTTATGTGAAGATTAAGGTGAGAGGTAAAGTCATTATCTCATCAAATGAAACTGGCCTGCTTGGGAAATACATTTGATTATCTCTACAATCTTGGCTTCTCTTGGCACACACATAGCAGCTCATTTTCACACTTGGTGACCCAACATACTGGATTAAGACCCAACAACATTTAAATCATGGGTAATTCAATTTTGCCTTCTTAACTTGGTCTGGAAGGGACCAAGAAACTTAGACCAGAAAACAATATCTCGGGTATAATTTCTAACACTATTCAGGGTTCAGATCATTTATTTGAGATAAAATTATTATGTAATACAAATGACTAAGCAATTAAGAATGACTCCACAGATTACCTCAGTTCCTTTAGCAATAAAATTGCTAAAGAATAAACATCACTGAAGTTGTCTGTTTTATCTATCGAAAGGATGGCAGTAAGACTCAATCTTATATGCAGAAAAGATAGCTAGTGTTAACAAATAAGTACTATTAACTATACCACAAGTGTTCATTTCACTAGACTTCTATATGTTTAATATGTTCCAGTATTACAAGATATTCTAAATAGATAAATAAAAATATGCTTATATTTGATATTTAAAACTTCGGGGATAGGAAAGGGAGAAATTATGTAATTATACTGTATACCCCCAAATTAAAAAAAAAGCAATTCTGCAATCAATAAATAGCTTCACAAAACCTATATAATGGCCAAGAATATGGATCATATATTTTGCACTTTTAACATCTTTTGTTTACTGCTACTACAACGTAAAATCCTTAAAATTCCATGTGCTGATCAAATCACATTGAGTTTACAGAACATTCTTTTTTGTTTGTTTGTTTGTTTGTTTTTTAGTTTTTCGAGACAGGGTTTCTCTGTGGCTTTGGAGCCTGTCCTGGAACTAGCTCTTGCAGACCAGGCTGGTCTCGAACTCACAGAGATCCGCCTGCCTCTGCCTCCCGAGTGCTGGGATTAAAGGCGTGCGCCACCACCGCCCGGCGCAGAACATTCTTGTAAAGGTTACAAAGCTCAAATTATATATAGACTTGCTTTGCAAATATATAAAATATTTTTTGTGACTCAAGGTATTATGTCTATTAAACTGTCTTAACATTCTAAATATCTTTTTGTATTAACTCTACCTTAAAATTAAACTTGTCTAGGAATTAAATTAAGGGTTAACATTTGCTGTAGTTGGAAAATGAGCAAATTCAGCTGGCTTGACTCCCCACATCCGCATGGATAGCGACCAGGGCCTTGCACGAGCAGCCACTGTTGTGCCAATAAGCCACCCAAGCTTTCTCTTTCTCAGGATCCTTTTTTTAACTAACAGGAAGTATATGATATGCAGAGCATAGAGAACTTGCATACTTGGAGCTGTGGGAGGTGAGATTAGGGCAGCAGTGTTGGCTATGTCTCCCTCTGAGAAAGACAAATGCAGAAGAGCCCTGCTCATGCTCACTGAACCCTAGGGAGACCAGGGCAGGAGGTGACTAACCTTTACCAAGGTTACATGTTCTCAAGAGTAATTCCAGAGCAATGATCATGAAAAGGTTTGTGCCTACAGACCCCCAAGTTTTTAACATGCTTCAGTCCATTAGGTACAAGAGAAAGAGGAAATAGTCCCAGAAAATCAGGATAAAGAACATGTGTGGACTTGGAAGAGGTTATTCGCCTTATGTTTGAATAATGACAATAAGTTCTTGGTGATAGATCTGTTTATATTCTTATTCCCAAGTTTCAGGCAGCCATTTCATAGTTCCCCTGTGAGGTTTTGATGTTGTGCACATTATGGCTGAATGTTAAAAACAAGATTACTGAGCAAAACCCAAGCGTTTTATCTGATCAAAACAAACCTAAGGAGTTATAAAGAATAGAGAGTCCAGTATATATTTTAGAAGAAAATTAATTGAACAACAAACAAACAAAAATAAAACAAATGACTGCCAATGTGATCTGAATATCTATTTGTTTTTCTCACTGGGAATTTTTTTTTCTGTTTTCTTTCCTGGAAAAAGTACTATCGCCTTCATATTCACTAAGCAGAACTGACTGTGATTTTATATTCTGAATTCTAGAATACAATAGACCTCACAATAAGCAGATAGCAGAGGGAAAAAATCCTAGTTCATTTCCTGAGTTAATTATCCCCCAAAGCAACAACATAAAAGGCGTCTTGTTTGCACCTCTGATATCAAGGACAAGAAGAGAGTTATCAGTCAAATTTACATCATGGAATAATCCCTTTAAGGTTTCATCATATCAAAGGAAAAGAAAAGAGGGTGAGCAAAGATTTCAAACAAAAAAAAAATACGTATTTTTTTTTCAGAGCATTTCTCCTTCATGGCAGTTAATAGAGCAGAAGCATGGAAAAGGTGTTTTAGGCACAGGAGACATTTAGGTCCCTTCCTTCTTTGGTTATTGTCCAGTCAATAGAGCATTGTAGTAATTCAGCTAACAGATGAGCATACTTCATCTCAGAACCTGTGGCTTCACATAACTCCATGGCATCATCCTTACACAGACCAGACCAATGCTGTCACACGTACCAACCCTCTGCCAGTGACCCAGCACAAAGTCCACACTGGCAGGAATGTCTTTTTTTCCATATGAGATCAAAGTTTCCGACTACCCAGACTCATCTAACTTCTCTTCATTTCATGGGTACCTTGTAACTTCAACGATTGCAGAACTCTCCAATTTTTATCTAAAATCTGTCTAATTATGGACCACACACAACTGCCTACCTACCCAATCGAGGGAAATTCCAGAAACTTTTAAAATAAAATATAGTATGATCAAAGTGTGCATTCCATCCACTGCAACAGATTGCAAAACAAGGGTGCATATTTCAACGTTCTCTGCAATGTCTCAATACTTTAATAAATAAATTACTTAGCTCCTATGTCATTCTAAAATGTTTTGGTTAAAACCTGTCACTGCTGTTTTAAAGGAAAGCATAAGCCCTTCACCTGGTGACATCAGAAAATAACAACGAAGAAACGGAGGGCCAGTTAGATGAGTTGATGAATAAAAGTGCTTTCCATAAAAGTCTGATGACCTGAATTTGATTCTTAGAACCCAGAACCCACGTAGACATGGAAGGAGAGAATCATCTCCAGAAAGTTGTTATCTGATTTCCATACTAGTGCTATTCACATGTATATCTGACTCACATACACACATCACACACCCACACCCATGCATGCACAAACACATACACACACAATGACACACGCACACAATAATGCTGATCACTTAAAATTAAACCTTTTCAATAGAAGAAAAGTGTATCCATATGACAGATGATCAATCTGTCCCTGAACCCTAGTCAGAGAAGCTTCTTCTTGAAGTAGGTGGCAGCTAACATGGGCAACCACAAATGGACAGAGTATAGAGAGCGAGACACTTTAGAAAGATCGGTCCTAAATGAAGCAGATACATCACACAGTTCCCCTCCAGGCTCAGGGGGAATTGTGTGATGCAGAAGAGAGAACAGAGAGTCTGTGAGAGCCAGAGATAAGGAGTGACTTAACCTGATCAAACAGGCCTGATGTGAACCCAGAGAGACTGGGAGCATGTACAGGACCTGCACAAGTTCAAGCCAGATGAAAATCACAGCATAAAGGAAGGAAAGTCAACACAGGAAGCATGTCTAACCAAGAAGCTGTTTGTAGCTGATAGTTGCTTGGATCGGAGAAAGCAGTTCTCTTCAATGAAGCGACACTGGGTCTATCCACCACGCTTAGGAGTGGTCAGCCAGCAGAAGGGAACTCCATGACAGTGGTTTTTATTTTATTTTATTTTTATTTTTTTAAGAAAGAAAGAATGTGCATTTAGGAGTAAGGAGATAGGGCAAGATCTGGGAGGATACAGAAGAAGAGAAAGTATAAGAGCAAACTACAGTGTATGAAATCTTCAGATACATACATGTTAAAAAGGGAAAACTAATTAAAAGGATGAAAGGTAATGCACATTCATACAGGAGACACAGTTACCAGGAGTTTGATCATGCCTGAAGCAAGAGTAGACACACAAATATAATAATAGTAACAATAATAATAATAGTAAACTTTTTAAAAGGAAGGACATTATAAATTCATGCAAAGAAACATTTAATGGGAATTGTACCATACCTGAGGTTTGATAAGGCTCCATAGGTGGTAAGCCTATGTTATGTAGTTTGGTCAAGGTAAGAAATAGGCTGTAAGTTTACACTGAAAGTCAAAGCCAGTACCTATAACAAAATAAAAAAAACCTGGGAGCCCAGTCCTACAGTGCGGTGAAGGACTGCAAGCAATGAGTTCTGTTAGTCTGTGTAGTGAAACTCCAGGACTGAGATACCCGGTGAGGATTCTGGGGCTGGTGATATGGCCCATCAGAGGCAAAGGAGGCCACTGTCCTGTGCTGCTAGAGACTCAGCAAGGATAGCAGACAGAAAGGAAAAAATAAAAAATATTCATTCCCCCAAAAAGTTAAGCAGGTTTGGCGAAGTCACCCATGCTCCTTTTCGGGTATCTTATTACAGTAGAGATGGATTTTGAGGTGAACACTCTGTGATGCCATTTCTAGGGCAGATTCTTCCTCTGAGAAGGGAAAGTTAAGCTTGGAGATAAATTCAAATTAAAATCTCTACTTGATTATGTATTCAAGCCACATTCTCTAGTGCAACATCAAGTTTAAGAATTGAGTAGATGCCTCTAAGAAGTTAGCTGAATCTGCGTTTTCCCCTTGTGCTTAATTAATTAGTTTAACCAACATTTAGTGGATGGCTAGCATACAGAAGCCATTATGGCAGGACTAGGAGGGATGTCAAGGTAAGCAAGGCCAGTAATCTTTTATCTTACGTGCACTCTCCCCATGATCAATATAGATGAAAACAGTGCTACCCAGCCAGAATTCTTAAAGCCATAATAGAGACATAGTCTCATTAGAGTCACCAATGTCCTGTAGAGCCTTGTAGGATTTAACTCAGCACCACATGCAAACGCATGTAAGACAGAAAACTCATAAAACTATATACTACAGGCATCTTTCGTATCACAAAGCTGTTAAGCAAAACTAGGTGTTGAATCTCTTGATGATATCGAGGGACCATTTCTTTGTATATGAAAGCATCATCCTCTCTGATTAGACTTTGTAGGCACACGTTAACAAATACAGTGACTTAGTCTTGACAGGGGCTCTCGATTCATTATTCTGAACCATGTGAGAGGTAAAGAAGAATAAATACTATGCCTAATTTTTTTCTAGGTATAAGATACTACCCATGGAATTTGGAAAGTGTTGCTATAACTATAAGCTGTCCTCCATCTGACAGCCAGGTCTCATTGTTACAGACAGCACCTACAGAACAAACTGAACATGGGAAGTCAAGTTGGAGACTTGATAGAGCCTTCACACCTGCTTTCTAGCATCTTTGGTACAGGAAGGCTACCGACAGAGAAAGGTAAACATGAAGCCAGCCACAATCTCATTGATCTGCAATGGTGTCCTGCATACAAGACATGCTAGCACAGTGGTGGCACAAAGCTTGTGGAAGGAACCAAGCAATATCTGATGTGACTTCAGGCCCACTCCACGAGATGGAATACATACCTGACACTGTTTGGCTGACCAAGAACCTGAGACTAGATAGGCCAGGAATCCAGGGCAAAAACAACTATCACCTTAAAAATAAAAGCAATAAAATGACTCCTAATAACATTCTGCTGTACTGAGATCAGTGGCTTCAATACAAAAAAAAATTAAAAAAAAAAGATGTTGCCTATAGAGTAGATGGGAGCTAACACAGAAATGCACAGCTGGACAGTGTACAGAGAGTGAGTGACTCTGTAGAACTCAGTCCTAAATGGGATAATCTTCATCAAGGCCCTCCTCTCAAGGCACAGGGATCTATGCATAAAAAAGGGGCAGAGGGATTGTAAGAGCCAGAGCTGATGGATGACTCCAAGGAAACAGCCTCTTCCGAACCCAACAGGACTGACACACATGTGAACTCACAAGAGTGTTGCAGCCCATACAAGGCACACACAGGCTCAAGGAAGACAGATTAACAACACTGGAAAGAAGAGGATGTGGGCCCCCTCATCTAACCAGGCAGCTATGGGCAACTGGCAGTTTCTTCTGCCAGCAAGCATTAGTTTGCCCAGTGGAGTCTCACCAAGTATATGAACCCATACCTCAGGGAAGGTCCCATGCCCAAAATTGGCTGGGAAAAACAAAAACAAAATAATCAATTAGTATTTCTGTAGACTTTTTGTCTCATTTTTGCTTTGCTTGTGCATTTTGTTGCTGTGTTGTTCTATGGGGCGTTTGCTTGTTATTTTGATCGTTGTCTCTCTTTTTCTTGTGTGTGTGTGTGTGTGTTCTGTGTTTCTTGTTTCAGTTGTTGTTGCTTTGGAGAGAAAAAGAAAGCAAAAACATAAAGTTGGGCAGGTTGGTGAGTGGGAAGAATCCAGAAGGAAGGTAGGAACTGGAGGAAGAAGAAAATGACCAAAATATACTGCACGAAAAGTACAAAGAAAAAAAAAATACTGCCCAAAACATTTAGAAAGCCAATTGAACCTGAAAGTAAAAGAAGCCCCAATTGGTCATTAGTCCTAACGCCAAACCACAGGATCAGAATTTTAAGTCTAGAATGAGGTCAATGGCTGTGTTGTGGCAGAAGTGATGTCAACCCACAAGACCAGAATCGTAAGTCTAGGAGTCAGGACACAGTGACTGTGTGTGGCCGAAGAGTGGTTTATTTCTCATAAAGGTGAGCTAGCTGGCTCTGCTCACCCTTCTTGAAAGGAATTCCAGAAAGAGAGCTGAAGATAAAGAAGTCATACTGAGAAAAAAAAAAAAAACATGCTTGACACATCCTGCTAATGTATTGAAGAGGCTATTTTTTTAAGTTCAGGTGGTTCCTCTCTTCTTTATTTTGTTAAGTTCTGGATGTAAGCCAAATCAGAAGCAAGAAAGAGCACTGAGGCAGGCCACACCAGCCAGAACCAATTCATGCTAGCCCAGCTGTCATCACAGAGGCTTCACCCAACAACTGATGGACGCAGATGCAGAGACCCACAGCCAAACATTAGGTTAAGCTTGGAAAATCCTATAGAAGAGGGGGAGGAAGGCTTGTAAGGGCTAGAAGGATCAAGGACACCACAAACACATACACACACACACACACACACACACACAAAACATAGACATCAACTAACCTGTCCCATAGGGGCTCACAAAGACTAACATGACAACCAGATGAGCCTGCATGGGACTGACCTACGCCTTCTGCATATGTGTTATCTTTGTGTAACTTAGTATTTTTGTGAGATTTCAAACAAAGCAGGGGATGTTTCTGACTCTGGTGCCTGCTTCTCCAACCCTGGGTCACCTCATCCAGCCTTACTAGAGAAGGAGAAGCCTAGCATCATTGTAATTTGACATAGCATGGCTGACTGATGTCCATGGGAGTCCCGCTTGTATCTGAAGAGAAGCAGTGAAGGAGGAGTGGATGGGGGGGGGGAGAAGATGGGAGGTGTGGGGAGGAATAGGGAAGAGAGTAAGGATGGGAAATTTTTGGTTGGGATGTAAAAATAGACAAACAAAAAAGAGTAATGACTTGTACAGACTTCAAATTCATCTCTGAGGCCACCAAAGAGCTGTACGTGTCCATATCATCGGCCACTCAGAACTCTGTGACTCTCAGCTCTATTCTGGTAAATGAGATATGAATTAGCAAACATGGGAAAAGTGGAAATATAACGTGGAAACAGAAGGACCACAACTATGCCAGCTCTATTGGAGAATGACGCAGAAATCTCATTTAGCTACAAGTGCAGTGTCACTGCCTGTTTCTTAATCACTTTTCCGGCAGACTGGTGAATATAATGTCTAAGTATTCAATTTAAATGAGTGGCTTCCCTCGTGTTTCAGATGTCTGTGTAAAGAATGGGTTTCGTTTTGATTTGTTTTCCCTACAGAAAGTAGCGGGTGCTCAAAGACAGGCACAGACAGGCTGCTCTGTAAGAGTAATGCACAATTAAAGACAGCTTGGCACACACAGCACAGTGCCACTGGCCTATGTGGGGGTGGCTGCAAGGAGCAAGCAGATCTTACCACACTGCCAACTCTGCTATGTGGATCCATGCCACGTCAGGGATCCCTGGAGGTTTAGCCCGAAGCCTTGGAAAGATACCACTTCTCCATTCATGTTTAGGATGTCGGTATGGCATGCGGGCTGAATAAATCCAAACATGTATCTTGCATTATAGATCCCATGACCAAGTTCTAGCAGACTGATCAAATATTCATTTTTAATCTAGAGCCACCACCATTGCCAGATGAAGACCATCTCTATGCAACCACCTAATGAATGCCTCTTACAGTACATTATGGAAAGCAGCATTCTGAGTAGGTTTCCCTTACTTTCAAAACATTTCTTACTGAGGCCCCTTCTTACAGGATGTTATGCACTTGGTGGTGCCAAGATACCTGCATGTTTGAGCAGTGATATCAACGCAGGCATGGAGACTGAGTACCAAGAGGCTGAGGTAGAAAGGCGATTTCCAGGAAATGAAGCATTACAGAGCCTGTTAATTGTGTATAATTAATATTTAATTAATTAGTATTTGTAACCATGCAAATAAGGGAGAGAATTACCTTAAAAGCATGGCATTTAAAAATTAAATGATATTACACTGTGCTGTTGATAGTAATTAAATACCATTAAAACATATCTAACCCAAAGCAGCGACTCCTAAATTTTGGATACTACTCTTTGTAATATTTTTTAAAAAGAGAATAAAATTTATGGAAAATATTCGCTAAGGAATAAATACTACAATTACAACAATGGTTAAGTTTGTTTGACTTCTAAGATCTGTCAAATTTGCTCCAAGTACTACAAATCAATTAAATGATTTTCTTAACAGCCAATATGAAGAAACTTTGTAATATTCTCATTTTATAGATAAAAATATTGTATTTGAACAATCTGAATAGATTTTAATCAGGAAGCATCAGTGCTAAGAGTTGAAATCAGACAACAGAGGCTACAGTCTGTGCTCTTAACAAGGGAGATGATGAAACATGCCAGGAAAGTTATCCAACAGAAGCCAACTTGCTCAACGATCATAAGCTGTTATGACACAATATTAAATGTGGCAATCACAATTTGTTGACGTTAAAATGTCCCAGTTCAGCAGATGTCATGAGTTATGGAATGCAGATATAATAAAATACCATTGGACATCAAGGGAACTCACCAGCTAGCTCTATGGAGGCACTGTTCCGTGGTCACTCTGCCCAGAAACCCTTGTCCAGGTCAATAGAAAAGCATCACATCCCAAGTTTCACTCCTAGAAGTATCAAAAAGAGAGTAACATTTAATCACTACAGCCCATGTTAACATGAAGGAATCTAATTCTATGTCCGGATGGGTTCTACCATCCAGCTTTCTCTTGCCTGGATGTCATTCCTACTGGGCTTTCTCTATAACGCTGCCATTTGATTTAAAGTCTTCATTTGGACATGAAAGGATGATTTAGCTCAATGAGTTGATATTATCAGCAGCAGCAAGCCTGTGTTCTAACCGCAATGTCAGCTCTATGTTTTCTCTCCAAATTCAAATTTACAAAAATGAAGGCTTTTTTTTTTGCAAAAACATCGTTTTATTTCAAACTACCTTTGAGATTTTAAGTCATTTTCTTTTATCATCAGAGTGATGTTTCCCTGTACTCTTAGAATGATAATGTATATAAAAGGGGTGTGTATTTGAAAACAGAAACTTTAAATTTCTATAAAAATACAATAAAATCCACTAATATTAACTAAAAATCAAAAACAACATTTCAATAAGACATTGAAAGTTGAACAATGTTCCAGAAGCACCATGAAATATAATTAAAATATCACCATCTATATTCCTTGATTCTATGAATAAAATTTTTACTTCTTTGTCCAATTCACTAACTTGGAAAAGAGAAAAAAAAGACACAATAGCATCTACCCCCAAATCCTGACTATTAATTAAATTAACATTTTGAAAATATCTAGTACAGTATTTAGCAATGAAATAATAATAATAGTTATCACTATTAATATTTGTTACTTAAACATAGTAAAATTACTATTAAATATAAATGAATAAAGATAAAACCTCTGCTGATTCTCTATTTGGAAAATGAGATTGATATTGTAAAGTGATTTGTTTTTCTGGTCACTAAGCCAACACAATGAGTTTTCAGGTGTGTCTATGTCTTAAAATAGTTAAAAAAACCTGCAAAAACAATCAATTTCTATATGGAAAATTTTGCTTGGGACAGTAATTAAACTCATTTGAATTTAAAATGACTATTAAAATATAGTTCACCAAATTACTCATATCATCATGTCATGATGAGTAAGATTTACATATCTGACTAAAGCATATTTAAGACCATAACATCTACTACATTTAATTCCTATTTTCAATAATATCTATTAAAACATACACTTTTGAATTTATTTCATTTATAGATATGATGGGTTGTTGGACTTTTCAATTTACTTCACATAAATATAATGGTTTATTGGTATTATCTGTCACAATCCATCTTTGTCTACATTTTTATGTTACTTGTTTTTTCTCCTTTTTTCCCAACTATAAATTTATTCTAAAAATGAAAGATAAGAAATTTCCTGTTTTTTATCCAGAACTTCAGATTCTTAGTTCTTTAATTTATATTATTTGTCATATAAAAGTAGGACAGTAAAAGCCTTTTTATTTGCATTAAGATTTGTCCTTTAATTTTTTTAATGAAAAGAAACTGACCTGAAATTCAAATGTTTAAGTGCTGACATATTAAAATATTAAGACTAGTTTAGAATTTATATTATGTCTATCAAATACATTTTTAAAAAGCCAGACATCTAAATAAAAATAAAACACTCTTTTCTTTTTGGTTTGGTTTGACCTTGCAAGTAACTTTCACCTTGCAAGAGTTGGTGCATTCAACCTTCTAAAATTCCATTTAAAACACAGAGAGTTTAACAAGACTCTCATATATCTAAAAAACAATTAGTTTCATAATTCCATAAATATAAAACTAACAAAGCACAACCTATGTTTAAAAAGAGCCCACAAAGTAAGAGACTTTCCCTGTTCTACAGTTACTCCAAATTCAACACAAATACAAAGGAAATGAAAAACATTGAGAAAAAAGGTTAGGTATGAATGTATGGGTCAGGGGAGTCAAGTATATAATTTCTTATCACACAAAGATTTTTTCCCATTTATTTGTTTATTTATTTTGGGCAGAGCCTAACTGTGTAGTTGAACTTACATATACCGAGTTGGTCTCCAACTGGTGGCAGTCCTCCTGCTTCAGTCTCCAAGAACTGGGATTATAGACATATATCATGCTCAATATTATTTTTCATTCCATGGAGCCCCATGGTTTAAATGGTCATACATTTTAGAGAGTTGATATTTCCATTATGCTATTTTAATAGTCTTTAGCATTTTGTAATGCATCTGTATCTAGCCTTTCTCACAACTTGCTTTAAAATTTTCAGTTATGAACAAAATGTGTTAACTAGGACATATGATCTTTTCTAAATAATGATGTAAACAATTTTAATAAACTCACAAGTGATATACACTTGATAAAGTTGTTTATTTAGGTATGTACAATTACATAGCTAGTAAAATACAAAGTATGATGCAATTATACACCACTCATGTGTGCACATGGTTTACTATTATCTGCAACATTACAAAAACAGAAGAATTTAGCTCTCAAATGCAATTGTGCTGATGTCCTTAACAAGTCAAAACAAAATCAAAGTAAAGGACTGCACAGAGTGACTGTGCAGAAATATTTAATGCTATTGAGATTCACATTCAGATTTTCAGGAGAAATGAAAGATAATGAATTCTCTTAGAAGAAAGTTTCTCCCTTTAATTCAGAAGCATTTTCTAGTCATGATCATGCTTGTGAATACTTGGTGGTCATTAGGGCTTAGCAAAAGTTTCCTTGAGTAAAATATTGATTAATAGCTGGATCATAATCCCATGCATTATTACAGTAGTTAGTGTTAATAAGGAAGACAAAACAACAGAGAAGCTAGGCACTACCTTCTCTTAAATCTCCTCTTTCTTTCCACAGAAGCCCCCAAAACATGTTTGTTTTGGAAGCAACTGCTGAACAGTACAGAAGGGGAATTTAAAGTCAGTGACTAATGACACAGGCAAACACATAAGAGTCACATCAGCTGACCGGCAGCTGACTCTCTCGAGGTGGAAGAATGCAAGGGCGCTATTCAAGGACAAACAATAACATTCCTTTAGTAGCTAAATGATTGGTGTGTGACAGCACGTCCCTCTTGGCCCTAGAAACAAACCCACTGTGTTAAGATCATCCAGTCACCAAGGTGACCTTTGAAAGCCAGGAGACAGGTTACAAAAGCGCTTACATCCAACTACAGAGTCTTTTCTGTGGCTACAGTGTGAAGCCAGGTTCATGGTCAACTCCAGAGTGCTATTGTATTCTTCACTAAATATTATCACCTAGCATCTACAAACAAATATAAAGCAACTGAAATATGAGACAACTAGGAGCTAAAGAAAGAGCATCCACTGCCTTAGAATAAAAATAAAAAGAACTGTTTTCAGTCTAAACATCCCTCCCTTTTTTTATCTTGATGCTTTAGCAGAAATATTGAATGAATGAATTTCCTTCACATATCTTTGAACTAGGGATGCAAATGGTCTACCTTCCTACTCATGTCAGGGATAAGTCTACAGGCACTGAAAACAAATACAATCTGTGTGCTGCTGTGCTAAATGTTAACCATTCAGAACCTCACAGTCAAAGTGCGTTGCAAACAGCCATCAATATCAGCCTGTCTAGCCAAAATTTCACCATGTAGAGTTATGATAATACTACGCTGGAGGTGTAGACAGCAGAGAAGAGTTCGGATGGGCGATGCAGGAGGAACAGCCAGACAGCGATAAAGAAAAAAGCCTAATTGATATCTACCTTTCCTTCTCTGAAGGCAACTGTACACAAGATCCTTTACAAATACAGACTTTACACATGATTAGGATGGACATGTATGATGTAGAGCTATGGAGAAGGGACCCCAGAGACTTCCAGCTAGAGAGTGTGGGGCTGAGGATGAGCCAAAGCTGCTCCATTCTCAGGTCCCCTGCTGAATCCCTAGGAGCGCATGTCTACCACGGCAGATCTCCGATGTTCCTGAATCTGATCACTAATTTTGGTCAGGGGACTTTCAGTTGGCCTTGCCTGGTTATTCCATTGTTCCTGTTTAGTTGTTGTCCCTGGAGAAATGCTTGGGGGAAAATATTTCACAGCCAAGGTTGCTGCAAAAATAATAGAAATTGAACTCACAGTGAAATTCAGTTTTAAGAAGTTTTCAACTTTTCAAATTCTAGGATATGGAATTGCAGCAAATGGGTTAGAAGTACAGATGGATTTTTCTTATTTAATATAAAGAAATACCAGAAGGTAAAATTGGCTATTCTGGTCTTTCCAAACATACTGCTGAAGCCAACATCCCCATTTCAGAGACAGGGAAGACTAGGTACAATTAATTTTAGTTTCCGATGATGCAGAGCTCTAAGGACAGTGGTTATTATCAAGATTGCTTGAGCTTTATCATCCTGTTCACAAAGTCAAAGAGTTAAAAAATGTATTTCATAAACACCAAATGTATTCATAACAAATGCGGGAATGTACTACATGATATATAAAATATTCACACTAAACTTTATTGAATTTCTGCAAAATTTCACTTAATACTGTCATGCATCCCCTGAAAAACAACTTCATTTTTATATATTGTTGACAAGTGCATCTATTTAGCAAGCTCAAATTGCTTAATTTATATTATGCTTATCAAACTGCTAAGATGGTATTGGTTTAATACGTAACAATAGAAATTAATTTATTGAGAATGATTCAAATAAGCAAAATTTGTGATATGGAGTCTAAATGTTATAGAATAATTTTTAAAAATGAAGCATTTTTTAAATATGCACGTATATCAACATTAGAATTTATTAGTCAAATATTAAGCAAACACACAAAACCAGATGCATAAATCCGATTAATTTCATCCACTTGCTATTCTGACCCAGTGGCAAGGAACACAAGCCTAGCACCCCAAGAACTGTGCATGCTGTCTTCCTTTAAAGAAAAGTGTGTTAAATCAGGGCACAGCAATATTTTCCAGAAACAAGAAAGTACACTCAGTTAAAAACCTACAAGTATGATGGCCCCAGTTCCCATGATGTCTCTCTGGTTATTGCTCTTATTACCCTAATAAGCAGCTTCCTCTAACGATTAATTCTATGTCTCTGCATAGTATTCATGCAGCAGTGCATTTTCCCATTTGGGTGACTCTCTCTACCTAGTCACACAACTTTGGGTGCCCTTCTCAGCCTTTTCCGCCCTGTAGATTTCTACTTAAAAGAAAAAAAATAAACCAACTCTTTTCAGCCAGGACACTGTATCATCAGCAAATTCTTTCCCTTTCTAAGACTGTTTTAGACCTTCTTCCCCATACATTTAGGTCTAGAGTAGTATATGCAAAGGCTCAATGCAATCCTTCTGTGGCCACTGGAATTTTATCTTTCAACCTTCATGAAATAAATCCATTTTATTTGAGGTTCATTTCAAAGCCACATCACCCTGAATACCAAGACTCATCTATCTTCTTTTAGACCATTTCTTTAAGGTCCATTTTTCATCATCCCAAAATACTATCATAATTAATGATGGTAATCAATACTCAGAGACTGCAATCAATAACTTCATCATAAAATTCATGACCTCTACTCGACTTTTATTTCTAAAGTAATCTGCTTCAAACCTGGACTTCATGGCCGCTGTGACTACCTCTGTTACCAGAGTCTTCAGCATTGATACTGTATTTCCAAATTACAGATTCCTGTCTTTTATACAATCTTTGCTGTCACTATAGAATCTCCTTGATATTGGGCAGACCCTTGCACATCTTCCAAACTAAGAGTCAGCTCCCAGCCTCTTGATCTGTCTTTTCCACACATTCGAAACTTCAATAAAAAGTTCAGCATAATTCAAATTTTGTTACCAACCAAATGAACACGTGGCCCTTTTGCTCCATCTAAGTAGGAATAGTGGGTAGGTGATAACTGCCAGCAAGCTCAGGCCTCACAGTGCCCAAGGTCTAAGTGCTGTCCTGGTAGATTCACAGGCTCACAGTTCCAATCTATGAGTTGGGAACCTTTTGTTCTGGGCTTTTAAAGTCATAGACTAATGGCTGCTGATACTCCTGTTGGAGGCTTACAGTCTGGCATTGAACAGAGGACAGTCTCAGCATGTGGCAGCCATTGTAATTCTAGGTTTCTAACAGCAGCAAGGAGCTGCAGCAGGCAGCAGCAACCAAGAGCAGATAACAGCTGCTCCTGTTACAGCTCTCAAAGAGACCGTGGATGCTCAGAGACCCTCAGCC
Organism: Dicrostonyx torquatus; assembly: GCA_028555095.1. Classification (NCBI taxonomy): domain Eukaryota; kingdom Metazoa; phylum Chordata; class Mammalia; order Rodentia; family Cricetidae; genus Dicrostonyx; species Dicrostonyx torquatus. The sequence continues at coordinate 2,314,599 of JAQHUG010000160.1, forward strand.
CACTCAACTCTACATTGCGAATAGTAAGGTCCCAGTGGGCACTGCTCCCGCTCTTGGAGTCTAGACATCTGAGAGCCTTGGTCTTTAAAGTCTTGACAGCTTTCTGGAGCTCCTTCTACAACCAGAGCTTGAAGCTTCTCACAGCTGGGCATGCCCTCTGAGTTTCTAATGTCTTCATTCCGTATTGTTACTGCCCTGGTCACCCTCTCGAGGTCGTCAGCTGCCTTCTCATCACTACCACCACTGACGATGACTGTCTTCACCTAGGCTCCCATTCTAAAGCCACTTACATTGTCTTGTCTTTGTCACCAGCCCACCACATTCTAGTAATCATAAAAGCCAAAGCAGGAAATAAAAGACCATTTGAGACAACATTCCTTTGCTTTCACTAAATGTTCTAATAACACTGAAATAATCTCGTCCTCCAGCTCCTTTCATGTCAGTTCACACCTGAGTCTTCCCTGCCTTAATGTGTGGGGTCCTACTAAAGAATTGTCTGTGTTTTCAGTTAAGCAAGCTCCTACTTATTCCTCAAGACTGCTTTAAAAGTTTCTCTCCTACAAGTGCAGCACACCAGGAAAACAACTTTTCCAAAGAGAATCAGGAGACTTACTCAGAGGGTAGATCTTCAGGGAGGGCAGTAAGAAGGAAACCTCACACTGAGGGTGCATGGACTCCAGCTATGAATGCGGCCAAACTCGAAGTCTTGAACAGACTTAAAACATTATAAATTTTACTTAATTTTTACCTTTTTTAAGGTATCTGCAAAGTTCTCAAGCACAAACTTCTCAAAGGATAATGTTTATAGCGGTAAAGGGCTGAGCATGTGCTCCAGACTCCACTGATGATCATGGCTCCAATCCTTGCTTTACTTTTCTTTCACCATTTTCCCTTTAGGAAAGCACATTAATCATCCCCTGACGGTTCAGAAACAGTCTCATGCTTCTGAAATTTTCCAGGAACTACAAAGGCATCTCCAGCTGTTGGGAAATGGCCCTATTCTGTTGTCTGTCCAGAGATTTTAAGAAGGGAAAGGGAAAGGAAAAAGTCAGGCTATACCTCACGCTCACTGAGGGGAAAGTAAACATTGCACAAACAGGTCACTGATTTTTCTACAGTACAAAAATTCCTTAAAACTCCTTAAGAGCTAATTATTTATGAAATTATAAAATGCATCTAAAGTATTTTCTGAAACAGAAATTGAAGATTTCAACTTTTGAGCTCTTAAAAAGACAAGTTCTACATGTCAACACCTGGTGTTTGGGAGGGGGAGGGGAGGTTTTTGTTTTTGTTTTTGCCTGTTTTAGCACCCACCCAGTGTTGTCTTCAATGAAATAAATTCTCCTGTCTTAAAAGAATTTTTATTTTAGGTAAAATGCCATCAATATCTGAAGGTCAATATTCACACTTAGGCAATTCATACTCTACTCACAATTCTAGCCCAATGCCTCTTCCATGTTCAGAGCTGAATTAGAAGGTATGGCACTCAGGACAGAAAAGGAACCATCACAGTGCATATTTATGCTTCTGTGTAAGTTGATGGAGGTGATCTCTATAATCCCATAGTCACCCTCTCAAACTGGAAGGTGGCTGTGACATCTATTCAGATTTCAAAGGCTGTTTAGATAGGGCACTTTTCTCAAACAATACCAAATTTCACCAAAATTCTCCCTGCACAGTGAAAAGGCTGCTGGAATGCCAACATCTTCGTATTTCTGGGCTTGATTACACCCGTGTGGTAACACTTGGTAACACTTCTCTAAATCTATTTTAAGCATCCTCTCAGGTTACAGTAAGCTACATTGTAAATCTAATTACACTTACCCACAGGGAAGAAGGCACCTGAGAATGTTTCTCTGTAATCTACTTAAGGAAAGACACTACTGTTTTCTTTAAAGCATTTATCAAAATTGTTATTACATGGTTATTAATGGCATATTTTCTACCACAAAAAACCCAAAAGGGCACATGGATATGGTATATACATAATACCTCTCACCGTGCCCAGAATGTCAATTAATGATGAACAAATGGAACAAGGAACACAGAGAGAACTAAGTCTACACACATTGAAGTCATTTTAAACTCATGAAGAACACTAGCATGCTCCCACAGAGACTCTGAGTCACAGTATAGTCAAGCACAGACTTCCAATTCAAGTGGAAAAGATCTAATGCCAGCTTTCATATTTAAGGTTCTGTGAGGAAAAAAACGAATAACCAAAACCAAACACCAGTGGACTCAACTTTCTATCCCTCATCTCCTCATCTGTGGAATGTGAACAATTATGCTGTAATAAGCAAAGGTAACGCATACACAAGCATCCCACACAGTCCACACAGGGAGCAGGAGCTACATGAAGGTGCTATTATCACTTACTAATATTTATGTCAGTTTTATGTGGATTATAGTAATCTAAACTAGCCTTTTAAAACTTAGCAATATAAGCCTCTTCTGAACATATATGGAGAACAATAATTCATCAAAAATGCAGAGTATTTAGATGAATCTCTCAACTTCTTTGTGCCTATTTTAACAAGGACCACCCATCCCTCTCAACAAATTTCTTTCAATTATATTCTAGGAAGCTTTTCTGCAGATTATGCCTGCATTATTCGTAAGCCTGCTGGAGTCTGTCCCTCTGGCCCACACAACAGTCCGAATGCAATGGGACATCAGCTCTCTGACTCACACGTCATGATCTTCCTCCGATCAGCAACTTTGCACCTTTGGAAGGAGTCACTCTTGAACTCCTGGGCTACTCCTGCCTTGTAGTCCTCTAAATGAAGAATCAAACCTGATTTTAATCCTTGATGTTGATTCAAATATTTAACCAATAGATATTTGCTGGGATTCAACTATATACCAGCCAGGTACTGTTTTGTGGGGACAGCATCACAAACATGAATGCTGGAAGGTCCTGAAGGATCAAAGGTCTTACAATTTTAGGGGTGGAAACACAGAAGCAGATGATTACAGAAATGCAGTCATTGAACTGAGCATAAGCATGATGGCTCTTACACGAAGACTGTGCAGGGTTACCTACAGTCTGGGAGAAGTGAAGGACATGGGAAGATCCTAAGAAAAGGAAGGGTTTGAACAATTCTTAAAGAAAGCAATTCAAATCAAAACTATTTTTAAAATTCCATTGCTGGTGGGAATGCAAACTTGTACAGTCACAATGGAAATCAGTTTGCCAGTCCCTCAGAAAATAGGAGAGCTATGTACTTCAAGATCCAATTATACCACTCTTCGGCATACACCAGAAAGAAGCCTCATCCTATCTACCACAAGGACACTTTCTCAATCATCTTCATTCCAGAAGTTGGAAACAACCCAAATGTCCTTCAAAAGAAGAATGGATAAAGGTAATGTACTACATTTATACAATGGAGTGTTACTCAGCTGTTAGAAAACGGCATTATTAAATTGTAAGTGGAACGGATAGAAGTAGAAAAACATCATCTTGAGGAAAGCAGCCCAGACTCAGAAAGAGAAATACAGAATATGTTCACTCATACGTGGACATCAGCCTTCAAATCAATAATAACCAATCCACAATCTGTAGACCCACAGGGGTTAGGCATAGAGGAAGGGACTAGGAAAAACACATAGATCTCCCTGGAAGGTGAAAATGGAATACATTTTATTGGTGGACTGCGGTGGGTGGGGACTGGAATGGGGTAGGGTGGAGATAAAGGTGAGAAATGGTATAAGCAGACGGAGTCAGCTAGAACTGAGAAGCATGTGAGGAGCAGTGGCAGTCTTAAAATATATGAAAGCAATCCCAATGCAGTCTCCAAATAATGAGCGACATGGAGTCCTGACTACCTATTTCTTGTCATCAGATGAAATTTTCAGTACCAAGACTAGAAGTTTCCAGTATTGTGACAGTCATATCCAATTGAGTTGTTGGTCAAAGGGGTCCCAAGGAAATCCCAAACAACCCAGGCAGTTGCCAAGACAATAGGTTGCTTCCACAAACTGACAGTGGGCCCCATTGCTAAAGGCAACATCCACACAGTTCATTGAACACTGAGAGTTGGAGCTGGTACCTACTTAGGACCTTCACCCACATCTTCTAGGGGCTTTGATATGGAAAGGTACTACCATACCAAAAGAGAAAAGTAAGCAAACTAGTGACAAGCCCTTTGAAAATCCAGCCTGCCAGCAAAACATGGTAGGGCAATGGTGGCACAAAATCCTGTGGGAACAACCAACCAATGTCATTTAAGGACTATTCCAGGAGATGGAACTCATACCTAATATGGTTTGGGTGGCCAAGAACCAGACACTAGATAGCTCAGAGATCTAGGGTAAAACCAAATATAACTGCCGGGCAGTGGTGGCGCATGCCTTTAATTCCAGCACTCAGGAGGCAGAGGCAGGCAGATCTTTGTGAGTTCGAGAGCAGCCTGGTCTATAAGAGCTAGTTCCAGGATAGGCTCCAAGGCCACAGAGAAGCCCTGTCTCGAAAAAAACCAAAAAAAACCTATATATATATATATATATACACATACATACATACATACATACATAACTGATAGAACAAAAGAAGAGTAAGAAGAAAAACAAGGAGGAGGAGGAAAAAAGGATAGTTTTTGTTTCATCTTATATTTTATATTTGTTTAAAAATAAACATTTTGAGACAAAAAGAAAAAGGAAATGGATATGGAAAAGTGAAATAAGTGTATAATTTCCTTTTAAAAATAATAGAATTAGGAGGAACCAATGAGGCTAACCACACAGTGGAGGCATCATGCCATCACTACACATCCTACCAGCAAATGCAAACTTCCCTATGAATGCCATTCAGAGAAAACCCACAAACACTTCCTGTAGCCAGCATAACCCTCACTGGAGGGCACGACCAGCTATGCTTCGTTGAGGTCTGGGCTGGAAAAAGGCATCAGAATATCCAATACAAGGTGACACATTCTCTTTAAATCAGAAACGTCTACACAAAATGACTGTCTGTAATGTAGACGCAGGGATGCTACAAAGGCAATATTTTGCTATGCAAAAACACAAAAGATTAATTTGTTTTTATGCTGGCAAAATTTAATGATATAACTAAAATTACAGAATGATAAATATAGGCTTGGAAAGACTAAAAATATTTGCTTATGAATACAAGTTCAATGTGTCCTAGAAGGCAGGAACTCTGTATTGTTGAGCATACTATCTCTGTCAAAGAAAATGGCTCTCAGCAAGGTTTCTGGATGCATAAATAAAAGAAGGCTAATTATGATTAATAACAACTTGGAAATTGTTGGCACTGATTGAACGTACACCTGCTCTGCCAATACAATAGACAAATTAAAAAGACCGCTGCATTTGAAATTTGTCAGAGAAGAGTGTAGGAATGAGGAGCAGAACCCTCCTTCAGCCAACGTGAAAGACTTCTGGGATAGAGGTGGGGGAGACAGCCACTTACAGAGTTACTTTCCATGTGTTTCTCCACCAAGTTCACATCAGCACATACAAGTGCTAATACTCATCATGCCTCACATATCTACAGAAGATATAGCTTTAAAAGTCGCACAGGATGATTTCCAATGAGACATATGAGCTATTAGTTTGCTGAGGAAAATTTTTCTTGATACCAAAATACTTTAACTTCTGTGTATTATCTTGGAAAAGAAACTTGGAACCTTAGACTTTTTGAGAATGCCAAGATGAAAGTGGCTATTTCCAGTTATTAATACATGGTGGCACTTGTTTTTGATAGGGGCTGCCAACAACTTTCATTATATCTGTCAATCAAGTGGGAAAAAGGGAGAGGGGGAGTCATCAAAAAACAATCCTAAACCATCACAAACACTTGGCATGATAAATGGTTTTAGTAGACAATAGCAGCATAGGTCTTCTTGATATTTGGGTAGATAGAATCCAAGTTAATTTTTTTTTTTGGAAAATTGCTCAGTTTTTTTCAGAACTCCAGTCATTTCATTTCTTGTAGCAATCAAAAATAATCACATTGTGTAGAAAGACAGAATTTGAATTTTTTTCTCCCAGTGTGCAAACAGTACAAGATAATGGTGAGACTACATTGTGAACAACAAAATCGGGACATTTGCAAAAATTTAAATAAAACACATAAGTTGTAATCATGACATGTTCCTCCTCCAATTCAAACACTAAAAACAGAAAGGAAAAAAATACCAATTCTTTTTAGACAGCTCACAAAAGTGATGGGTCCAATTTTTCCCTAGCAACACCTCTTGGCTCCCTTCAACTGTGAGAACAGAGCTAAGAAACAGACACCTCACAGGTCATACCAACTCATCCGAAGTTTCCATATCAAGGTGGGGTATAAGTCCTCTGACTTCACATTCACCTTGCACAATGTACTTCAATTGGCCATTTGATCTGTGTCCTTTCACAGCCTGGGAGAACATCAGCAGAAAGACTGCCGAGTCTGGGAATTCTCTGGGGTACTGTTGAACATGAGAGGGATTCCTGGGAAATCTTGATTTGCAAAGAATTTTGACAGAATTTGTAGAAAACCATGAACATCATTTGTGGTATGTGATGATGGTGCTCTCATGGACTGAGACCTTAAGCTACGAGACAGGAGTCCCGCAGTCCTTTAGCACCGGACTGGGTCTGCCAAAGCACACAACCTCACGGATGAAGCACTTAGTGCACAGCCTCTCCAGTGTGAAGCCCATCCTGGGATACCCATACAGTATTCTGTAAGCCAATCTAATAAATCCCGTTTATTATAAAATTATTCTGTTGGGTCAATGTTTCTAGAGGACCCTGGATAATTCAGATAGTAATAATAGTACAGGAATATGAAAAAGGAGTCCTCAACTGCTGATTCAAATGATTAAATGACTAGGAATCTTTAGCAAATACATCAACATTTTAAAAATTATTATTCAGCTCAAATCCAGGTAAGAAAAGAAGGTTACAAACTTTTGCCACATGTGTCTGCTTGTGTAGATACTTCAGTATGACAGGAACAGAATAGAAAGGCCAGTGACTACATCTGTATTTGATGCCAAAATTAAAATTAAGTAGTGTACCTCACACTGGGTCCAAACTCTAAGGTATAGAACATCTCAGATGATAACAGAAATGTAATACCCATGAAGACCTATGAAAACAGCATCGTCTCCTTTTAATTTGATATTTACATGTAATAAGTAATAAGTTATTCATAAATAGTAATTGCTATATAGTATCCACAGTAATCTTTTATTTATTTTTATTTATTTATTTATTTATTTATTTGGTTTTTCAAGACAGGGTTTCTCTGTGGCTGTGGAGCCTGTCCTGGAACTAGCTCTTGTAGACCAGGCTGGCCTCAAACTTACAGAGATCCGCCTACCTCTGCCTCCCGAGTGCTGGGATTAAAGGTGTGCACCACCACTGCCCGGCCACAGTAATCTTTTATATGTGTTAAATATCAATCAACACAGCTATTATGAGTTCTTTTGGTCTTGTATAGAGCCTAATAAAAATGCCCAGCATGTTTATAACATGAAGGAGATTTTAACTACATTTACTAAGATTGGAGAGAGTTACCTACGGAATGTGTAAAAAGGGTCTGATTTGCATGTTTGAGTCATCCACTGGTGACCTGTGTGAACCTGAAAACCTTAATTAACCACTAAAAGTCAGTTTCTTCTTCAAATATGAATACCTCACAGGTTATTAAGAACTTTATGTATTGTTTGAACACTTGCATGCCACAGAATAATATTTGAGTAATCATGTTTAATTTCTTAGACACACAATAATTCTACACATTCTGAATTTCAAAGCTGTGATTACTCCATCTCATGAGATTATGGAGTTAAAGTTTATCTTCTTTGAAATTACATAAGAAGTTTTCCTAACATAAAAAGATAAAAATCTGATGAGATTAAAATTCACGTAGAATATCCCACACAACTCTACCAAAATATTATTCAAATGACATTTGTGACATAATTATTTAAATATGTATATATACCCACACTTCCAAGTGTACACTTAAGATGAGTTTCTCTGTAAACAATACTGACTTCTACTTACCTCATATGCAAAGACCCAGAACAGGGGCAATTTGGTGTTAGAGACTTTCTGAGTACAGGGTACAGCTAATTCTTCTCCTTAAAGTGAATATTGTCATTGCCTCCTAGAAAGTACCCCAGCATGAATGCATTAATTTAAGGAAAAATCCAAAAGATTAAGTCAGGGAAATACTTCCTTCTGACAAACGCACTCACTTTCCCTCCTCCAGACACTCAGCAGTCTTTGCCCAACAGAAGTCATCTAACAGGACAGTTCTATGAAGCTGGTACACATCTCCCACAACAGAGCCATCACACCACTTAGTATTACATGTTTCACACTTGGATTTTTTTCAAACACTAGAATAAGTATCCAACTTTGAAAGCTCCTTGAATTTTGTCTAGATTATTCAGTAAAACAAATGGTGTCCAAGTAACTAATTATTCAGGGCCATTTTACCATTCTCTAGCTGTCGAGGTATCACGACTCCTGGTTGGTAGATTGTGTAGTATGTAATAGGTTCTGCCTAAGCTCACTTGTATATAAACCTGAAGAATTTGCTTCCGCTAGATTTCCAATGGAAAGAGAATTGAGGGAATAAGTCACCGAGGCAATGTTAATAAGGGGCAGAAATTCAAGCTCTGATCATACGTTTTGGACCTGTGTATAGCAGAGAGCTTTCCAATTAGGGCCAACAAGTGGAAAGCTGGTAACTCCGAGTGGAGATTTATAAGGTGAGGTCAGCAGCGCGTAATGAGAATCGGGAGCACATACATCCCGTGGTAACACCTTTAGTGTAAGCAGAGTTCTTAAAGCAAAAGCTAAGAGCTCCATGACAGCAGTAGAGAACCGACAAGAGAATATCCTAGCCTTAGGCCTCAGGGAAAGAACGTGGGCGGTATCCTACAGTTTTCACTGGTGCTTGCTCAAGGAGTTTGAAGGGTGGCTGCTTAATTGTAAGTGTAACAGATGCATGAGGTAGAAGCCACAAGAGGCGAGAAATAACCTTTTAATTGGACCTGCTTTCTTTTCTCAGGCTAATTCACACCCGAGCCCATTTCTGAAGGAGGATAGAGGGGGAAAAGGAACAACAGAGAAGGGGAGGGATACAAAACAGGATGAAAGGAAGGGAGAAGAGAGGAGATGGCCGCTGTTCATTTCCTCCACACCTGCAAAACAATCCACACTTGACAAAGATTCTCTCCTTAGGCTGATTTTCATAACATTCCTGTGTCTTCTCCTAAGGTCCTCTATGTCTTATTTTAAAAAAAAAAAATCTAGTTTCCCAAAAGAACTTGCTGAGACAGGTTAGCAGGAGACCTTCACATTAATTACAAATCTAATCAGGGTCCTCAGCCACAGAAGGTCTATCCTATCACCCAGGCCTTTTGGCCTTAAGAATCCTCTAGGTTTTTCTGTCCCCCATCTTTCCCCAACAAATTTCTACTTGCCTGTGCTGTCTTCAGAGCCAGTGTCAATACTGACCCCTCTTCCTAATCCAACAGCACCACATAAATCTCCCTTATCCTGCTTCTAGTCACATTTTTGAACATTTTTCTTTACTACAATAAATAACATACTGGAATTCACATGGCATGCATTGCACATCTATCGGTTAAATCTTAGACTGCCCATGTATATGTAGTGTTACTAGTTGGAGGTGTTCTGCCCACCCTTGAAGGTCATCCACATGGAGCTCTGAAGCATTACAGAACAGCACATACCTGGGAGCAGCAAGTGTGGAATCACATGGCCCTAAACACATGACTGTGGGCAAGATAAAGAACCTGGCTATCTGTGTTCCCATGTTTATAAACTAGAGTTAACACTATTAACCAACTGCCTTTTATGTTATTTTTCTTTTCTATTTCTGTGACAAAACACCATGTCAAAAGCAGCAGAAAAAGAATTTTAAAGTGGCTTTCAGTTTCAGAGGCTGAGCCTATGACCACCATAGCAGGGAACACTGTGACTGACAGGCAGGCATGGGGCTGCAGTAGTAGCTGAGAGTTCACATCTGATCCACAAGCCTAAGTCAGAGAGAAAGGTACCTGGGAATGGTGCGGGCTTTCAAAACCTCAAAGTGACACACCTCCCCCAACAAGGCCATACCTCCTAATCCTTCCTAAATAGTCCCACCAATTTCAGATCAAACATTCAAATATATAAGGTCTTGTGAGCCATGCTCATTCAAACTACTACAGATCCTTTAAGAATTTTTTTCCTAACCTTAATGGGTGTAAGTACACCAGATGAAGTTTGTGCAATGGCAAAATTGTCTAATGGTGCATTTCTCAAAATGCTTCCCTGTCATTGCCAGCCAAGACCAAGGGTGTCTACTCCATGTGCACTAGAAATCCATTGATCTTAGTTTTCTATTTTTTAATCAATGAATCAGTTGAAACTTTAGCCCCTGGAAACACAAAATCATGTCTTTATAAATTATGAAACAGTTATGAGAAAATAAATCTATTCAAAATTGAAAGCATGTGTCCCCATCCATCTAAATCATAAAGCATTAGTAAGAGACTGACTACATGAGACAGTATTTGATTTGGCGCTCAGTGGATTTGTTTGATGTCAGGTGAGATAAGGGAAGTGGCTCAGTTCAAAGGGCTGTGCAAGCCAACTCATCTTCACGTGTGTTCCACTAGAACTTGCAACAAAGGCGCTCTGACGAAAGAGGCCTTGCCTCCCACGCAGTAGGTGAAGAAAGAACCCTGAGTGTCTAAACGAGTTTCTTATTTTCATCCCCTTGATATGTGGCCAGCACGCTCTTGCAATTGTTCTTCCAACCAGCTACAAAATGTGCTAGAGCATGTTCAAATCCATGACAGACAGAATGCCTCTGTTTTCAGGGCATTCCATAGGCTCTGGAGCTCAGTGTGAAGCTGCAGTAAATCTGAGGCATGGACTCAGAGCTCTGCCAAGATCCAGCACGCCACACCAAGCAGAGCAGCCACAAACAGGCAGAACTCGGCCTGAAGGTCAGTGAACCATCCAAAGAGGAGGAGAGGAGAGTCAGCTGCACAGCTTCTCATGTGGCACTAAGTTCCCTCCTCTTCCTCCCTTGTTTCATGCTTTGATTTATGTAACAGTATCAGTTGAACAGGGTAAAAAGAGGTAAATACTTCCCTGGTCAAAAAGTTTAGATAGACATAAAAAATTAGAAAGCAACTTAGCACACAATGAGTTCTTAAGATTGTAATCACTTAACAAGGAACATCCGAAAGGAACACAGTTTCTGGTTGGAGACACTGAACTAAGCCTCACTGAAGAAACAGGAATTGGAGATGTCCTACAAGAACACGATACTATCAGTGGACACAGTTTATATAAGAAGAGATGAAAAGTGTGCATACAAAAAGACATAATTAAAATTTAGAGAAGGGCCATAACAGATTTAAACCTTAAGAAACTCATGCTTAAGTATTTTTCAAAGAAACTCCGGTTCTTTGAAACCAAAATGAATTAAAATTGTCAGTCACTTCCATTCCATTTAAAAGTTGGTCGCAAAATAGTTTATTGTCTTTCATCTTCTTTCTTATGAATAAAACACTAAGTATTCTGTGTTACATAGCTAGTGGAAATTATACCATATTTAAGGAATTTGAGAAGGTATCATTTTAATAGTTGCACAAATGTTAAGTGAGAATCTGATAAAACAATGAATGACTGCTGAGTTCCACACTGGATGTAGCAGAAATGGAGAACAAAGGGTATAGTTAGATACAGAATTTTGCAGACTAAATGCTTGTGTTTCCACAAGTTTACATGTTCATGTCCTAAATGAGATGCTATTATATGACAAGCTTTGAGAGGCCATAAATACTAGTGAGATGATGTAGTATTGGCTTGTTTGCAAGCACAAATACAGAGTCCAGGTAACTTGTTCTCCAAGAAGATGGCGAAGAGAAACACTCATCAGAAATCAACAACCTTTACCTTGAATAAATGTCTTGTATTTGAGAAAATTAGCTGCTCATATTTCCTTAGACAGCTTGACATGAAGAAACACATAAACATGGAGAGAGATCTACTGACTGGCAAACAACTTAACTTTTAAGCAATATAAATGAAGATGGGCAAAGTATTTAGGAAGAAACTAATGTAGTCTTAAGCTATTTTGATGTCTATGCAAAACAGAAAAGTATTAGTTTGACTAGATTATCTTGTGATATTAATTAACTGGTTACATTGTCTAGTCACAAGCTGAGGATTTATCCATATGCTGTTCCTAAGACAAGTGCTTGGTGGAAAAATATGAAGGAAGGTATTATTTGTTTTCTATCATTACATAATAAAGGAGGCAGATAGAGAAGCCTATAATTACAATCAAATGTGATAAGGCTTAGATGAAGTTTGTTTGAAAGCATCAAATATTCCCTTAGAGACCTTGGCATGACTTTGTAGAGAAGTAACAATGGGCAGAGTCATGGAAGGAAAAACAACTAGAGAAGAAGTTTGGATAAGTCATTTCAGAGGTAAGATCAAAATACTCAAATGTTGGGGAATATTATTTTAAGATGTGTTACTTTTGTTTATGTTGTGGAACATGTGTTTAATGATGTACAGATGTGTTGCTTTTGTTTATGCTGCATTTGTTTAACTCTGTGAAGCTGTGATCCTTTGCCTGTCTAAAATACCTGATGGTCTAAAAAAAGAGCTGAACGGCCAGGAGCATTGCAAGAACAAGGATAGACAGGGCTGGCAAGCAGAGAGTATAAATAGAAGGAAAAACAAGGGGAAAGAGGAGGTGCAACAAGAGAACAAGGGGAGAAGGATGTTAGGGGCCAGCCACCCAGCCATTCAGTTACACAGCCAGACATGGAGTAAGAAGGAAAGAAACATTATACAGGAAGAGAGAAAGATAAAAGTCCTGAGGTCAAAGATAAATGGGATAATTAAAGCCAAGAAAAACTGGCAAGAAAAAAACCCAAGCTAAGGTCAGGTACTAAAAACTAATAATAAGCCTTCATGTGTGATTTATTTGGGAGCTGGGTAGTAGGTCCTCTAAAATGCCAAAAAAAGGTAAAACATCGCATAACACTTGAAGACTTAATTATTGAGGAGAGCCACCAAGTGACAGCTCTCAGCCAGGATCCACAGGGGCATTAATTGATGAGGAAGATGTATGACAGAGTCTAAAAACTTATAATAAAAATAAAGTTAAGGGTTGTAACAACCCTATTCATGTGTTCATTGTAGATCATTATGCATGAGGAGGATTAGACTTGAAGAAATTTCTAGTAAAATTAGTATCAGTGAAGAATAGAAAAGAGAGAGAGATTGGAAATGGGACAATTTAGACAGAAGATGTGAAAGTTCTCAAGTGCACAGACAGCAACAGTAAGAGCAGAGGTGTTAGATTTAAGAATGCATCTAAGCTCGATCATACTACAAGGACATTTGTTCAACTATGTTCATAGCTGCATTATTCATAATATCCAGAACCTGGAAACAACTTTGATGCCCTTCAACCAAAGAATGTATAAAGAAAATGTGGTACATTTACACAATAGAGTACTACTCAGCAGAAAAAAACAATATCTTAAAATTTGCATGCAAATGGATAGAACTAGAGAAAAAAAATCCTAAGTGAAGTAACCCAGATCCAGAAAGATGAACATGGTATGTACTCATGCATAAATAGATACTAGCTTTAAGCAAACGACATTGAGCCTATAGTTCATGATCCTAAAGAAGCTAAGTAACAAGGTGGACTCTAAGAAAAACATACATAGAGTCACCTGGAAAAAGGAAATAGACAAGATTGCCTGACAAAATTTGGAGCATGGGGTCCGGGGAGAAGGGAGGGCAGAATGGGAAGATGAGGGGAGAGGGGAGTGGGGAGGAGAACTGGAGGGAATGAGATAGTCGAGATGGAAGAAGGACAGAGATGAGAGCAAGGAAAGAGATATTTTGATTGAGGGAGCCATTATGGGACTAGTAAGAAATCTGGCACCAGAGAAATTCCTAGGAATCCACAAGGATGACCCCAGCTAAGACCCTAAGCAATAGAGGAGAGGGTGCCTGAACTGGCCTTGCCCTGTAGTCAGACTGATGAATACCTTAAATATCACCATAGAACCTTCTTCATCCAGCAGCTGATGGAAACAGGTGGAGCACTGGACTGAGCTCCAGCTGAAGAGTAGGATAAGAATATGAGCAAAGAGGTCAAGACCATGCTGGGGACACCCACTGAAAGAGTTTACCTGAGCTAATGGGAGCTCATCAACTCCAGCCAAACATGGAAGAAAACAGCATAGGCCCAAACTAATCCCTCTAAAGTGGGTAAAGTTGTATAGCTGGGGCAGACTGACAGGCAACCGGCAGCTAGACCAGGATTTATCTGCCATGTACTGGCGTTTCAGAACCCATTCTCTTTGGATGGATACCTTGTTCAGCTTAGAAATAGTAGGAAGGGCCTTGAACCTTCCCCCAAAGCAATGTGCCTTATCCTCTCTGAGGAGTGAATCAAGGGTGGAGTGGAGAGAGGTGAAGGAATGGGAGGAGAGGAAGAAATAGAGACTGGGATTGGTATGTAAAATGAAAAAAAGATAGTTTGTTTTCTTTTTTGAAAAAAAATTAAAAAGAATGCATCTAAACCAAGCATGTAGTACAAATGTAGTGTGATAATAAGAAGTGTTGTTTGTTTTTTTTTTTTTTTAAAAAAAGCCCCTGGCATCTCCCTCATCGAACACTGGTTAAATACTGATTAGCATTGCCATTCTAGCCATGGCATCAAGAAGAGCCCAAGTGCCAGTGGCCACTCAAGATGACCACTACAGAAGTCAGGAGAGGAGGAACAGCAGCCTACAACCCTTACAGCCCAGCAAGATTCACCCAACAGTGAAGAAGCTGTATTGCTGCAAATGAAAAGAATCGTGATAAAAGGTAAAGGCAGACATCCAAGTAACAAAGAGAAAAGGGAGGTCTCTAGGAAGAAGAGAAGGGCAGAGACAAGGCTTCATGCACAGAAAAGAGAATGGACCCAAGTAGAAATGGCACATTTACCAAGAGAAAGTTGTCACATTCAATCTTATGTTCCTGGAACACCTATGGGCAAAGGTATGTCATTTCTCAAATGTTAAAAGTAAATTATTGAGGCTGAAGTTTTTCTCTGGCAAAATTAATCACAAACATTACAAAACACAATCAAGAGAGAAAGAGAGGGAGGTAGAGGAGGAGGGACAGAGAGAGAGAAAAAGAGAGAGAATTTCATAACACCATTTAGCAAAGAGTTAGCCATGAAATTTGTACAGTCTAAAAAACCTGAATATGGGCCTATTAAACTTTAAATATTTCTGGAAGATTTCATTGAACTTTTTCTCTAATTAAGTGCAAAGACCTGAATAGATTCCTTTTCATCACTGAGGTTGTGACACAATGCCACAAGAAATTATTTCTGGTTTAATTCACCACTTGTGCACAGACTCCACTGGGGCTCAAGTCAATGTGTGGGAGCATAGAATGGTGTGAAAGAGACGGGATCTGCGGGGAGCTGCAAGATTGGCTTCATTTCTAATGAGGGAAGATTTGTGTTTACAGGACAACTCAGCTGTGAAACCAAAGCAATAACATGAATGAATTTAAACACTCCACATTTAAAGGTCCAGTACTCTAACAGCTCTTACCCATGTTCTAGTAAGTAGAAAAATGACATTAAATAATATTTATAAATATTTGTGAATGTTAAATAATAGTCTCTTTGTGGGCACTGACTCTTACATGCTGTATATTCAGATGACAGTTTGAATCTGTTTTATTCAGTGGCAGAGGATTTAATACAATCTCAATCCCTTTTGTCTGCATCCCACTAGATTTTCCCTTTACTCTGACCAAGCTGCCGGAGCTGTAACGTTGGCAGGAGAGAGAGAGAGAGAGAGAGAGAGAGAGAGAGAGAGAGAGAGAGAGAAGCAATCAAAGGAAAAGTGAAGGAACTTATGCGGTAGAGTGAGCTGGATCTCAGGGGTGCACTCTCCCAAGCGTTTCTGATGTGAACTGGACTCTTGCTCCACAGTAAGACTCCAAAGCAATGAGCGGGACTCCCGTGTCCACATCTGGACAGACCCTGCTCTGCTGTTGAACTGTGAAACAGTCCCCGACGTCCTGAACCTCAGCAGTTATCATCTGTAAAATTGACAACCAAGGCGAGGTCTCCCTAAGATAGTGAGATGGAAGCATGAATGCACGGTGACCACGGAAAAGGGACAACTGAAGAACTGATCGCTTTCTTCTTCAGTTTGGAGTTGCCTAAGTCCTGACTGACTGTACTCATTTATGGGAATTTATCCTCAGTCTGCACCATCACTTTTAAATCTTAAACCCTTCCCTCCAAGAAGCAAAACAAAAACAAAGCCGTCAGATGCTTTAAGGATAGACAAAAAATTGTTCTTTGAAATTATTAATAATTTTCTTAGAATTTTGGTGCCAAAATACTCATTTCTCTAAAAATATCATAAATTATCTTTTACAACCCATGATTATTCTTACTCACATACATATGCATATATCTATGTTAGTATACATTTATATGCATGTAATTGTTAGTAGCACATATACATGTTAGTATTTGTATGTTAGTAACATAAATTTGTTTATGTATGTATATATACTTGCCCAATTGTGTTGTGCTGACAACAAAATATGTTGTAGATAATTTAATTATAAATAAATATATGATACATTGAAATAGGAAAACTTTCATATGTGAAGTTCTACATATGTTATAGCTATCAATAAATGTTACAAAATTTGCCTCTTTGGCTAACAATGCTAGCATTCTTTTTGTTTCCATATATAAATGAACTTATACAATAAAGTCTTGCCCAGACTGGTGTACTATTTAACTTTGTATTTCACATCTGTATTAGAGATGAAGGTCACTGCCACTCATTATTTCATTTGCTTCTAGATGGTACTAAAAACCTAACTAGATATACTTACATTTCAGGACTTTAACTACAGCTCACAGCTAAGGGGCCTTAACAAATTCAAGAGGAAAAATAACTAAAATTATTTAACAGACACTATATTGAAAAGATTTCTCTCACTTTCCCATGTAGAAACTTTGAATCCTCAGGATGCCTAGGATAGTCATTATCTTCATTTACAGAAGAAAAAAGGGAGTTTGATGGTGATCAGGAAAGATCTCTAAGGATCAGATCTGGTAAAATCTAGGGCGAGATTCAGTCAGCCAGTCTAGCTGCTGACTTCCGACCATCCTATATACAGTTCTTAACTAGTGTGCTGCTTCTGTTCATACTCGTGGCTAAGCCAACTGTACATCAAGAATTTTAAGTAATCTGTGGGGGAGACTGGATCAGTGTGCTGTGGTAGGTACTAGATGTGTGAGATCATTTCCCATCACAAGTGCATGGACAGTTTATGATCAACATCTCCACAGACTGTTTTATCTGCAGCTCCCCTGGGTCTTGCTTAAGAAGGTCTTATAAATGGGCATTGTTTGGATCTTTATCATGTGAGAATTATTTAAAAGGTGAACTAAGTCAGGTTGCTAGTTAAGAATTTATGTTTCTTTCTGCTAGGGCCTAAGGCATTATCGAGCACTCTCAAGTGGATGTTCTGAACCAGGCTGGGCTCTGAGCCATATGAAGATGCCTGTTGATTACAGACCCTCATCTAATTTTTGGTTGTTGTGGCTGCTGTTGTTCCCTTAGATGACTGCCAAGTTTACAAGTAGACTGGTTTCTCTGGATTTGGTAGGTGCATCTCTCTCCCCATCCATCCATCTCTCTCTCTCTCTCTCTCTCTCTCTCTCTCTCTCTCTCTCTCTCTCTCTCTCATACAGATGTATACCATACATTGTTGCAAGCTCTGGCAGAGGGTTACATAGCTTTGGTCACAAGTCTACACACTGTACACTTTCCAATTCTGTA
>JAQHUG010000160.1:2336272-2358838 GCA_028555095.1 Dicrostonyx torquatus
CTGGAGCTCACTGCCAGCCACTCTAACCAATAGGTGAGCGACAGGTTCAATGTGAGACCCTGTCTCAAAAAATATGGTGGAGTCTAGTACAGGGTGATACCCACACTAGCCTCTGACCTCACACACATGTGCACATGCACCTATATACTCTCTCAGTATCCCTGTCTCTTTATCTCTTTCTGTCTCTCTGTCACTCTCTGTCTCTGTCTCTCTCTCTTACACACACACACACACACACACACACACACACACACACACACACTTTACTGAAGGTCATAACAATACATATCTATCCCAGAAAGAAAGAATTCTACACCGTAGGTGGCAGGAAGGAATGGTACACAGAGAAGCCAACACTGCGAGCCGACCCTTCTTGCTCAGAGGCTCTTCAGTTTATTATTGACAGAGCACACCCATTGGGAGCAATCACTTCTAGACAGCTACTTACTTCTCACTTAAGCTTAAAAAGAGTTACATCAGGATAAGGTTTAGATCTTCAAAAGTAAGGTCCTGTGTTGTGCATAAAATTATGATTAAATAGGTATTGATAATTCTATATCTGTATGTTTATCACATAGATAAACTATAGACAAGTTTAACTTGTCTTTTGTTACAAAGTTGTTGCTTTATAAAGGACAGATATTAATCTTCTTTTTTCTGGTGAAGCAATAGCCTAGAACTCTACTGCCCAGTGAAGGGGATAAGGACCTGCACTTTCTGTCACCAAAGGGCCCTGAAGGTTTCAGGTGATAGGAATATGGTGAGGTGCTATCATGTAGAGTGTGGGGTGGGAACATCTCATTTCAAACATCATCTCCAATATTTATAAACTTGGTGAATATTAGTGAATCATATTATGTTTTAATGTCTTAGTTCTTTTTCTGGGAAAACAGAAGGAAATAATGACAGTCCTTTCTATGTGTATGGATTAGACAAAATAACATATTAAGTATTCAGAATGGTGCCCGAGAACTATAGCTCATTATCATAGTGGACTTGTTATATACACAAGCTCCATTCTCTCTCCTTATCCAGGGGCTCTGTCACATTATACATGTACCACCCAGCCACCAGCTCAGTGCACTGTTGTCTTACAACTCCAGGGGTCAAGTCTGACACACATTGCTACCTCACTGGGTGTGTGGACAGGATAGAGTTTCATAATTGGCCTAACTCAGGGAGGAATAAAAAATATGACAAGACAAAGAATATAAGGCAGAAATACTTTTCCTCTGAATACAATATGAAAATAAATTCTAAGCAACTGTGTCCAAGAAAAAAAAAGAGCTACTTGTACGGTGGTGCGTTCACTGTTTTTCTGTAAAACCTTTCAATTGAAGCTATTTTGTAGTGTTTCACAGACTGAAGGATATTAATTCATGAACAACAGTGAGCAAATACTAGGGTAAATAATTTTTAAGTTTCTTTGATTGTATAAATCAATTTGATAGAGCGAGACTATGTGAAGTAACCCATTGTACTATACTGCAATTAAGTCTTATGCAAAGGTGTAATTTCTAATGAAGTTCTCCTTTAAATCCTATATATCTGAGAAGGGAGGAGGCATGCCTAGTCAGTTCATTTACATAAAGACAAATGTGCATTGGAATAGAAGGTTAAAGGAAACCGCTCTAAAAGTCTAAATGCTGACTTTACATACACATAAAATCAGAGTTTTAGAGACAATAGAAAACAATGGATTTTTTGAGATTTTCATTGTAATCATTTTACAAGTATAAACATATAATAGGAAAAAATCATGAAATTATATACTCATAGTGTCTACATACAAAAGAAGTCAACTCCAAGTCAAATATCATTTCTATTACCAAACCTGCTTTGGCTGCCTGGTCTCTGACTGTGGACTGTTGCCATGTTTCCCCATTACTGAAGGACTCTTATCCCTCTGGACCCGAAAGCTCAAATCAACTCTTTCTTGTATAAGTTGCCTTGGTCACAGTGTTTTACCACAGGACCTGAAAAGTAATTAATATGCCTGCTACCATCACTCAGCAAGGAAAAATTGGGTTGGCACAACCTGGTGTCAGGTGCTGTCACAAATATGATTTTTAAAATTATTACTTTAGCTGCAGACTGAGTTTCAAAAAAATTAAATCTGGGGTTGGGTCTAGGAAAGGATTAACAACGATTTCTGAAAGGGCCTTGAATTTGCTTTTGTCCTCTTATACTATGCATTAACTTGAAGCAGCCTTCTCAGAACTGACAATTTTGAATTATAAGTTTATAAATTATAAAGCTGAAATACCCATTAATTCTAAAAAATATTGAAGATGTTTTACATCCTGTCTATCAAATATTTAGCCAACATTTAAGTGTGCAATAGAAACACATGCATTTTATGAGAATGAGATTATTTTTATCTTTAACAAATAGTAAAGTTGCTTTGAAATCAATTTGTGGCATATTAATAAGTAGTTTATTGGTAAATTTATGTTCACATAATTATTTCATATATCTATGTACCCAGGGCCACATAAAAACAACTCCAGCAGGGAAAAAAAAAACTATCACAAATAGAAAAGGTCAAAGAAGCTCTCTTCTAAACAATGCACTATAAAATTTCAGTAAAGTCATTTCCTACCAAGATAGTATGCTTACTAGGTTTTGAAATTTTATACTCTACATTAAGCTGAGTGCTATTCTAACCAAGCAGCATTTGATGATATGGGATGATTCCCTCTCCCTCTCTCTCTCTCTAAATATATGTGTGTGTGTGCGCACGTGCATATATATATATATATATATATATATATATATATATATAAATGTGTGTACTGATGCCTGTGGAAGTGTCATGAGCAAGAAATTATATAAATAATATATTCACAGAACTAAAGATACAGAGTAAATTAAATTGATAATATAGGAATATTAAGCATTTACTCTCTATAATGGAGGAAATGAGGCTAAGAATAATACTAAAACAATGAAGTGATGTTGTCCTCATACCACACTATTAACGCAAAAATTATTCAATGGAAAATTGTCAGCTAACCCAGTCACCCAGCCAAACAATGCCTTTATGTCATGACATACAGCAATTAAAACTTACAAAGTCTTATCTTAGATAAAATCTTCATCAGAATAAGATTTTTAAAAGGCTAAAGTACTAAAATATCCTGCCGAGCCTGGGTAGAAAGGAGTTCTATTCATCTTCTCAATGATGGATGCTAGGGAAAGTGTGGAAGAAAGCACACTGCTCGAGCAATGCCTGTTCTAGAAATGCAGAGATTAACTGCTGTGAACTCTACTTTCCCTGAGAATAAAAGTGACCCAGTTCTTCTTCATATTGCTTACCAAATACCCCCTTCTTGACACTCTCAACATCAGCCAAACTGAAACAACTGAATAACTGATCTAGCAGTGTCTTAAAGGTACACTAGGTTTTTTTCCAAAATGAATGTCAACTAAAACAAAATTCAACAAATATTCATTCACTGTATTTGTAAGAAATATTGAAGGATTTTTTTCATTAAAGCAAAGCAATCACTAGTTTTGGAATAAACTGAGGGAAATGAGAAAATAAATAAATAAATTTATGAGAAAATAAATGCATATTCAGATTATTTTAGTCAACTGCCCAGAATGTCTGTGTTGAGGAACAAATGATTTTTTTTTATAATTTTGGTTATCTAATTCTATTTGGTTTGGCTCAAAATAATGACCAAATGGTTTACATTAAAAGCAAAAAGAAAACTCCCCACACAGGATACGATGAAGGTATTCTCAAGGCCCTTCCATGCTCAGTGGATAACAAGTGCCCCTAATTTTTCTACGATACATATGCCTAGTGAAATCCTGCACAAGGAAATGCCTGCTCTATTTATACCTAAAGGTTAGACACCTGAGGTGGCAAAGTTATAAACCAATTGCTTTCGGCACCACGCTGTTGTGTGTCCTTTACGCTTTTCTTTGTAGGTCTGGCTTCTGGGAACTACTGGGTTCCAGTGAACGTTGGATGTAAATTCCCCTCTCAGCGACAGTGAAGCACATTGCAGAGAACAGTCACCATCCCTCGGCTAGAGTTAATGCCAAGGACTGAGTCAAGTCGTAGTGGAGGAACCAGGTCAGGGTGTACAATGAGGCAACGGCAGGCTCCAGCAGGCCCCCTTTGTGATTGTCTTGCAGGGATGAATACTCTTTTATTTTGAGTACAGCGAAGTTTATAAAAATATTGCCACTTACACAAACCTCTTTATACTGATTAGAACTTAACTTTTGCAAGTCCAGGAGTGGATTTTTAGAGTGAGGGCTGCGTCATCCATGATGCTCATGGTGTATAAATAGTCACTGAGAGAAGACCGCCTGGTAACAGGGAGGTGTTCCCATCAGCACAGATAATGTGACCAGACAGTGTTGACTTCACAGAGGTGTCTGGGAGAACTCTACATCTGAATTTCTTCCAGTCGTGACACACAAGTGTCAATATAAACCTGCTTCCCACCCTGGCAGGAAATCCTTCTACCATGCTCTACATTAACAGAATATCAAAGTCACTGAGAAAAGAAAAGGGTTTGTTCGTGACAACTGCCACATTTAAGACCAGATTTTACTGAAAATTTTAAACAAAATTCTACTGAAATCATGTCACCATGTGACTATTAAGTTTCAGTACTGCAGGCATTTAAGACACCTCCTGGAGCCAGGCGGTGGTGGCGCATGCCTTCAATCCCAGCACTCGGGAGGCAGAGGCAGGCAGATGTCTGTGAGTTCAAGGCCAGCCTGTTCTACAAGAGCTAGTTCCAGGACAGGCTCCAAAACCTACAGAGACACGCTGTCTCAAAAAACAAAACAAAAAAGACACAGTCTGGAGATGTAGAAAGGAAGATGGCTGTTTAAAAGAAATGGTTAACTCCAAAGCACAGGGATCTGTCTATCACGATTAAGAGAGAACAAGATAAAAGTGGCAGGTTCAGAGTCTGCATCAAGGCCACAGTTCTCCCTCCAGAATGCTGCTTCACTGCTGTGCCCTGCAAGAAGACGAGCACTATGTTCTCACTTGGCAGAAGGCAGAAGGGCATGAGACCTATCGGCTGCAGGAAGCCTTCATCCCAATGAAGAAGCATGTATCCTCACAACCATCACCCAGTGAAGGCCCTACTGCAGAATGCTGTCATGCTGCCTACCATGTTCCTACATATGACCAAGGAACTGCAGCCACAATAGCAAGTAATGAAGTTTCACAAAATAAGGTTTGATTCAACAATAAAATAAAGGCATGACAATGTGATAGTATGCTGGTCCCTTTTAATAACAAGAGAAGCATAACCAAACCAATTCTTTTTCAATCATTAGGGATTTAATGTATTTTTTAAATGCCTCCCCTCCCTCCACTAGAGTCCAAACCACCTATTTGAAAGTATTTCTCACCCTGGGATACAGTCTGGAACCATGTGCTTCCTGGAGGCTCCAGGTGTCTACTCTACATGTTAATCTTACTTAGCATCA
Organism: Dicrostonyx torquatus; assembly: GCA_028555095.1. Lineage (NCBI taxonomy): Eukaryota > Metazoa > Chordata > Mammalia > Rodentia > Cricetidae > Dicrostonyx > Dicrostonyx torquatus. The sequence continues at coordinate 2,341,742 of JAQHUG010000160.1, forward strand.
TAAGAGACTGATTGAGAAGACTGGTTATAATCCTACAATGTTTCCAACTTTACCTTTTATTGCAATGTTCACAGACGACGTCTTCTATATTCAGGAATACCTGCCTTACATAATTCCCTCTTGTGTGAATTACTGGTTTCAGGCCTTTGGTTTTTGTGAACAACTTGTAAAGAACAATTGTTTGAAAAAGCACATACTCTGAGATTCTGACCAGTCTACAAAAGCATTCAATTAACAATGCAGCACTAAAAAAAAAACAAAACAAACAAAAAACACAAAACAAAACCGAAACATTGTACATAGGTAAATAAATGAGAATTAACAATTTTAAAAATGGAACATTTCTTGTTTCCCTTCTTATCCCTCTGCCATGAAAGACTGTTCAGTGGGTGATGTTATTCTACCTGGTGATGTCTCATACTTCCTTTGAGAGTCAGGAAAGTGATTTTTATCTGCAATGCGTGAAGCAAACCTGTCATACCTTCTATTCTTTGTTGCTGTGACGGAATACTCTGATAAAGGCAACTCAAGAGCAAGCACTTATTCTAACTCACAGTTCAAGGTACAATCTGTGATGGTACAGAAATCACTGCAACAAGAGCTAGAAGCAGGCGGTCACACTGATCCACAGTCAAGAAACAGCCATGAATGTGTCCTACTGACCAGTGCATTTGCTTTCTTCATTTATCCAGTTCAGGATCCTCTGTACAAGAATAGTCCTGCCCAGAGTCAAGATGGGTCTTCACACATCAACAAATAGAACTAACTCAGTACCCCGCAGGAAAGCCCAAAGGCCCCATGTCCAGGTGATTTCTCTTCTGCGGTATTCATGATTTCGCTCTAGCATGGCATATGGACAAACAAGAGGGTGCCAGTCCTGCAGGACAGAAGAACACAGGAGACAGGAGGGTGCGTGTGCACACAAACTTCTCAACCTTTTCCCTAACTCCCCTGGGCATTTCTATAACATGTTCAGAACTAGATTGTGGTAGCAATGAACATAGTTGTTGAGGGTGCCATGTGGCTTGCAGAGCTATGTGAGATGACACAAATAAAAGCCTCACTTCCCAAATGCTGGCACACAAACAGCATCAGATTTGCTAACTATATTCTCTTTTTCACTTTCCAGTCTCCAAAATTGAAGTGTGTAAATCCTTTGGAAAAAGTTTCGGGCACCAAGAGAGTGATTTAGGCATTAGGATTCAGGACCACACCCTATAACTGTGCTGTCTGGGGAGAAAACATGAGAATCACTAAGGCTTTCCAGCAGTTAGCCTGGAGACAATCCAAGGTTCAATGAGTGTCCCTGTCTCATTTGAATAAGACAAAGGATTCAAGAACAGGACACATGAAATCCTTCTCTGGCCTGTGCACCTATGCATGCATATGTACAAACACCACACACACAACACTGACACACATACAAAAAAATTCCTTAAATTTCATGGACTATTAATTAATAAATTAATTCATGATCTGAGTTTATATCACATAGAATATTAAGTACTACAACTTAGAGACAAGACCTAACAAAATAGAGGACTAATAAAATGAGAAATAATTTAAAATATCTTGAAACTAAAAATGTTGGACAGAACAGTCACTCTTAAAAAATGAAACTTAAAAGACATATATACATAAGCAATATCATCATAAATATTGGTCTGTATTAGCAAATAGTTATAATTAAATTTATAAAAGATTAAATATCTTTAGACTGTGTCCTCTGTTTGTGTGGAAACTTAGAAAACATATGTAGATAACAGACCCAGGTCCTTATTAAGACAGACTAATAAATCTATGTTATTAATAAAAATGCAATTAAAAACAATAAATATTCATACATTTACTCACCAAGTTATCTTTCTTACCTTCATGGTATGTGTTACTTAAAAATTAATGATGAAAGAAAGTGATCAATCACCATATGAGTTTCAGATCTGATATCTGCATGTCCTCCCGTGGCAGGTCATTATTGTGTGTAATTAATGTTCTCCCCATAGCCTGGTGGCCAGATAACTCTCTATAGACATGCCAATGTGGCCCATGGGACAGCATTCATATTTTCTTAGGCTCCCTGCAGCTTCTTCCTGTCATTTGCTTTTCTCTATCTCCATATTATTTGGTCATATCTAATAGAGAAATGGTTTTGTGATATCTGTCTCATGTGCAGAAACAAAGAGGAGCTCTTACAGCAGACTTCCATCCAGTTTACTTCACTAAGTTTCAGTTCTGAGCGGTCAACCACAACCCAAAGGTAATAATTGCAAGATTCCAGAAATAAGAGTTCAGACATTTAAAATCAGACAGCATTCCGAGCTGCACGATGATGTCTTGTACCTTGCTCTTCGCCAACCATGGCACAGATTAAACACTGTCCAGTGTATCCGTATAGTGTATGCTCGCCGCTATGCTGACACTATATTGTCTATGTTCATCTAACGGTAATTGTACTTCACAATTCTCAAACAGGCAAGAGAAGTGGTCCTGGTAGTCTAAACACACCAAAGAGTTGCCATAAAGAGCGTACTTGAAGTGACCACACAAAAATGTATATGAAAGATGTATGAAGAGGAAAGGCTGGTCAATACTGCTGCTAGGTTAAGGCATCTACTGGGGTCTGGAAGTGCATTCCCTGTGGATATGCAGGGACTACTGGCAGTAAGTTCCATTGATTGCTTTTCCTCTGAAAGTAGGTCTTGCTTTAGAAAAATACATCAAGCCCTTCAGTGATACACAATAGTTAAGTAGAATCAACATGACTATTAGGAAGGGAGACTACACCAGACAAGAGAAAGAAGAAGACGAAACAGCCCAATGTTAAGAGGCAAAAAGCTGAGATAGGGAGCTGCAAAGAATAACAGAAATAGGCAGAAAGAAAATGAGGTCTGCTTTAAAAGCCAGTATTTTTCAATAAAAATTTTCAGAAGCATCAGTGTTAAGAGCTGACTTAATGCTGTAATATGTAGTGCAATTCTTTGGATAGAACAGAATTTAGTTAAAAAGAGAAAAAAAACAAGTTAGAATATTCACTTTTTAAATTTTCTGAAGGTGTATTCCAATGTGTCATAATTACAAAAATGTCTCATTTGCTGTATAAGGAGATCTTCCTACTAGCTCTGTATATCTATGGCAACCCTTCCCGTTAGCTGCTCAGTGCTTTCTCCTGTCAAGCAGTAAGGAGAACTTCCACCTCACTGGGCTAGTGTGCTTTTTCATGAGGTAAGATATGGGATGCTCCTGGAGCAGGGCTGCTGCATAGTGCTGTACTTAACATCCAACAGTTATCTTATTAGTCATTAAAAAGAAAATTATTAATGTACTTCCCATCATGCCAATAGTAAGTGAAAACAGACATATGACAGGAGTCCTGGTAGTCAACAGAAAATAGTCAACTGATCAAATGAACAAATTAATTAGATAAATGATTGTCCACAAGTATATACTTTGACATCACAGATTCTTGAATAAAATAAAACCCTTACTTTATATATTCTACTAATTAATACAAATAGTTCATATGTTGAGTTTAACGGACAGTGCTCTAGATGAACACTAAAAACACTCATGGGCAGTGGCTATAACAAATGTGGTAATATGACCCTTTGGTTCGGCAGACTTCCGCATTTATCCACACGCTTCCTATGTTTGCGGTACCTGAACGGACCACCTCCTCTCTTAACCAGGCCCAGTCTGTTCTCTTTGCTTCACTAACACCTGATACCTGCATCATAAGACATATAGATCTCTGAAATTCTAGAGCAAACATTTTTAAGTACAAAATAATATGTGCCTTACACTTTGGAAGCTAATTTACAGCTAGCCAGTTTCACCCTGTAGACAGAGCCGTCTAGAACATATGGAAACACACTGGTGTAGCTCCCTTAAAAACAACAGACAATAGGCTGGATGCAGCCCCCAAAGCGTTAATTTGTTATCTACTCTTCAAGACAAATCTGTTCTCTGCTGTTCATTTTAAGACTTAGTTCTACGTTTGATTTTATTTTTAATTAGTGAACATATTTCTAAAATTATTATATCATGGGAGAAATGGACCTAGAAAAGATTTTATTGTATTTTTCCAAAGCCTCTCTGCAGAATGTGTGACCTAGAATCCATAGTAATTTACTGATTTGCACTGAATTAAGATGTAGATTTAAGGTAGATCGGCATGCTATCTGCATCCTCCTTGCCCTGGAATATCTGCTGAAGTAGTGACTCTCAGAGCACTGTAATGGGCATCTTACCTTGTAAGTGTTCGTGCTCCCTACCTATAAATTAATATGACCTGTCTTACATGGCAATAGAGATGAGAAGAGATACTGTGTTTAAGGAAGTACATACAACAGAGGCATATAAATGGTATCAATAATCCTGTTGATAGATATTTTACATTCTGAGGTGAACAGCTATTAAGTCATGATAACATGATCATCTTCCTCATTGTGGCAGAAATGTCTAAATGTGCATCTGTGCACAACTACATCTATATGGAGACTAAAAAATTCCCCTTGAGATACCCAAATGTCACCACTAGCTCTCAAAGCTAAATGAAAACTTCAGATTGAAAAATTTTTGGAAAAAAATCAATAGCTGAGTATTCTCCTATAGGCTCCCAAAACCAGAAATATTTTACATATTGAAAAGATGCATAATACCAGGAATTCAGGATACTCTTTGTGTCATGAACTTTCTATTTGACTTAGGGAGTGAAATGTTGTATTCAAACTGATAAATGTTATGTAAGGAAAAGAATACCTCATGAATAAGAAAGTTCTTCCTGAAAATACACAAAAATATAATCAAATGAAAATCAAATGATCACATCAATCATTTATAAGTTAAAGATATTATTTACTCTCACAAAACAAACCAAGAAATCGGTTTTTTTCCAACTTTTCTGAAAATGAGAAAGCTTGGCCCTGTGAGCTGATAAAGAGATTTTAGTCACGCAGTTTAGTCAAAAATTCCACAGAGATCCACCTGTTCAAATCCGAAGTCAAAATCTAAGAGACTGAGAAAATGGTGAAATGCTAAAAATGAAAATTACAGAGTGAGACAGACCACAGAGACATGGTATTCCAGATTTACCAACAGCTTGTCTCAGAGACATAACTCTTTACTCTTTTTTAATTATTCATATAAGTACATAGGAAGAAAGCATCATTTGTTTAGAAGAACGGTCTGAAAAAGGTCACATCCTCTACCTTTAGACGTGTCTAAGCTTTCTTCAGAGTTCCTCTACTCTGTTCAGTCATCCACTGGCACCCACCATGAAATGGTCCAGGCCCTCCATGGCTTCTGCCATCCCTTAAAAACGAACTGAAAGGATGGGATTCTGAAATTACTTTCAGGCCGTCATAGTTCTTGCCTGGTGTGGGAAGTCCTTCTGTATATGTTTTGCTTTTATTGGTTAATGAATAAAGAATCTGCTTTGACCTCTGTGATAGGTTGGACTAGAGCTAGGCAGAGAAAACTAAACTGAATGCTGGGAGAGAGCAGGCTGTCAAGAGAAGCCATGCAGCCACCAGAGAAAGACACGAGCTGCAAACCAGAACCTTGCCAGTAAGCCACACCCATGTGGCGATACACAGATTAATAGAAATGGATTAAATTGACATGTAAGAGCTAGGCAATAAGAAGCTAGAGCTAATAGGCCAAGCAGTGATTTAATTAATAGAGTTTCTGTGCGGTTATTTCCAGTCTGGGCAGCCAGGAACAAGCAGCCTCCTACTATCCTTGCCTCTCTTGAGTTCATAAGAAATAAGATTTTGAGATTTCCTTAAGTTTCCTATCTTGCCTTGGAAGGATCCCTTCAGCTATTTTTTAAAGATATATATTAATTTTATTTTATGTGGCTGTGTGCCTGGGTGTATGTATGAGCGCCACATGAATGAATTGCCCACAGAAGTCAGAGAAGCATCCAATTTTCTGGATATAGACTTAAAGACAGTTGTGAGCTGCTTAGAAAGTGCTGGTAACCCTTGAGCCATCTCTCTGAACCCCAAATACTGCTTCCAAGTAGGAAGGAAAGTTTGGCATCCTTGGTAAATATATAATAGACCTAAACTTATTCTACTTCACTAGTCTTTTTTTTAATAACATTTCTCAGGGTTTTTTTCTTCTAAATTACTGAAAATACTCAGCAACATTGAATACTGGAAAATACTAATAGTTAGGCATGTTTTGAGGTTAATAGTATAAATCTAGAAAGCTCCACCAAGAAGTTGTGTAACCTTGGCAAAATATCTCACCCCGTGCATTAATTATCTCATGAATAACCTAAATGTAAAAACAGTACTTCCTAAGGTTTTTGAAGATCACAGATAAAGTAGAATAGGTTACAGTCTTAAAACACCATGACCAAAAAGCAAGTCTAAGAGAAAAGGGTTTATCTGGCTTATACTTCCACATCACTGTTCATCATCATCTAAGGGAGTCAGGACAGAAACTCAGACAAGGCAGGAACCTAGAGGCAGGAGCTGATACAGAGGCCATGGAGGAGTCTGCTTACTGGCTTGCTCCCCTGCTAGTTCAACCTGCATTTATTTTATAGAACTAGGGACCACCATCCCAGAGATGGACCCTCCCCCACTGATCCCTAATTGAGAAAATCCTGGATCTCCTGGAGGTATCTGCTCAGCTGAGCTCCTGGCTAATGACTCTCGCTTGTGTCAAGCTGAAACAAAACCACCCAGTACAACTGACCCCTTGTCAACTTGACACACAAACATCTCGCTATTTAGCCACAACTCTTCCTTTCTTATTCATCCCCCCAAGATCCCACATTAAAAACATGAATAACTTAAAAGTTCCAGTCTTTACCAATTCAAACACATTAAAATTTCAGTCTCTTTAAAGTTGCTAATTTCTTCCTAAATCTGACGTCTTTTAAATTTCGATGTCTCTCAATATTGGACTACAATAAAATTAAAAATAAACCAAATACTTTCTTACTTCAAGAGAAAAAAATCAGGACATTCACGATCTGAACCAAGCAAAACCAAATTCCGATAATATAAATAACTCAATGCCAAACTATCTGGGATTCACTCACGATCTAGGCTCCTCTGCCCTCTGTAGTACACACGGCTTGTCCTTTAGGCTCAGGCTGGCTCCACTCCACCACTGCTGCTGTTCTTGGTGGCCATCCAGTGGCACTGGCATCTCCAAACGCTGGGGACTTGTGCTGCAACTGGGCTGCACTTTCACCAATAGCCAAGCCTCAGCTTTTCCACATGACCCCTTCAGTCCTGGCCCTTCAATTGCCACCAAGGCTGCACCTTCCCCAGTGACCTTTCCTGGCCTCTCACAGTGTCAGTGCTCAGCAGCTCTCTCTCCAATGATCCCTTCATGCCTTCAAAACCAGTACCACCTGGGTGACTCTTATACCCTACCAAATCGGCTCCCAGTACAAGGTACAACCTTGGCCACCTCTGAAACACAGTTTCTGTGTGCTTTTGGAAAATACTACCCAGAAGATTTCACCTCAGTGATGCTGGTCTCTTCTCAATCACTGCTAATTGCTTAGCTCCAGCCATCCAGCATCAACTGTCCTAGAAATAAAAAGTTTCACTTCTTTTGCCAGCTTCTTGTTAATCACAGCGGACTCTTCAGTCCCAAGTAACCGGAACGACAACAGAATCTTAATTTAAAATAGCAAAGGGCTCTAATGAAGTCTTTAAACTTCCTTCTGAAATTTCACAAGCCAGGGCTCCATCTTCTGCACTGTCCTCAATGTTCTGAACTTCCAAACTCTTAAAGAACATTCCACTGAGGAATTATACCGATGATCAAATGTGTCATGAAGGACAGAAGCGTTATGATCAAGGACGTTGTAGGTATGTGTCTGGACTTTCCTAAACTTGAATGCTTCGAGAATTCAACACTCATGAACAAGACCCCAGCTGATGTGAGATTCCCCTCTGTATTTGTGAATATGTTTTGTGCCGTTGGTTAATAAAGAAGCTGCTTTGGGCCTGATGGGGCAGAAGAGAGCAAGGCAGGAATTCTAAGCAGAGATAGAGAGTACATTTCTACAAAGGCCCACAGTTCTGGTTACTTCTACATGCACCGCTGCACCCCTTTAATGCAGGACTGAGAACTGAGCCCAGGGCTTCACGCATGCCAAGCAATCTACAAACTAAGCTACATCCCTAGACCCACCCACTACATTAAAATATGGCCTCTTGGTCCTTAGGTTACTAATGATAGATATGGGCTTAAGATCACAGAATCCCAGTCCCTCTCTGGGATGTGTGCTTCTTTGCATTTTAAAAATGCCCACCATAATATGCTACTATATACCACCCTCAATGAGGAGAAACCAATACCCACAGTGCCACAGATATGTGAACCTTTGAGAGTGCAAGTTACATGAACACATTTCATTTCCAAGTTACCTGCCTCAGAGAGTTCAGTTCAGTAGAGTATGTCTGACCAATACACAGTTGTGTCAGGTAACAGCTTTAAATGGAATCTAATTAAGAATATATATAGTTTCACACTATAATTAGTGAGGAAATGAGCAAGGGTTTAAAATAGTTTTCTTTATAATACCAATGTTTTATATAAGTCTTTATCTAAACAAACATTTTGCTTTTGATTGAGAGTTGTTGCATCTATGACAACTGCTGCCGAATATGAGTAACTGCGTTCTGTAATTAAACTACATGAACACTGCCATGGAAATACCCATAAACTGCACAACACCTTTAACAGAAAAGAAAACTAAAGAAAAGAAGAAAAAATAAAAACTTTCCCTCAGCACTGTGTAACTGCCACTCAGAAAATTCGTGGGGTTTTTCAGAAACTCCTTTGGGATTTCCATGAATATTAATGAAGATGCTGGCAAGGGTTTTATTATTAGGTCAGAAAAATTATTTACAAAATATGTGCATCGTTTATCAGCACTGATACATATGAATATATTGGAAAGGTCTCTGGCGAACCCAAGTATAAATTACTCCAGCCCTATGTGGACTAGCTTTGCTATTGTTAAGCCCATTGTTTACTTTGTAATTAATTATTTCCATCTTTTATAGTGCTGAGGGTGGAACCCTGAGCTGTTGGCATTCTAATCTAATATTTTTATTTTTCAGTTCATGTCCACAGCAGTCCCATGTCTTTACTGGTTATCACAGATGGAAGGGGCTACTAATATTTACTCTTCTACAAATCGTCTGTCAGGCTGCTCTGTCATATGGTGGGTGTAAAACACCGACTCTTCAAACAGGCAGACTGGCCTTTGAGCCCAACACTTAAGGGACCAAGTAAGAAAACAAAGCTCTCTCTGAAATTCTTTAAAATGTTCTACTACTCATTAGTACCACTATACAGTCATTTCCCAATGCTTTTCCTGACACATTGATCCAAATCTTCTTCTTCTTCTGTTATACAAGTATCTTGTGTAGCCCAGGATCGCCTCTGAATAGCTATGAAACTGAGACTGGCCATGTGGCTCTCGATTACCCTGTCTCTACCTCCCCACAGCTGGAATAGTGGAATGCATACCTGGCTGACCCTGCTCAGAAAGCCTGCTGCAAAGCAGGATACAAAAAATAAATAAATAAATCAGTGTGTTCAATGTTTAATTATGTGCCACCAATAAGGCACCTAGCTGGGGTTTCCAATCAGTTAATATAAAGAAGCCAGTGAATTTGGAAATGACCTGTTAAGCCCAAAGCCAGTATTAATATTGGCTAGCTAACACACCTTAAATTATTTCTATGCAAGTGTTAGTTCTAAATACTACTGCATTTGGTCTTTCTAAGCTACATGTAATGTGTCTTTCTTCTATTTTACAAAGAAGGAATTGAGATTTGAAGATATTTGACAACTAGCCCTAACTGGTTAAAGAACCAATAAATCATAATATAGATAGACTAGCCCTCAGAGAACCACTTTGACCTTTGCTCTGTCCCATCCAGATGGCTTCCCAGATCAATCAGATATGATTTCTGTTCTCAAGACCAAGAAGTCAGGAGAACAAACAGAATGCTTTCCCAAATAAGTAGACCTTAAGGTAAAAGGGAACTTCTGGTGGAAGAGACTCCCAGCTCAATGTCAAGAGAGGCCTGATGAAGACAGATGACACCAAGTCATGGAAACAGGGGGGACCTTAACCCCTAAAATAGGTTGGAGGATGGGCTAGGAAGGGAGACGAAGGCAGTGAAGGACATCTTTTGCAATCGTCGCACGGCATTGTATTTGCTGTGTATCATTTATGACATTTCACATCATTATTGTCCTCTTGGGTGTTAAAAAATATCATAGAAGTTCATCTCTCACATAGCATAAAGCAAAGCCAATTGCTCCATCTTAAGAGCCATTTACACGCAGCCCTAAAGGAGTCTTGTGTATGTGTTGACTAGCTCTCCTGCCTACTCAGAGTGGGCTTCACTCTGCTAGCATGGTATATGTGCTCCTTTTGCTAATTCCCTATGTAAGAGAAAACAGTTTTCTAATTCACGCAAATAAGTCTCACAAACTAGATGGCTCAATTAAACACAAAGAGTTCCTCCGAAGGATTTCAGCCATCCTGCCGTTGAGGGCAGAATCCCTGTGGTACTTCCTGCCTGAATTAGAGCTGGAGACATAGGAGTTTAGTGTGATCTTTGCTGTTTTCCTTCTCCTCTCCCTCAATATCCACGTCTGTTGCTCTTGACGTTAGTCTTCCTGTAATCTGTCCTTCAGTAGTACCACGTGCCAGGCACCAAAGGGCACCACAGACAAAGAAGTGTTTGCTCTTGATTAATGTCATACAGGGCAGAACTTGTATCACACAAATCTTATGATCAGGCAGCCTGTTTGTCCCAGTTCTGTCACTGTGTAGCTGCTATAACTTGAATCTGGTTTGTCCCCAGCAACACACATGTAGAGCCTGAAACACTTACAAAATGTTGTCGAGCTGAGAGGTGCCAAAGCCTTGAAAAAGCACTTGAGAGTGTCTGGGTATCACTCATACAGGAGTGACACTTCTCATGAGATCAGTTAGGCCAAGTGGGACTTGGTTAGTTACCAGGAGAGCAGTTTGATAAAACTTAAGACCATCCAACATGTTTGGCTATTTTTGTATGTACCTGCTTATCCTACTACAATTGTTGTGTTATCATTTTCCAGGGAACACTAAGAAGATGCCAGTACCATGGCATTTGGGTTTTCCAGCCATCTATATCATGAGGCAAATTAACCTCTTTTTATAAATATGTAACACAGCATCACATATTTTGTTAAAGCAATCTGAAACAGACTTGGCTGATAGAGCAAGCCCCGTAACTGTGCTTAAACACTTCTGTAAATACAAGTATAGACCAATCTACCCTATAGGGTTCTTACATATTAAAAGAAAATAGCGACATGCTTGAAGACAGCATTCAAAAGACACTACAGGTATTATACACTGTGGCATGAACTGCATGGCGACCATTGCTGCTTGACAAGGTTCCAGCATTTGGACCTTGCAGATCACAATTCTCCAGCACCCTCTTTCTTTCGCTTTTAGTGATTCTCACTATGATGCCTTTCCCTTTGGGAAGTTTTGTGCAGACTTTGAAGGATAAAAATGTGTACAGTGGTAGTCTCTCTGAACAAAAATAATCTTGTGGGGGAAAAATCCCTGCCACTGAGGAAACAATCTTGGTATCTGGCTCTTACTGACTTTATATTTAGCTTCCCTTTGTCATACAAATATCTCCTAAGTGTTTGGTGAATGAGCACAGAATCAAAAGACATCTAGAGACATCCCTTTCATGAGCCCAACATATAATTCTGGATAAGGAACAATTTTGAAGTCATTCTACCTTCCGTACCGGTAGGAAGGATGAAAGTCTGAAACACAGGAAAGATGCTATCAAAGAAACATGTATGTCTAGAAACATGGAGTTGATAGGAGTGTGCCCTAATTTGTATATAAGAAACTGCTAATGACTCTGCAGGTCACATCAGAGAAGGGCGGTGCATGTCTGCAATCCCTGTCCCTGGGGAGCAGGGACAGTATGAAGTTTTCCTAAGCTACACAGAGAATCCAAGGCCAGTCTGGCTAATTTAGCAAGAGTCTGCTTCAAAATAAAATTAGAAATTTTTAAAAATCATTGCACAATGATAGAGCCCTAAGTTTAATCCTCTGCTACTCTCTACAAAAATTCAGATTGTTAGTAAACAAACAACTCCGAAGGCAAGAGCAATATGTAGCTAGGAAGTGTTAATGTGAGCAGCACAGCACACATTAGTTTCCCTGTGTGCCCATGTCCTTCCCTGTCACTGGGATCACCCGTTACCCTCTCATCTAGATGGACTTCAATGTGCAGCACTGGGGAGCAGAACATGGAGTTAAGATGGTCTCTTTGTCCTTATGTGACTTACCCCGTTCAACTCTGGTCTTTGTTCTGGGGCCCAAACCCAACTCTGATTTTCCTGCCACCCTCTTTAAATGCACACCTTTAAGGTTGTGGTGACAGAGTATAGAGTCGCTGGAACCTGATCAGGCCTTGAAAGGCTTCCTGTCTGGTTTCAGCCTTGAAGTCTGGAGTGTCAGCAAAGGGCATGTGTGCCCACGATTTTCTCTTGCCAGGACTTTTAGGGTCATGTTCGTCATTCCCTGCTATTTTTATTCTTTCGCTGCATTTCTTTGTGGTTTGACGTGGGAGGAGGACATGGACTATTAGCTTTGAATTGCTACTAGACGGCCCTCATTCAAGGTGGCCCACTCTTCCTTCTCAACCAAAGTAAGTTAAGGAAGCACTTGCAGAGAAATTGGTGTGTGTGTGTGTGTGTGTGTGTGTGTGTGTGTGTGTGTGTGTGCCTGCCTGCACACTACTTCCCCAAGTGTAACAAGAGTAGCCCAACCAGGAATGAGGGAGGCCTAGAGCACAACTACCCCTCCCAAAGTCCTCTCAGCTAGAAGTAGAAAGGGATGGAGAGCCAGAAGGGATGCAGCATCCTCAGAGGCTCACAGCCACCTGTGCTATCTGGCCAAGACTGGCAAGCCTAGGGTGGTAAAGTGTCCCAGAAAGCCCAGAAGACCTCAAGGTGGTGCAGGGTCTTCTCAGACTCCTGCAAGATAGCACAACCCTTAGGCCGGGTCACAATCCTCTCCTGCACCCACCTTGCCAGCGGCCTCTACCTAGAATTCCTGGGGACCTAAACAGAACACCTTCCCTTCTTCCCAGGCTCTGGTCTTCTGCTGAAAGAGCAGCCATTCCCTTCACGCACTTCCCCACCCATCCACACCCACTTCAAGGACACCACCTGGGATGCTGTGGGTCCGGGAAAGATGCTGGGAAGCAGCGCGGGGGCACTCGCCTGGAAGGCCCGTTCGACGTCCTGTCGTGCCCGGTCCAGGGTGGCACCAGCTGTGGAGTTGGTGACATGAACCCTGCGACCTCTGGATCCCTGGACCTCAGGGACCTCGTAGCTCCCGCCTGAACCCGCGCCCACTCGGCTTGGGGATTTTTGTCTATATAAGGGCTCACGATACAGGGCGAGGCGAGCGGGGGTTGGCAGCCGGGCTGCGGGCTCTCCGCACCCGCTTGCGGTCCCTGGGTAGCCGCACTTGCCCTCCTCCCGCCTCGTCCTCCTCCTCCCGTCCTCCCGGGGAGCACCGCCTTTACCTGGCTCTCGCACCCGGTACGCGCACAGCCGCTCTCCCGGTCCCCCCGCCCAGCTGCAGCCGCCTCGCCTCGCTGTCAGCGGCTGAATGGAATTATTTATTTATTTATGTCCCCTGACGTGTCCTCGCCTGGCGAGGCCTGGGGGGAGGGGGTTGCGGGAGCGAAGGCGGGTTGGGGTGTCCGGGAGCGCGCCTGGGTGCGGTGCGGGGGAGGACGCGGGAGGAGGGCGCGGGCTGGGGGCGCGGGGAAGGGAGGCGCACTGAGCATGCTCCTGAGGACGCCGCGGCTGGCACTTGTCGGCGCCGGCTCTGTGGCTTGCGGTACTCCACTTCGGATTTTAGTTCTGCCCGGGAATGATCTATGGTGGCTGGGCGGTCCAGACTAACTCCTAGCCCTGGGCTTTGGCGCCCAACCTGAAGAGGCAGGTGTGAGGTGGCTGGAGAAACCTAGGCTGTTATGCAATCTCTAGATAAGGATGCAGAGTAGAGCTGGCGGAAGGCAGAGAAAAGAGCAAGACCTCTTTATGAGCCAGAGCAGAAGGAGCTGTGTGAATCATCCATCCGTCCATTCGTTCGTTCATTCATTCATTTAGGATTTCTGTAGGGAAGGGAGTGCTGGCCTGACTGAGGATGGAGAAAGATTAAGGTCAGAGTCAAATCCCCCGACTTAAAAGACAAAAAGGGGGAACAGAAAACAGCACAATAAGACACTGAAAGTTTGAGAGTTCCGGGGCGGCCGTGGCGGGACGGAAAGGGGGTGCGGGGGGGTGTAGGTCGATTATAACTAATTTCTTTCTCTTTTGTAACTCACATTATTTACATTTTGAAGACAGGATTTAGTTTTTGACAAAGAATGCTAAGGATAATAATAGTAATCCCCACAGATGTTGATTTTGGTTTCTACCCCTAACAAGCCCTCCTTGGGGAAGTTAAAAAGAGGAAGGGTTGGAGCTGAAGGGTTGGACAACTCCCAAGTCTGGCTTTCTTTAGAATCTTTAAGTGGGACTCTCTACTTAGACAAAAACTGTGTGGAGGAGTAAATGCTTGATTTGAGAACTTGGTCAAAGTTTTCTACCCATTTAACTGGCCTTTTCTTTCCTAATTTCATAGTGCGACACTCCAGTAGATGGAGTCTACAGTTCCTCACGTTATACATACACGTTTGCAGACAGACGCAGTAAGGTGGCACCTCTTGGATTCGTTCATAATATCTTACTTTGTCCCAGCTAGTCACTCTGTACACAAAGGCAGAATTTGAATATCGGCTTCTGCCATTACAAAAGAGGAAAACTGTTTCCCTAAGACTTAAGCACAACAATATATAAAGTAATTAATTGGAAGATAATTTGAAAGGATCAAATTAGGCCAGGTGTTGGTGGTGAATGCCTTTTATCCCAGTACTTGGGAGGCAGAAGCAGGTGGGTTTCCTCGAGTCTGAGGCCAGGCTGGTCTACAGAGTGAGTTCCAAGACAACCAAAGCTGTTACACAGAGAAATCCAGTCTTGAAACACACACACACACACACAAATATCAAGTGGTTACAAATGAGGCAGCCAAAAAGTTCAGGGGGTAAAGATGCTTGCCACCAAGTCTGGTGACCTGAGTGTCATCTGCATGGTAGAGAGGAACTGCTCTTTCAAGCTGTCCTCTGACCTCCACACCCCTGGCAAGCATGTCTATGTACACACATGTACACATACAATATGCCCAAAATAATAATAAATGTTAAATGTTTTTAAAGAAAGCTATACTTTTAAAACTAGCAGTTAAGGCAGAACATTCTAGAAATGACCAGTTTCCCGAGGAGAAAAAAAAATCACCGTAAACGGATATTTGTAGACGGTAGCAATTGGGTATCTAACAAAGACTATAAATTTCTCTGTTTCATTGCCAAAAAAAAGAGTGATAAACATTTAAAAAGAAACAACATAAAAACATAGCAAGGTCATATTCTTGGGTATTTGTTATTAAGATTTTTTTTCTGCTCATTCATCACTTTTATTTCTTTTCTAAGAAGAGGAAGCACAAGAAAATATACAGTTCTTGAATTGAATCTGTTCTCTCCTTCCCTTCTCTTGTATGTTTTATTTTTATATGATCCTTTCTCCAGTCTCTTCTTACTTTACCCATTACCCAGCTTGCAAAGGTCAACACTCGGCATTTTAGAAGCATAGCATGCTTTTATGATGTTGCTTTTCCAGTGTTTAAATCTGAATCCAGCATGGCCTGGTGGTGCAGCTGAGGCAGGAAGACTGGAGGTTCCAGGCTACACAGTAAGTACGTTCAGAGGCATCAAGAGCTACCAGTGAGCTAATGCTTCCAAACAGTGGGGTCTTCAACCTTCCTAATGCAGATCCTAATGTTCTGGTGACCCCCAAACATAAAGTTACCTCATTACTACTACATAACTGTAGTTTTGCTACTCTTATGAATTGTAATGTAAGTATCTTATATGAAGGGTGTCTGATGTGCAGCCCCCAAAGGGATGGCCACCCACAGGTTGAAAACCCACTGCTTCCATTAAAAGAAAAAAAGTTATCTATTTTTTCTTTAAGGCTGAGAGTGTAGCCTAACAGTATGAAGCTTCTCTAGTGCAATATGCTATGCTTAACTCCCAGGACCACAAACAAGCACATAAGCTCCCCAAAACTCTGAATCTAATTTTCTTGCCTCCCTCGGGTTATGATTGGGAATTTCTTTCTGAATTGCCTTGCTGCAATAGCTAGGCTTGTTATGTAAATATTTGTTTGGATTACAAAGGAATCTGAATGTAGAATGTACTAAGAATAAGTTCAATTAATTAATGCATATAATCATGTAATTTGTCACTTAATATTATTCAGAGCTTAAGGAGAAAATATAATGAGTGAGAAGAGAACACATACGAAGAGAATTCAAAACACTGAAGTGGAAATGTCCCCTCTGTATTTTCACTGTTCATAACCTAAAATAACAGTGGTGAAAAAAAATAGCAGGCAAAAGAAAATGGTATCTGTGACTCTAGCAGCTCACGGCCCATAAAGAAACAAACTAGTGAACTCATAGGCTGTGCAGACTGTCCACACCCACAGCTGCCCACTTTGGGCTCCGGTTCTTTGCCTCCATCCTCATATTCAGCCCTTAACTTAGTATATTTTTCTCTCTTTTCTCATTCCCCACCTTTTGTAGCTTGTATCTGTGTGCCCCTCCCAGGCACAGACATAGGTCATCAACTCTGTAGCCTATCCTGTATTTCATAGCAATCCGTCACTCTCTAAGTTCTCCCAAAGACCATGATTCTACCTCTTTGGGACATTTTCCTTCCAATCAAGGTACACCTGTATGTCTTTGGGGCTTTTAAATTATCTCTCATTGTAATCAAAAGGCTGCTTTAAAAAAAAACCATATCATTTCATTTATTATGGAAATCCTCTAGCACCCATCCCAAAGGCTGCTGGATCAAGAAATAATTCTATCCACCTTCAAGGAAAGGGAAGGCCTTGTGAACA
>JAQHUG010000160.1:2389533-2433238 GCA_028555095.1 Dicrostonyx torquatus
CTCTTCTGCATGTATTGGCTTTTTGGGAACCTATTCTATATGGATGCACACCTTCATGGACTGGGATGGAGTGGGGAGGGCCTTGGGCTTCCCACAGAGCAGGGTACCCTGCCCCCTCTTAGGGAGGCAGGGGGAGGAAGTAGGGGTGGTGGGTGAGCGGGAGGGCCTGCGACAGGGGAGGAAGTGTAAATTTTTCTTTTAACAATAAAGAAAAAAATATTTTCTGTATCAGCCTTCATTTCTATCTCTTAAATATGTGGTATATGAACATAAATCATTAAGTAAAAACATAAAATATTACTTATCTTGTGAAAAACAAAAATAACAAAACAGAAAAATAAAGCCATGATATAGATTGCATTTTTCTCTTTTGCATGCTCTTTTGGCTACCGTGTTTTACTTTCCATGATTAGTTTTGTACAGATAGCTTTTCTACATTTATGATCTAATATTTTCTCACCAAATGCTATTTAATCACAAAAAGATAATTTCTTAATACTTTCCATTTGCATTGATAAGTTAAAATAACATTGTCATCATAAACCCTCTCTCTTTCTGCTTGCATCTGTTCTTTTTTCCCTTTTCTGCTTTTCAGACATCATTCCTCATAATAGAAGACAAATTACTTTACTGTGTGTGCTCAGAAATAGATGCTAGGTGTCTTTGCAAATGATTTTTTTAACAGAGGTTGTTATGGACATAAATCAGAGATTTGACAAGACATCAAAAAGTCAACTTATTTAGTCATTTACAATTGCATATGGTGCTTAAAATAGGCTTCAAGTGTCCTATTTACATAAGGTAGTGATTTGTGTTTGCAGGTCTAACTATCTTCTCTGAGCTATTTGTTTAGCTTTTATTTTTAAAGTCTTTATAACATTTTTCATGATTTTTTCTATCAATCTTACTTCCAGAGTCTAGTTTTTCTAATGAGATTAAGTTAATATATGGGTAAGCATAGACATATCATAAATGCATACAGCTTCACAGTTTTAGGACATGAAGTCTAAGCTGTCAAGGTCATGAAAATATAGTGAGTTCAAAAAAATTTCGTATTTTCCCTTTTCTATTCCTCAAATTCATTTATTTATATATAATCAAAGTGTATTCCTTAACAGAATAATACAGCTTTCTAAAAATTTTTATGTAAATTAAATATTTCTGTATGAGATTTTATTTTCAGAGTTAGTTTCTCTTATTTAATATTTCTTTATCCTGTGGTATAGCAGGTCTATTCATGTTTTCAACTTATTTTATTTCATTGTACAAATGAATCAAAACATATGAATCTGCTTTATTATTGATGGAATTATATTTTTTTCCTGCTGTGTTGTTATTAACATTTGTGATCCTATTTCCTAGCGTACACACACTGTATGAATAATTTCCATAGGTAATATATAGTTTAGGAATAGATTCTGTCTTCTGGGGTATTGTATATTTTCCACTTCAATAGATCACACCAGGCATTTTCTATAGCATTTTTTCCAGTTTATTTTCCTACAGGCATTGAAGAGGTCCTTTTAATTTATATTATCATCAAATATTTCTAGAGTTGACTATTTTATTAATCCTGCATAGTAAGTCTTCATGTTGAGCCCATAAGAACTGACTCAACTCAATGATCGCTCTTTCCATACGCACAGTTCCCAATACCTGGGCTACTTACTTCCCCTCTTTAGAGGAATTTTAACATTAAAGTAATCAAGTTTTCAATTTTTCTCTTTTTATTGTTTATTGTCGTGTCCTGTTCATGAACTATTTCCCTGAACAAAGACCACAATGGTGTCCTACTGCAGTAGCTTTTAAACCTCTTTTATACATTTTTTCTTCTCCCATTGAGTTCTACTCACTTTAGCAGTGTTCAGTAGGCTTTGATACCGTGTGTCCACAGGAACAACTTCTCAGCTTGTTCTTTTAAAGTGCTTGAGATTCACATTTGCATTGCTGAGTGAGTGCAAATCGTGGCACGACCCTTCAAGCACTCAGGACCATTATTAGACAGTCAGCTTTGTTATATGTCAAATGTTAGACCATAGGGCTTGGACCTGAATTATCTGTTGTAGTCCTTGGCCCATGGCCCCCTACTATTAAAAATAGCTAAAATAGATTCTACTCACTCTCTAATTAGTTTTAGGTATTTCTTTAATTCTTACACAATATTTTGTTTATTATTGAATGTGTCTCTGAGTTATAAAGGATAGTCATGATTGTTACAATGTAACAGATAGCAGGAACAAAGTTTAGGACACTAAATGAACTGATCACTTGTTTTGTTGCGGTGACAAAAATATCTGAAAAAGCAATTAAGGAATTCGTTGAGGATATGATCCTCAATGGTGGGGAAGTCAGAGTGGGGGCGTTTTTGAACTGCTCATGTTGGATCTTCAGTAGAAAGTGGTGATGAATGCTGTTGTTTACTTCACATTTTTCTTTCCTTTCTGCTCATTCTAGAAGTTAGGCTAGGTGAACACACTTCACTTCCCTAGTCTTGATAACCCTCGCTGGCACACCCTTACGACAGGCTCCTGTGTGAATCCTGTGAGGGCCACAGTCAGCCTTAAACATCATAGTTATTACTCCTTGTCAGCATGACTTGCAAACACATCACTTGTCAGCTATAATCTTCCATCCCTTGCAATGCAAAACCCACAGGCTTGTCCTCATGGTGACTCCAGAGCCTATCAAATTGACAATATTATCCATCACACTAAATCCACTTACTTAAAATATTCTATTAAAATATGATCCTAGAGATAGAGCTCAGAATTTCTATACTTCATTACATTATTTTGTGAAGTCTATTTTAAAAATAGAGATATACCATAGAAAATATTTTGTAAGTCATTTTCTCATTATGTAATATTAACATTCTCCTCTAACTGATAATTGTGAATACAAACACTAAAGTTTCCTACTATTTAAACCATATGCTCTGTCAATCTGTCATGTCTTCTATTGTCTAATGGAAAATCAAAATGGACATCTTTGAATTTTGTAAAATGGCTCTAGTTGCTAATTTTTACCAAAATTCACTGACTTTAATTATTATTGATCTATGTAGCTAGAGTTCTTGTTACTCCACAGCTCATGGGGATGAGAGTGTAGGATGTGCGAATGCACGTGGAACAGAACACTCACACTGACTTCATTCTGTGACACCTGCTTCCTGGAAACTTGCCTCATCTTTCTCATACAAATGAGTGACGCCAAATGACTGCTTCGTGAACATTTCTACTGAAAAGTGTGATTTAATAGGGAGGTTTTGAATTAGGGAAACCAAATTTTTAAAGTAATTTCTTATATCGAATCATATTTTCCAGGAGTTATTCTTTTATTGTGTGAAATTATTAAATCTGAACTCCTGAATGTCAACCTGAGGCACTTTATAAATATCTAATAATATCTAGCATGATATTCAAGGTTCTCTAAATGGAATTTTATAGCTTAGGTGCTGTTGGTATATATGCATTTCTCAATGAAAATTCTCCAACAAAATCTTGTGTAAAGATTATAATAAATTTCAACAATAGACATCTATTGAATTTGATTTTGTAGAAACAATTTTTCTATTTCTAAACTCTGACAAATTTTAAATTGGTACTATATGTAACAACACAGGTTTTTTGAAATCACTCATTTTCAAGATATAATGCATGGATTTATTGAGGAATAGAAATTTTGGGAGAAACTTAATATACCAAAAGAATTTTATGAAAATATGTATGAAACATATTCTTGTAGTTTATATAGAAAATTAATGATTATTTTACTTAAAATATTTAAGTAGGGTTAATGACAACACCACTTACACATTTAAATATTTTCATGTATTTAACTTCTTAATATGGTATAAAGATAAAATTTACTGTTCCAAAAATTGTTTCTGAGAGAAGATAAATCATGTATTAAAATTTTTAATTTATATCTTGTGTCAGTAAGAAATTAGTCCAATTTACAAACATCAGACTGAAATAATTTGCAAGAAACAATTTACCATTAAACAGTAGAAATAAGTGTGAAATGATTGATTGAAATAATATTCAAAGAAAGAACACCATATTGCCAAGAAAATACTGCTAGGAATTAGTTACCCATCACTTTCAAACAGAGGGATATATTTCAATGCTACAATATCAAAATGATTAATGCATTCATATACAGCTATATTTCATTGCATATAGCATTTCCATTTATTTAATTAAAATATAATCAGATCATTTTCGCTTCTCCCTTTCCTCCCTCTAATCTCTCCCATGCACTCCTATTCCATCTCAAATTCATGACCTATTTTTCTTTATTATTGTTATGCATATGTGTGTGAATAATTATATAAATATAACCTACTAAGCCTGTTTATTGTTGCTTGTATGTATATTTTTATGCCTGACAACATGATAGTAGTTAACCACTTAAGGGCTCATCCTAGGGAACATTAAATCTCCTCTCAGGAGTCACGATTATCCTGTAGCCCTTTATCTAGGGACCCCATGAAATTTCCCCTCTCCACATTGACATATGTACTGCTGTTGTCATTGTTCAGCCTTGTTCAGCAGCCATATCATCCAGGTTCCGTGGTTGTAACTTTCCAGTTAAATCTAGAAGGCCCATGGCGGCAGACTTCCTGAGTCTCTTAGAATCTTTCCACCCCCTCTTCTGCCATGTTTTGTGTCTTGGGTGTGAGAGTGGTGTTATGGATTTATCAACTGAGGCTGAGGACCTCCCAATCAACTGTTCTCTGCATTTTGACCAGTAGTGGCTCTCTGCAATGATCTTTGTCTCCTATAAAAAGATCAAAGATGAAGAATGAGAGTTACACTTACCTGTGAATATAAAGGTGGATATTTGAGTGCATTTAGCAGTGGGATTCTTGTCAATATTGGGTTTGTTTTTATGACCGGAATTGATGAGGACTACTGACCAGGTCTCTTTCTCTTCATGTGGTAGCCTTTAACTGACCAGCTGGATCTTTTTCCATTCACATACTAAATTCCCCAGATTTCCAGACAAATTAAGCGGTCGTTTCCAGTCTTGCCATTGAGGAGGTAGCTACCAGGAGACCTCAGCCCAAAGGAGGGAACTACTTCAAACGTCAAGAGGTGGATAGGGGTAAGGAGGGCTGTATTCCAGGTACTTGGAAAGGTTTGGTGAGCAAGAAACATAATGACAACAACAATATTGCAAGTATGTGAGACTCTTGTCTTGAGCCGCCTTCTTTACAACTCTGAGACCTGGACAATGTGAAACGCTTCTCCTCAGAACAGTGGCTGGATGTGTTTGAGATGGCATTTTCAGGAGGATCCGAGGCATCACATAAAGAGATAGGCTGTGCAATGATGACAATAAGAAACATCTTCATCTGCAGAAGGCAGTAAACTACAGGATACAGCAATGTTGCATGAGATACTTTGTGCACATTATGAGAATGAATGACAGCAGATACCTGAAGATAGCACTGCTTGGAGGAGTGCGTGGGATAAGATGAAGAGGAAGACCCCAAAAACACTGGACAGACAGCATAAAGGATGACTGGAACCTTGGGTATGCCAATAATGCGGGCATCTAGGACTGCGCAGGATAAGAATAACTGTAGAACCACCTAAATTGGCTGCCCTTGCAAGCTTAAGCATTGCTGGGGCATAAAAGATGATGATGATAGCAATGGGATAACAGGATACAGGTACTATGGAGAGGAAAATGTTGGATGATGTTGCTGGCTAGTATAGGCCACTGCCTCCCCATGGCCTGGCAACTTATCTCAATTGCTTGACAACATGTAGCTCCCTCCAACAGAACTCCTTGCATCTACCAGCCCTTATCTGGAGAATGTCCTTGGGCCTGGAGGACTGACTTTATCTAAAAGCTGTCTCGAAATCAGTTTCTTAATTCATCTTTAGCTTGACCCTTGACACAGATCCCTGCTAAGAAGACTTGTGCTAGAAGTTCTGCTCTAGGAACCTATTGCCACAGACAAAGCCTTGTGATATGAGCGTGTCACTTATGAAGATTAGGGTTTGTCATTACAGCACTTGTGAGAGAGGACCCTCGACCCTCACCACAGTGCAGGATGAACCTACCCCAAAGGCATGCATGTAGGGGAGCTGAATCCACTACACACTCAAGACAGATATTCCCAGTGACTTGATCTGATCTGCCTGGCTAACATTCCAGCACGCAACAGATCCTTGAGTTGACCCACCCTAACATCTACCCCATCTATGTCCTTATGGAGCTCATGAAGGGACTACCCCTGTGAAATAGTACATATAAATTCCAGTTTCCACTCTCTCTCCTCCTTTTATTCCCTCCACTTACCCCCATCACAGCCCCCATTCACTCCACAGAAAGGGTAAGGCACATTGCCTTGGGGAAGTGTTGCAAGGAGGCTACTTGTTGATTCCCATCTGCTCAGCACCGAAATAATCACACAAAACTATATTATTTAAATACTTCTTGGCCCATTAGCTCTGCTAAGAAGACTTGTGCTAGAAGCTCTGCTCTAGGAACCTATTGCCACAGACAAAGCCTTGTGATATGAGCGTGTCACTTATGAAGATTAGGGTTTGTCCCAAGGCTTCCCAATCCTATATATTCCTTATATTTTGGAATAAAATTGATCTAATTCACTGAAGTCTGTTTCCTGGTGGGCTGTGTCCATTCAAGTTCATGGGTATTACAAAACTTTCCTGTTGTCCCTTCTCCCTCTTGCTCCTCTGGGAGTGATGGCCAGGGACAGGCCAAGAGGGAAAGAGGATCCCCACAGTGAAATGGAAAAAAAAAACAGAAGAGGAGTTAATTAGCAGGGATGGGGCAGAATAAAGATATACAGGGAAAAAGAGGGAATAAATAACACTAAATATATTTGAAACATCCATAGCGAATTATATTATCCTCTTTCACTTTTGTTCTTATTTATCTTTACATTTTTATTGAATATCATGTTATGGCTCTCTTGGATTTGGGAGCCTCTAGTTGAACAGATATATAAGATTTTATTGACCCTGAACTAACATTCTAGTAGAATGTAATGTTCCAGTAGAAAGCACTATGGTGAAAATTAACTGTTGGTCTTACAAGGCAAGGCAATTGCCATCCAAGTATGAGGACCTGCTTTCAAATTTCCAGAACACATGTAAAGCCAGATGCAGTAAGCACATCTCTAAACTTAATGGTACTACAGTGAGACAGGAGGATGACAAGAAGGTTTTGAAACAGATATTCTGGGTACTCAGAAGCTTATGAGACCTTGTCTCAAACAAGAGAGCAGGCAAGGACTGACCCCCAAGGTTTTCCTATGACTGCATATGCAAGGCATTTAAAAAAGAAGAGGATAAGAGCAGATGTGGAAGAGGTCATCACAGTTCAAGCTTGATAATCATCTGGAAACAGGTGACATATTTTATGGACAAAACAGGACTCTATTTAAAAAGTGAAAAGAAATTCAATGGGGCAGTTAGAATAACTCAGCGAAGGTTCCTAAAGACCATATGCCTTTAGTATTAAACAGGCTGAAAAGAATCCAGATCTAGTGTTAGATGTATTCTGTGGCAGAAATGCAGCTGGAGAAGGTGGTGTGGGTGGTTGGAAGGTGATTGGAAGACACTAGAAAAGGGCGGTGGTTTGGAGATTTTTTAATGGAATACTTGCTTTATCTTAGCTTCAAAGAAAAACACTTAGTATTCCAATAAGAACAACAGTTGAAAAACTTTATTATTACATCTCAATCTCTTGCATCGCTTACTTAAATTATATAGTCTGAGTGAACATAGGTGGTTAGAACAGCAATACTCTTAAAACTTCTTTCTTACATTCCCTAGCTATCTCCCTGTAATCCACAATGTAAATTCTAGAAAAACACTAATCAAGAGCCATAAGTACCTCTAATTAGGGAAGTAAATGTATATTTGCTTGGTCTGTGAGTCAATCTGATATTTCTGTCCATAAATATTCAAGAAGACACAAAAAGTCTAGTAGTGAAAATGCAAGAAAAGTGAGCATATTTTTGACATATAAGAAAATAATGAAAAATTGGAAATTATTAAAGAACAAGTGTAGTCTGTGAAGAAAGAGTAAAGGATGCTGGCTAGGCTGAAAAACAAGGTGAGTCCTAATGCTCTTGCTGGCAAGAAGCAACAGTGGAATAATGACTGATAAAGGTACACAACTGAGATCTGGATGTACGAACTTGGAGAAATATGTTTCTGAGGAGAGTCTGGAGGGAATGCCATAAGGCATCCAGATATATTGACAGAATGGACCCCAGTGATAGATTTGAGCCTAGGACTAGCTATGGTCATCAAATGAACAAGTATATAGAAAATTTGGCTCATTGCTAAATTATCACTACTAAATATTTATCTTGTCAGCAATCTCTTATAAAGCTAAATTATCATTACTAAATATTTATCTTGTCAGCAATCTCTTATAAAAAACACAGAGATATTAAACCTACTCTAAACTTCCTATCTTCCTGAGTTTGAGTTTTTCGCTTGTCTGGAGGACAGACCCCAGTGTTTAGGGCACAAATTCCTGGACTAACGTGCCATGTTTCCCCATTATCTACAAATTCCTCTCAGTATTTCTTCCCTTGGTGAGTGCACCTGGCTTCCTGTAGTTGGCACTGCATACTGCCCTCCTGGTTTTTATCTCACATCTTGCTCTAGATTCCTGTTTAGTGAACCATTCAGCTCTTCAGGTGGCCTGTGCTTTGACAACGGTCTGATACTCTTGCCTGCTCATCATCTTACATCCAGAAGCGTTGCCTTCTCCATTGAAAGCCAGTCACTTACAGACTGAGTCCTCTGTACAAGAGCATGTCAGAACGTTTCCTCCTGAAAACGTAGGCATGGTCTATGTGGCGCTGAAATTGTCATGTTGTGACAACAATGACTGGTGGTGGGGTATCTCTCCCAGCTTCAGCACTACTGCTGAGGGAAGGATTTGTAGATTTATGTTTAATCCAGAGCAATGGCATGAGCCTCCAAGTAATACAAGTAAAAGGCATATTTGCAAAATGTGAAAGCAGACGGAGTAAATGAGGAAAATTAGCTGGGGATTTATGAAGTAGATTTCATTACACGGTGCCACTCACAAAAAATCTCATAAAACTTTGGAAATTCGAGTTTTATCATCCCTATCCATGATAAAAATAACTCTAGGGGCTAAGTAGGCTGACTGTGGCATGGAGGAAAGCCTTCCTAACTGGATAGTTAAAGGGTTGCTTTCATGTGGTCAAGAGCTAACACCCAATTAATCCCCCTGCACAATAAAGGAATCAACCTGGTCCCTTTTGTATATCTGGGAAACGTGTGTATTAGAAGGATAAATCTTTGGCAGGGGGTGGAGCTTTCATATATTTCTTTTCTCATGTAGTCATTTTAAAAAGTAGCAATTACAAAAATGTATATATTTCATAGCCTTGTAATCAGACTCAATTTTTCCCTACGGTGTAGCTCTCATAAGGATCATAGACAGAATTGGAAAAATACAAAGAGAATCGTGTGCTCTTGACTCTTGAGTTCTGGTGTTATTAATAAGTTAATATTTACTTTTCATTTTTCCAGTCGCTTCATGGACTAAAGCATATTCATCTTTTCTTTGCCTCAAAATGGAGCTTATAGCTGACCTGGAAGACCCCAAGACACCCCATCACAAAATGATCACACATTCTGCTTTTCTTAACTCACAGACATGCCTTTATCCTTGGGTTGATTCCAAGCTTACTGTGAAATAATCCCAATCTTGTTTTTACCTTTTACAACCTTCAGGTTCCATTTTGACAGATGGAAAGAATTGGGATGTCAAGATGCTGAGGGAAAAGTGACATATGAATGGTTATTTCACCCAGCTTCTTTTCTTCCCTCCCTTCCCCGGTTCTTATATTCCTTTTGCTATTTAAGGCTTTCCAAAACTGAGCTGTAGTATGGTGGGAACCGTAAATTCAACACTTGTGAGGTGGAGATAGGAATATCAAGAGTTTAAGGCAAGCTTGGACTACATGGGACATTGTCTCAACACACACAGACAATCACACCCATATAAATAAATGAAGCTGGGTAGAAAATTTTATACAGTAACATTTACTTTAGATTATTCTAGAAAATTTAGGAAGGTGAACTGATTTTCTCTTGCCTTGCATGTGAATTTTAAATTTTCAATTAACTCCAAGTATAATAGCCGATTTTAAGTAATCCATGTACCAATATGTCTTATTGGGTATTATTTAAAATACTTTTAGAGAGTTACTTTACAGTTCTCATGAAGTGGAAGTGACTATTCCTAACAGAATCCTGTAGGACACACTCTCATGCTCAGTAACAAAGCCTGTCTACACAGTTCAGACTCATCGAATTATTTTCATAACTTTGCCTAGTATGATCCCATGCACTTTATATTTTTGAATGATTTATTGATTATAGCATATCTAATAGCTTGCAAATTTTCAATTAAAATTATTTTCATTTAAATAAAGCTACATTTTCTGAGTTATAAATCCATACCTAAACACATTTCTTCCACCTAATGATTCATAAAGTTTATTTTTTTTACATTCTGAGACATTATCATTAGGCTTATGTTGAATGATCTTCTCTCTTTCTTGTGTATCATTTGTTATTAAGTATTCTTTGATGGTTCCTGGGGGGATAAGAACAAACGTCTATACATCCCAGATGGTACACTGATAATAGGCCAAAACTTATTCCATCAAATTCAACTAAGAAATGTAATATGCTTATTGGGATTACTAACAGAAGGAATGTGAATGAGGGTTACTTATGTAAAGATGGATGGCCCGACGGCAGTTGCAGCGCCGAAAACCCTGCACGGTCTGGGTGACAATACCCAAAAGCTCCATTGCTGTAGCACCCTGCATAACTGGAGGAAGCTGGACAAGTCAGAGTCCTCTCTCTCCAGCAGTCCTTATTGCTCATATAACCTTGGGGAGGGTCCTTGAGAATCACTTAAGTTTTAGGAAACTGCTGAGACTTCTGAGTTATTGATTTCCTTTGTTTTAGTGAGCCACTGTCTAGCATAAAACCTTTTTATCTGAAGGAAACTGTTGTACGGTTGCCTTATGATCACGGAAATGTGGATATGCTGCTCTCTGGTACTAGTACAAGTTTCACATTTCTCTCTCCTGAAAAATCTTGCTGTATTCAGAGTTAATGTCACAAGACCTTCATCGACTCTTCTGTGGGTGCTGGCATATATTTAATTTGCTTTGACAAATTATGGCTTTCAAGGTTTCTCCAGAATGCAGGGCACAGATCAAAATCAGGTGCGTGAGTTATCCGTGCACCAGTGTGGAGTAGTAGGATCACCTTTCCCCGTTTTCTTTGGCTCTGCCCTCTCCCTAAGCATATACAGGTATGATTGAACTATGTTAGTTAGAAGCAACTTCGATTATTGAATTTTGTCTTATATGAACTCTTATGACCTAGTTTCCCACATATATTTAATTTAAAAAAATTGAGATTAATGTAAAACAACATTTACCTCTTCCTTTTTCTCCTTCCAAATCCTTTCATACCCCATTACTCTCTCTCTTTTTTTTTCTTTGTGTCCTCTTTCTCTTTAATTGTTGTTGTTTGGTGGTGGTGATGTGTATGTGTTCATACATATGTAAATACAGTTAGCAGAGTTTATATGATGCCACTTACATGTGCATGTTTTTAGGGCTGGCCATGCAGTACTGGATAAACAATCAGTATGTTCTTCCCACCCACTCTCAGCACTCCTTAGTTTGCCTGTAGTTCTTTGTGTGGTCTTTTCTCTGTCCACTTTGACATGTCTATTGTTGGTGTCCTTGTTCAGCACATGGTTAGGCAGCTATATTAGTGAGATAACATGGCGTCTGATATTTCTACAGGGCATAACCTCATAGGAAACTTACTGTTCCTCTGACTTTCTCTGTCTTTTCTTTTCTTCTCTCAAATATAGTTATTTTATTTTAAAAACTATCATTTTTCATTTTACATACCAATCCCAGCTCCCACTCCCTTCACTCCTCAGAGAAGGTAAGGCACATTGCTTCAAGGAAGGATGAAAGCCCTCCCTACTATATCTAGGCTGTGGGAATGGGTTCCAAAGGGAATGGGTTCCAAAAAGCCAGTACAAGCCTTTCAACCCCTCTTCCACAAATATCCCTGACCTATTTTAAACGGGTTTTAAACCTAAGTCTTTGTGTATTATTGAGTTCCTAGATGTGAGAAGCAGAAGCAAGCTGTTCTGTTTATTAGGTAAGAATGTGTTAAAAGGGCACTAGATGTCTCTCAGTGTCTTTTGTAGAGTTAGGACAGAAGGAAATAGTTTGTTTTTATCTTCATCTTCCCGAATCCGAGGGAACTTTGATTGTTGTTACAAACGAGATTTTGCAGATAGAGTACAAGTTTTTATGTGAAAAGGAATTTTCTACCTCTCAACCCAAGTTATAAAGTGTGGAATTTCCCAAACAGTAATGAAGTCCAGTGGCAGATACCTAGACTGGCAATGTCCTCGATTCAACTGTAAACATGCGAAATTGTTTCTGCAGCTAGTATGAACCATGATGGTTAATTTTCTGTGAACTTGACTGGACTTGGGATGACCAGATAGGCATGTTTCTAGGCATGTCTGAGTGTGTCCTAGAGAGGGTCAGCATTTGAGTCAGTACATCACGTGATGAAGTGTGCCACTCATTAGTGGGCATCTTCCAATCCACAGAATAGAAGCAAAATGTAAATTCTCATTCTTTCTGAGCTTACATCTTCCAATTCACAGAATAGAAGGAAAAGGTAAATTCTCTATCTTTCTAAGCTTGAGCAACTGTTTTTGCTTGTCCCCAGATAGGAGTTCTAAGCTTCCAGCCTTTGAACTCTGGGCTTACACAGTGGGACTCCTCTTCTCCCACAGAGCTTTTTGACTAAACCTGCCTTGCAGATGGCAGACTGTACTACTTCACAGCTCCTGTGATTGATTGAGCCCACCTCTAGAATAAATTTGCTTCCATATCCTATTGCTTCTACCTCTCTAAAGAAGTTTGACTAGCACAGAGCCTTTCCTTTACATTAGAATTATAAATCTATGTTGTTTCTTCCATAACATTATCCCATCATGCTAAGTCAAAGAAGTAAAAACGTATAAATGAAGATAAAAATATAATGTCAATTTGAAAATGGCAAACAACTCCTGTTAATATCTTTAGAGACATTTGTTTTTAATATTTTAGAATATGTTAAAGTTTTGATAGCTTAAACATTTTTGATATGTGACAACATACTACTTAATTATGATTATTCAAAGTAGAATCAATGTATTCAATGTGAACAAACCAAATTTCCCAGCTAAACATAATTTTTCAAGCCTTATTTCTAGTCCAATCATGTACAGTGTAGGGTAGGCCTCAAGAATATGAACTTTTAGAAATATGGGTGATTTTGTACATGATAATGTCTTCACATTAAATACTAATTACATAGATGCTTAACATCTAGAAAATTTCTTTCCTAAATTGCTGCCATGATTAAAATCAGATGTCTTTGTAACAGATGTACTTTTACATTGAACATAATCAATTGGCAAAATTGGACCTTTTTATTTATATCTTTTAAACATTCAATGAGATTTAATTTTTAAGTAGTCAGTAATTCCTTAGCTTGATTCAAAATCAAATGTTCTTGCTTCTACTTTAGTTTACATCCTTCTAAAATCCTTTTATTAGGTTATCATGTGCTGTTGTTTCTGAACAGATTGTTTTATTGCCTTTTTTTCCCATAGATGACAACAAACTATGTATTAACCAGAACCTTGTTTCTGCATTGGCCCTGCCTCAGCCTGATTTGACAGACTTTGTTGACACCTCAGGGATGTCTTGTAGTCTCTGAGGGTGGATGGAGGTGGGTTGGAGAAGGTGGGGAAAGCAGGAGGAGGTGAGGGAGTGGGAACTGGTATTGGCATGTAAAATAAAAAATCGCTTAAAAATACATCTTTGTGTGTGGTGGGGGAGCTGAGAAATGGCTCAGCAGTTGAGAGTGCTTACTACTCAAGAAGAGGGTTCACTTTCCGGCACTCACATGGCAGCTGAAAACTTCAGTTCAAGATAATCTGGTGACCTCTTCTGACCTCTATGGCTTCTGGCTACACATGGTGCACATACATATACTCAGAAACAAACACATAGCACAAGATAAATAAATATTACTAAATACTACATATATATGTATATGAGTATATATATTCAGAAGCTAGAGAGATGGTTTAGCAGTCCAGAGTGCTGGCTACTCTCCCAGAGGACCAAGGTTTGATTCCCAGTATCTTCATCTGTAACTCCATCTGTAATAGCATCTGTAACTCCAGTTCCAGGGGATCTGAAGTCTTCTAGGGGGCTCTGTGGGCTCCAAGTCTGCATGTCGTACACAGGTATTCACTCATGCAAAACTCCTATCCACATAAAATAAAACTAAATAATTTAAAATATATCTTTATATATTACAGTTATAAATGTTATTACCCATTTAATATCTTTTATTATCCTTTTAGCCTAAAAGGTTCACTGTGTGTTGTTAGGTGTAATCGCTCCATAGATCTTTGGCCATATGTGACACCATAGCATTGTTTTGAGATTTACTCCTCTGGAAGTCTAGTGCAGATTACCAGAGATACCAGAGGAATGGTAGAGCTATGAAGACAGAATAGATACTGCATACAGAGGAGTAACAAGATTGCACAGGTGGAATCTCCAGCCAGGGAAGGAAAAGTTCATGCTACATCAGCTTTTCTCTTTCAGATTTGTTTATTCTTATATTTAATAAGAACCTTCACTTAGTATCAACTTTATATCAGATCCTGTTTCTTAAATAAAATACTTTTAAATAGTCATGGAGTGCAGTGTAATATTTCAACACATACACTTAAAATATCTATTGATCAGATGAGGATCATGGCTGAATATGCTATTTCAAACATTTATCATCCCTTTGTGGAGGGAGAGTTGAAACAGTCCCTCTCCTAGACACTTAGAAATGCAGGGCTGTTTTCAGCCACAGATGCTCCGCTATGCCGTAGAACACTGAACCTTTTCCTCCTACCCAATGACTGTCCCATACCTGGCAACCCCCTGTCTTTTCAAGTCCCACATGATCCTCCCAGCTTTGTTACTTGTCATTCTGCTCTTTACAGCTAGATCTGTCAGTTTCCACAAGTAAACATGAGTATGAGCGGCTTGTCTTTGGGATCCCGTCAGATTTCATAACACCCTTTAGTTCCATCCATGCTGTCACAGTGATAGGAATGAGTCTGCTATTATTTGTGCCTGGATCATATTACACCAGGCACCAGTATATTATGTTTTTATTGAGGCATCTATCTATTATTAGACATCCTGGTTAATTCTATATCTCAAATGTTCTGAGTATCTTTCAATAAACAAAAATGTGGACAGGTCTTCAATAAAGTGCTTCCGTTTCCTTTGGATATACCTGTGGTGGTGTGGTTACTGGATGGAAGAACAATTGTGTTTCTGCTCGCTTAGGCAATTCTATACAATTCTCCATAGCAGCTGCATATTTCAGATTTTAATAGCAGAAGAAGGGAATGGAATCAGTGGCCCATCCTATATTTGTTATTGTTGATCTTTTTTTGTAGTTTCCCCTCTAACTTGGAGTAAGATGCTATTTCTCAGGGTTTTGACTTAGATTTATTAATGGTTAGTGGTCTTAAACACATTTTCATGAGCCTTTTGGCTATTTGTGCATCTTTTAGAAATATATATTCATAAAATTCACCATTTTAATGTTCCTAATCTTTAAGAGAAAGGGTGTGTGTGCATGAACACACATGTGCATGCATGAGAAAGGGTGTGTGCACATGAACACACATGTGCAATGTGCATGCATGTACACATGTTCCATGCTGTGTGGGGATTGATCAAATGACATTTGTGAATCAATTCTTTTTCTACTTTCCTGAGCAAGTACCTGTCATGTTTTTCATGGTACATACTCCATGCTAGTTGGCCTGGGGCTTCTGGGTAATTCTCCTGTCTTTGTCTCCCATCTCATCACAGAAATGCTGGGACTGCAGATGTACATTGCCACATCTGGCCTTTTCACTTAGGTTTCAGGGATCAAACCAGGTCATGGTTCTTGAATTAAACTGCTTTTGGATGTAACTAGAGATATGAACTGATGTCTTCATTTTTGTAAAATACCTTTAAGTTACCAAATAAGTGAAAACAGAAGTTAGGGAAAATCTTGAAAGTTCCATTTTAAAAATAAAAGTCTTCAAATGGTAATAACTTTAATTACTTAAATGTTACACCAAAATAAATCTTTGAAAGTTTTGCTTTTAGTATATTTTTTACTCTGTTCGGGTTCTAAGTATAACTACATGTCACAATGTAGATTATGTTTAAGCAAAACCCAGGACTAGGGTGCCAGTCTGACTGGACTCTGATGAGGTCAGGGCCTTCTTCTTATAGATGGTGCCTTCTCACCATACCCTTACATCCTAAACTAGATAAATGATGCCCCTCTGATCTCTTTTTATGAAGACACTAATCCCATTACTGCAAAGAGAGCTGATCCACAGAAGCTTACATCTTTCATCCTTGCATTAAATGTCACAGCATCTTATGTACTATTGTTTTCCTGTATAATTTATGTCACCTACAGATTACTTTTAATGTCTCATACAATTAAATTTTATAGCATGAATGTATACTAGATTATGAAGGAATAACAAAGAAAAATATCTGATCAAACTTACTTCAAATAAATGTTTTTGAATAATTTAAGTTTGGAATTTGTTGATCCCATAGATGTGGGACAAGCAGATATGGAAGACTAAAAACACAATTGTATTAATACTAATATTATAAATTTCTAAATTTTTACCCTTCCTTTATGCTTTTAACCTGGTAATTTGTCTTGACTATTCCTAGTTTTTTTTGTATGTTAGAATATGAAAACATTCACTTTGATACATGTATATCTGACTTAACTATTTCTCCTCATCGTCAGAGCTTTGCACACATTACAAGGCATTTATTAAATCTTTCCCTTTGATTCCTTTTCAATATGTTTCATCAATTCTTTCAAAATTTTGTATGATCTAC
This sequence comes from Dicrostonyx torquatus, assembly GCA_028555095.1. Classification (NCBI taxonomy): domain Eukaryota; kingdom Metazoa; phylum Chordata; class Mammalia; order Rodentia; family Cricetidae; genus Dicrostonyx; species Dicrostonyx torquatus. Next base: position 2,406,626 of record JAQHUG010000160.1, read on the forward strand.
TTTAATCATATTCACACCCTTCTCTGCCAGCTCTTCACAGATCAAGATCCCCCTCCTTTTTACACGCATAATTTTGTGCCTTGTTGTTTTTTGTGTTAACTCATTAAGAACAATTATCATTGATCAAATATTTTTGGATGTTTGGCATCCGTTTGGAGTATGGCCAAATTACTAAGGGATACACTCTTAGAAACAAAACTAACTTTCTTTCTCCAAGCATTTACAAATTTCTAGTAGCTCCAGGAGGAGTGAAACTTCATGGTCACCTCCTCTTTACATCTTGGTCAGACGTGAGCTTGCACAAGACACATGCAAGCCATCACAATCCCTACGTGCCCAAATATCCTTGTAGTCATCTATTACCTTTAGCTGTTTTTTTGTCCTCTCTTCCACAATAATCTCTGAGTCTTGACAGAAAGGGGTATAATATAAATATATGGATATAGAAAAAGGGGTATGATATAGATATAGAGAAAGGGGTATAATATAGATATACAGATAGAGAGAAAGGGGTATGATATGGATATCAAGATATAGAGAAAGGGTATGATATAGCAATATAATGGAAGGAGTATGATACAGATATAGAGATTTATAGAAAGGGGTATGATATGATAGATATAGTGTAAGGGGTATGATATGGATATATAGACCAAGAGAAACGGGTCTGATATGGATTAAATATATAGAGAGAAAGGGGTATGATATGGATATATAGACAAAGAAAAATGGTGTGATGTGGATAGATAGTTATAGGTTTAACCACTCAACTGTCTTTTGTTCTCTTCTCCTTGGACAGTTTCAAGTCTATGCTTTCAGTTCCACATATTACTACTAATAGAAGCTTTTCTGATGATGATTGAGAGATGCATCAATCTATGGGTAAAACGATAGATCATTAGGAGTCAGTTTAATACTAGATCCTTCTAGCATGCTTACAGAAGGCTCTCTTCTAACTATGACTACTCTCCCTCTAATAGGACCTTGGCCAGATTATGGTACCAGATGTGGGTATGTTTCAGCATGTGAAGCAAAAATTAAACTTCCCAGAATTTTAGTTCTTAAACAAAAGAAAAGAATAAATGTCTCCTCTTGATGTAGATATTGTATTTTACTTTCTCTAAAGCTATGTTATCTGATATTCAGCCACTTAAACTAAAATTACAGAAAATTGAAATTCAATTTCTCAGTTACCGGAGCTGCATTGAAAGTGCCATGTTAAGTATCATTTATTTCTCAATGTAAACAGGACTCCATATTTGACCAAGTGCCAGATGGGTTTCAAATACGGTTATTTAATCATGTTTTTAGTGTCATTGTCTCCAATGATCTTAAGACCTTATCTTCTCTTTATCGATAACAAAATGAAGTATGATCAAAGCTACATATTTGAATCTTCACTATGTAATTTCAGAGAGGACAAATTTATATTTTAAAAATATAGCTATTTAAAAGCACAATGGTACTGATATAATGACAGTTCTTGGTTACCAACCTAAGAGAGAACTGGAAAATTGGTAAAATATACTCCTGTGGATCAGTCTGTAAACTTACTTTGAGAATAATTATGTCAGACCACCCTGGGTAGGGAAGATCTGTACTAGACCCACCACAAATACTGCAGCTTGGATAGAACAAAAAATAGAAGAAAGAGACAAGGATGGGTTTAGTGAGTAAAAGGCTTGTTATGCAAACATATGAATCTGATTTCCCACAGTTTCACATATGAAAGCCACCAATAACAGTGATGGCTTGTAACTAGAGTCCTGGGAAGTATGGCAGGGAAGTGAGACAGGCAAACCCTAACAGACTCCCTGGTCAGCTAGTCTAGCCAAAACAGCATGCTTCAAGTCCAGTGAGATACCCTCCTGAAATAATAATAATAATAATGATGATGATAATGGTGATGATGGAAAAAGAAGAAGAGGAAGAGGAAGAGGAAGAAGAATAAGAATAAGAATAAGAAGAAGAAGAAGAAGAAGAAGAAGAAGAAGAAGAAGAAGAAGAAGAAGAAGAAGAAGGCGACATAGAATGACAGGTAAACCTCTGGTCTCCACATTCATGGACCACTGTACCCATACACACAGACACACACAGACACACAGACACACACACACACACACAGAGACACATAGACACACACACACAGACACACACAGAGACATAGAGACACATAGACACACACAGAGAGACACGGACACGGACACACACACACACACACAGAGAGAGAGAGAGAGAGAGAGAGAAAGAGAGAGTTGAACCATCACCTCCTGGAGGAAGGGAAGTGGGTCATAAGACTCATGAAGCAAATAACCTTAAGAATCTAGGAAAACCGGAGTTTGAAGGATTCACAAAGGCCCGCAGCAGGGTCATATGACCAGTAAACAGTCTCTAGGAAGAGGAGAGTGACCAACTGATCTGCCTGCAAGTCACACAGGAAGCTCCACAGATGCAGCTTTCATGAGTTGTTTGTCACCCTGGGGCAGACTTTTTTCATCTACCTGTACAACATAACCTAACGAACGTTCAGTCTATTGATTCTAATCTTCCAGAGAAATTTTATTAATGAGTTTGGAAAAACATTTGGAAATAGTTGTAAGCCATCCCAACCAAATCATTATTCAAGCAGAGAAAAAGGACAAGACAATAGAAAGTCCCTTACAGCACAAACATCAGTGTGTCCTAATTTTTTTTTGTATTGTGGTAGATATTCACAGACTTGTTTTCATGTAAAATTATGACAAATGCATTTTACAAATAAGTCTGTGCTGTTTAGAATTATGTGAGCACAGATATCAAAGACATTTATCTTTTTAAAACTCCCATTTACCAGGAGAGACTGTCTGCATAGTGGAAATCATCACTCCATAATTTTTCCTTGTTTAAAAGAGGGATTATTTGTCAAATATTAGAGGAAGTAGAAGTGAATATTTCTCCTCTGCTCAGTACTGTTATAAATACAGCGGCAAAAAATTTGGCCATTGCCTATAATTGTAGTTATCTTCCTTAAAACTGTATTTTTTTCATATAAAACATATCAATTGAGGATCCTTTGGGTATATGCCCAAAAGCGGTATTACTTGGTCTTGAGGAAAGTTGTTTCCTAATTTTCTGAGAAATCACCACACTGACATCCAAAGGAGCATTCCCACCAGCAATGCAGTATTCCCTTTTCCCCACAACCTCTCCAGCATAAGTTCTCATCAGTGTTACTGATCTTGGCCATTCTTACAGGTGTAAGACGGAATGTCAGAGGTGTTTTGATTGCATTTCTCTGATGACTAAGGATGTTAAACATTTACTTAAGTGTCTTTCAGTCACTCTCTGTTGAGAGTTCTCAGTTTAAGTCTGTAATTCTTTTTTTATTGGTGTGGACTCTGATACCTGCTAGACTAAGGACGCTGTGCAGGTTCGCAGCTGAAGGCGACTATTTAGAAAGACAATAGCTGAGGTTTTTGCTCCAGCTTCTCTGATTCATTTGTAGATTGCCCCAGGAAGGCAGCTATCTCTCCTGGCTGAGGTGTGAATGCCGGTGTGGATGCTGAGAGAAATGCCAAGATATGAATCAGCCCCTCAAAGGAAGAGGGGGAAAAACAACAGAGAAAGAAAGGGATAATTAGGAATATAGCAGAGCATAAAAAAAAGAGCAGAGAGCAGTTTGCAGAGAGGAGAGAGTTTAGAAAGCAGTGAGAGAGAAGTGGTTTTAAGAGAGCCTTAGAGAGCAGGAGGAATTTTAGGGAAATAGGATAAATACAGGGCCTCGCTGAAAAATAAGAGAAGCCTTTTAACTGCAATGGTGTGAAAGCCTGTTTCTTTCCGTGCGTCTCTGAGCACACATTTGGGGAAGAACATCAGTTTCTATGTCGGGGCAATGGTCCCCGACATAATGGATTAATTGTTCTTTTGATAATCAATTTCTTGAGTTCTTATATATTTTGGAGAGCAGACCTCTGTTTGATGTGGAGTTAGTGGAAGATCTTTTACCATTCTGTAGGCTGTTGTTTTTGTCTTTCTGACGGTGTCCTTTGCTTTACAGAAGCTTTTCAGTTTCAGGAGGTCTCATTTTTTAATTGTTTCTCTCATTGCCTGTGCTACTGGGGATATATTTAGGAAGTGGTTCCCTGTGCCAATACATTCAAGTGTACCTCTCACTTTCTCTTCTATAAGGTTCAGTGTGGCTGTATTTATGTTGAGGTCTTTGATCCATTTGGACTTGAGTTTTGTGGATAAGGAATATGTGGTACATTTACACAATGGAATACTACACAGCAGAAAAAAATAATGACATCTTGAATTTTGGAGGCAAATGGATGGAGCTAGAAAACATCATTTTGAGTGAGGTAACCCGGTCACGGAAAGATAATTATCACATATACTCACTCATAAGTGGTTTTTAAACATAAAGTAAAGAAAATCCAGAGAACCTAGAAAACAGTGAGGACCCTAAAAGAGACATACATAGATCTAATCTACATGGGAAATAGAAAAAGACACGATCTCCTGAGTAAATTGGGAGCATTGGGACTTTGGGAGCGGGTTGAAGGGGAGGGGAAAAGCAGGAAGGGGAGCAGAGAAAAATGTAGAGCTCAATAAAAATCAATTTAAAAAAAGATAAAGAATTTGTTATTTAAAAACTTATTAATTGTTCATATTTATAGAATACAATGTGGAATAGAGCATATAACAATCATATCAGGGAAGTTATTATTTTATCAACTCCAACACCTAGCATGTCTTTTTTGTTGTAAACATTCACAATCTTCTCTTAACTATTTCAAATAATGAATTAGATGCTGCCAACCATAGTTGATTTTCTTGATCCAACTTCACACCTGCCTATTAGTCAACCTCTCTCTACCCCATTGTTCCATGTGCTTACAGGGTTTTGATGACCTTTATCTCACTAACACCGCAGCTAATTCTCTAGCTCTAGTGACTCAACAATTGTTATCTCTCTCATAACTAACTTCTATACCACTCCTTTGCTCCGGATCTCCAGGGTAGCTGCATCGTAGAGCCCTACTCTCAGCTACTTTATATAGAAGGTACCCAATAAGTCTCAACCTCTCTAACTTCAAACTTACTTTTTTTTCTGAAAAAATGTTGCTGTATTTCCTAAAATGTTTCATTTATAACTTTACAGTTGGGGCCATTGGATCCAGTTATTTATATAAGTTCTATGGATGCCAAATCAGGTTCTCAAGCTTATATGGCAAGCATTTTGTGGCCTGAACCACCTCCATAGCTTCTGTGCAGAATGTTTAACTTTGAAATGCTTTACAGCCATCCTGGGTGTTCTTCTTAAAGCAAATATGATGGGACAACCTGCCTTTACTTGGAACACTGGACTGAAGTTTAAAGTCCTTCTTAGGGATGACTCAGCTCTATAAAGCTTTCAATAATTTTTCTCCATTTGTGTCCTAAACCCTCTCCTGCTCATTTTACTCCGACTACCCTGATTTTCTCTTTACATACCTTGCCAACCTTAATGCCTTTAACTGCTATCATCAATTTTTAGTAATAAAATTCCTGTCAATATATAACACTACGGAGTACTATATATTAATTTATTGTCTGTGTATTTACGAATAATGTGGTACATGTCCAAAAAAGGAATGGATCACTTCTTTATCACTTTTGATGAAATGTAAACAAACACTATCCTTATTAAGGTCACAATTTTCATCCTTAATTGAAATGGTAAACTTTCCCTAAAAATGGTCTATTGTGCAAAAGAGGATAAAGTGGATTTCTGTTATGGAATATTTAACTATGTAAAAATGTGTTATATTTGTTTATGATATGGAGTATTATTTTAACTGTGTAAAGGTGTATTATATTTGTATATGCTGCATTTCTTTAACAATGTACAGATGTATGTTTAATGATGTAAGGATATGTTACATTTGTTTCACCTGGCATGCCTAAGGCACCTGATTGGTTTAGGAAAAAGCTGAATGTCCAATGGCTAGGCAAAAGAGGAAGAGGCTGAATTGGTGGTCAGAGAGAACAATTAGAAGAACAAGAGAACAGCAACAAGAAGAAGATAAAGAAGGAGGAGGAGAGAACAGGGAGGAAGAGGGACATGTGTGGTGATCTAACAAATAAAGCTTGCCTGAAGACCACAGTGTGGATCTAGCCATTATTCAGCCATAGAGACCAGGCAGTGGTGGCACACAGCTTTAATCCCAGTACTTGCGAGTCACATGCCTTTAATCCCAGCCCTAGGGAAGTGGAGACAGGAAGGGATATGGCTTGATAGAGAGAAGAATAAAAGGATGGAAGAGATAGGATACCCCTTTCAGTCAGAGGATTCCTAGGGACAGGATTGCCCTTTTGGTCAGATTTGGTAGAGGTGAGACTAGTGGCTGGCTCTTCTGCTTCTCTGATCTGTCAGCATTTACCCTGATGCCTAACTCCAGGTTTTTGTTATTAAGACCAATTAGAATTCATGCTCCAGACATGCTCGGGATCAGGTAGGTAGGCAACTGCCAGCCAGCCAGACTGGAAGAGGCAGGAAACATAGGGCATACAAGAAGAAAAGGTAAAAATCCTGAGGAGAAAGGTAGAGGAAGACAAATGGGTTGAGTTCAAAGAGCTCACCAGAAATCAGCCTAAGGTCGGCTGAGCATTCATGACTAATAAGTCACCGTGTCAAGACTTGGGAGCTGGTTGGTGACCTAAAAGGAAGCCTGTTACAGATTCTGTATTGCACAGATTAAAAATAAGACAGATTTCATGTTAACTTCAGTGATGTAAGAAGGGTAGGGAATTGAAGATTGCATTGGCTCAAAACCATGTGGAGAAAACGTCTAGAACAGTACCAATGCAGACAAGAAGTGACAAGAGGGAGGCCCATAACACCTAGGATATTAAGTCATGAGGTGAGATTAGCTCAGAAGAAGAAACGGAAAGAGCCTCATGCAATCTTTGAAGTATCATCCAGAGATGAGCCCACTAGAAAAGCAGGAGTGCACCCAGCATCAATGGAGAGATGGGAAAGAACTGTCTCGTGTTCTACAGCAAGGCTGTGCAGCCCAGCAAACCCGAGAAAGCTTCACTTACTAGAACCGGAAGCCTGTTGAGCATTTAACGCCCATCCCACAAACCCTATAGTCCCTTACATCACCAAGGAGGGGATCCCAGCAACCAGTAAGCTTCCAGTACTTCCAGCATGGAGCACAGAGCTCAAGCTGGTGGTACACAGATGCGAATATAAAAACTTTGCTTACTTTTACTCCACATGAGGGAATAGGTTAATTGATTTCTTCAAATTCTTTTATTCTGAGTAAACAAGATGCCCCATTTTTATTAGAATAGAAACATTTTTTCCTTCTTGGCTTTGGTATCTACCATTTACAAGTGGTGGGTTGTAAAATGGGAGAAATGCCCAAGTCAAGTGATCATCTGGAGTCATCTTGATGACTTCATGCTGCTACTTTATGATGAATTTATGTTGTTTTCATCCCACCAAAAGTTGAAGACACATGGATAAGCCAATAAGATATTAAACACATTTGTGATGCAACCTGCTACACTCAATAATTTTCCCTAAAAGACCAGTGACCTGATTTCTTCCGAGTGGTCAGTTATATTAAAGAGCATTATCCAAACCACGTTTGAAAGCACTTTAAGACTTTTGGTATAATTTGCATTTCAATTGATATGTGTGAACTTCGGCAGCTGGAAAAAGGGATGAAAGTCAAATGTTTTTCCTAAGGAAAAAAATATAGACAATTTCTTAGGAAGAAATTATTACCATGCACAGATGCCCAGGAAGGGTCTGGCTCACGGAATACAATTCTCTCAGAAGCCCTCCTTCTTCACATTTCCTGAGCAGTGTCTGATTCATACTTTTGTGAACTCCACCTCTGCGGTTGCCGGATGGCAAAAGTAATTTTATGGCCCGCTATTCTGCAATTATTACATGGATAAGGAAGTAGAAACGACAGCAATAAGGCAATGTGTTGACTGATTTTTCCACCTAACCTTCCTTGGTTAATGTGAATCTTGATATTAGTACTTTCACTTTCCCTTAGCTTATTAGAAGTTGTGTCAGTGGCTTATTTCTTGTATTATAAGTGACAACACAGATACAAGTGGACCACCACCATTCACTCTTTAAAAAAATCATTAACTCTATCTCCCACAGGTGTGAGCTACCTTTATCTACTACTTCTGTCATCACCCAACTTCTTAACCAATTTACAGGAATACATACATAACCACCCAACCCCAAACATAAGAGGAAGAAAAAACTTGATATGCTTTAATTTTGCTTTATAAAACTTCATTTTGACCACAGCAATATTTAAGTTCTACTAAGGGCAATTTCTCATCCTGAGGATGAGATCTTTGACCCGGGTGAGACCTAACATTCCAGCTAAGCAGAGTCAATGAATGACCTGAATAAGGTACCACCGTAGGAAGGCAGGCCCACCTTTAAGCCATAATACAGAGATAAGTGGAATAGTGATCCTTTTAATGAGATATTTTACTTTTTCTTCCAAGAATTCCTACCTTCTAATAAATGTAACACCATGATAAAGGAGTGGTGATGACAGTGTTTGATCTCTTGCTGTGTAGAGGGGAAATACAATTACAAATTGCTCTGATTGTGTCTGATCTTCTAAACTTAACTGCAATGACCTTGCAGAGCCACCATTTGTATTCAAATTGGCAGCCATCAAACTGAAGGGTAGGATACACACCAGTACTTCTCAATAAAACCTGAATATTCTTCTTTGCCCATTTTGGTCAAATCACTATCTACTATTTTTGCTTCAACTGTTATCCTCCTCTTCCAGTGTTTGGTTTTTTATCTCCTATGAAGTAAAGAAAGGGATGCCATAGTTTTATCTCCAGCTGCAGAAAAGGTTTTCTCACTTTAAAAATGCCTCTAAAAGTTATTAACTGTATATCTTCGATTGTATAGGGATTTATTTCCCCAAATTTTATAACTGTAGTATATGTAAGTTTTTTACTCTTAACTGCATGGTGTGCAGATCAAGATTGTGTATTCTAGCAAGATTTGAGGTCATCAGATGAAGAAATAGTAAGCCTTAGGTGAGTTCATTAGGACTCATTCACTACTTGCTCAATACATTGCCTCCCTCAAGAATGAGCATTGTGTTAAGAAAGGTTATGCTGATAGCTGAACAAAGGTAACTCTGAGGATTTTCTTAGCTAAGATAAGGATCAGACATATTAATTAGTAATTTATAATGTGAAGTTAAGAATCTGAGTGTCCTTGAAGGCACCTGGTGCCAAGATGATCAGTATTGCTTCAACATGATTACTGTCTTACAGTTTCCTGATACACAGTCTTGAGTTTACATAAGTGATAGGATAGAAAATCTTCATGCCTTTAGCTTTTACATGGACCCCATTAAGATGGAAATAATCTATACATGTTTTCGTTTTTACAATAGGGAAGCAAAGTGCATTTTTATCTATGATATGATCTTAGGGATAGAACCAGCAATGACTCTACTCCTCTTCAGCAAGATCCTTGAATTTTATGGATACTAATATGAACATATCCTAGAACATTGCATGAGCTTTTTAAATTATTGTCCTGTGATATCAATGGAAGGGCATACTCAGAAGGGGTCCTTTTTAATAGCTGATCTTGATTATGTTGGTAATTTGCTTCATGATGACATTTCCACACATGTATAATTTTACTGTATTCATTCCCATCACCCTCTCTTCTCCCCGTCTCGCTCATCCCTTTCTTCCTATCCAGTCTTCCTTCTGTATTTGAATACTTTTGTTTGGATCCAGGTAGTTTGCTGCTGTGAGCCTATAAGTACACAATGTTGGGTGGAAGAGAGCAGCCTCTAACCCTAATCGCCTAGTGTTATCTGACTCTGGGAGGAGCTGCCATAGATCTCGTATTTATGACTGAACATTCAACAATCATTTATTTTCAGAATTTTGGCCAATTATGGTTCCCTGTGGTTATTCTCACCTCCTGCAAAAAGACGTGTCTCTGATTGAGGCTGAGAGAGCCTCTCAGATCCACGGGTTTGTGTTTGTAAGGCTATCTCATCATGTCATCTTGATGGCATAGGAAAAAAAAAGCAGCAGCTTCCTCAGGAAGGTACAGGACTAGGTTTACACTACCAGACATTAATCCTCTCACTTGGATCAGTCCTCCTGTCTAATCAGAAAAGGTTAAGTTACTCCATAACACGCATACACTATTATACCAGAAAACACATCACACTTGGCTAGCATAGCACACAGGAGCTCCAACTAGATAACTTTCATGATGACTTTTCTCTCTCATTAGCCATCATCACATCTCCAGCACTATGGAAACTGGCCAACAAACTTCATGTCCCTCTGCCACGCAATCAAATGTGCAGCGTCTTCAACAGTATTAATCTTACTTCCCTGTTCCCATGAGCAACCAAAAGTAACAGCCTGTATGGTTTGTGGGCCTCCACCGCTCTTAACCAAGAATTCAGATCAAGGGGCCCCACCTCTAGCATTTGGTCATTTTGTAACCTATTGCTCCTAGGAACAGCTTTCTCCACTCAGGCAAAAGGCTTCCATTCAAACTCTTATTTTCCTTTACATTTTAGTTTTTAACTAGTTTACAAAGTAGCAGTTTTCCATACATAATTTTTTTTCCTGCACCACTAGTTTGGGTAGACTCTTTACCCACCCGTCCTTCTTCCTTGTCACCCAACCCTGCCTTAAACCTGTAGGAGAAAGAAAAAGAAAGTCACAGAACAAAATTTTCAGTTAAGATGTGAAACAGGCATTTGAGTCTGAACGCTGGAGTTTTGATGCACCAAGGCAAAGGTTATGCTGTCTAGGGGCTCTATTTCTCCTCACTTTACTTTTTCTCTATTTTCAATATGACAGCCATTTGTTGATATTTTAAAAAATTACATTTACACACCCAGAGATGTAAATGACATCACATATTTATTAAAATACTATGTCCATGTCAGGCCTGTAGTTTCTATAGTCAGGACACTAATTCTGACATTTACAGATCTTGGAATTTTTGTGAGTTTGCATTATCTATAAGATGTGCCTCAGTCTCCTTATTTTTAAAATTTGAGTACCACTATTAAGTTGAATTAGCCCTTGTATGTCTTGCACTAAGTACTCACAATTGATAAATTAGCTCTTATTCTCCCCTTCATCTAAGGCATTTTATACACAAAACCATATCAAAAGGAAATCAGAGCTATCCATATAAACTGGAACCTATGCAGCTTAGAAATATAGCTTTAAATAAAGGACACTTTCATTTTGATATTTACAGTCAACAATAGTTTATTGTTCAAATGCTATTGATATAAAGCATGCCTGCGGATGTATTATTTTTAGATGTGAGTTGCTCTGCCCCCGTGGAATGCGATGACGCGGCTTTCTGCAAAATGTTAGCATGATGAAGAACTCGAGTCCAGTTACTCAGCTGTGCTTTCTGAAGAGATGGCTATTTCCTGCAGCACATCTTTTGAGTAAAGATGTGTGAATGGTCCTAAAACTCCTGCAATGTGATAACCACCGGGAGTGGACTGGTTCAACATCTTGGTGTTTCGATTTCTTGATAAATCAATCTCCAGACTAGTCTCATTCACTGAGCGAGGCTACTTACCTGTTCAAAGTACATCACTTTTGTCCACCAGTTTTCATATTGGCTTCCTGTCAGGGTTCCCATTGATTTTCAAGTTTTATTGTGGACGTTTAAAGCACTTAATGGCCTGATACCTTCTATATTAATGACTTGCTTATCCCCACAGGACAAGAATAAATTTTGAGATCTTCTTCTGCTAGCAGGATGTCAGTCTTAAATGTCACCCTGAGAATTAGAGTGGAAGGGCTTTTTGCTTTGTGTTCATTTATTTTTGAGATCAGATAAGACATCAGAAAGAAAATGGCACGTATCTTCGAAAGGTCAGCAGGGCACATAGGGAAATATGATATATCAAGACCTTTGGTTTGTCAAATTAATGCATCTTCTCAAATTCTTGAATAATGTTTGCAATGTACCAAATTAAATCATCAGATATCTCAGAAATGTTATGATGGAAGACTAAATCTATGACATCTAGAAATCATTAAAATAGCATTTTGTATATTAGAACCTTAGAAAATAAATTTTAATTGTTACATTAAACTAATAAACATAAAATACAGTTATTTAAGCAGTGGCTTTAAGACCCTGGACACAAGCTTTATTATATGGACAAAAAGGACATTTTTCTTTTTTCTTTTCTATGACAAATACAATTATAACATAATTCTTAAGGTCAGTTTTTCATAGTGTTATTTTTTTATATTTTTAGATATTTATGGTAAATTTGAGATCAATGATAACATATCATTAAGCATGGGTAGTCTTTTGAAATTTAGTACTTAATTTTAAAAACTTGTTTAGATTGTTTGGTTAATGTTATATAGTTAATGAGCAAAGCAGTCTCATTGTTTGATAAGGGTTTAAATTCTTTAAAGTATTAAAGCATGATGTAGGAATAAATTGGTTGTTATCTAGGGTACTCTATTGAAAGAACTTTAGTATGTGGTACAGACATGTCAGTTTTGTATGTCCTACTCTACCTATCTATCTATCCAGTCATCTACCTGTCTACCATCTGTTGGTCCATTCACCAGTCTATCCTACCTAGGTACTATTCATGCATGTATGTGTTACTTTATTTCAGTCTTACCTATCATGTTGACAAATTAACATTTTACTCTTAAAAACTGGATTATATATAAAATCTACTGCAATAATATAAGGTATAAGAGAGTATTTTCAAAATGCTGAGTGCTAGAAAAGTGACCGATAAGCCTTATCTTACCAAATTTTATTCTCTTAATGACTGTCATCATGAAAATTTGCCAACATGAATTCAGAATGGCTCCTTGCCTCTCTGTCATCTTTCTCATTTTTTCTTCCTCTAGTGGCACAATGGGATTTCTTCTCTTACATAGAAAAGTTAGGAAACTCTTTAAGTTATATGGTATGGTAAAAATCAAATAAAATATTTTTTCTAGGCTGTTAGGTCTGTGAGTTAAGATAATTTTTGTATCATGCATGTGTATTTGCTCATGTTCATGTGTGCACATATGCGTGTGTATGTGCATGGATGCTGTAGGTTTATGTTGGGTGTCTTTCTCTACACATTCTACCTTTACGTAAAATGTTTTTATTGTTAAATTTTTTCTTGGATACCTTATACATAAGTATGATGTATTCTGATTGTTCCTACCTTCATTTGTCTCCCTTCCACTAGTATCAACCCCCTCTTCTACTCGCAAATCTTTTTTATTATATTCACATGGTTTTGTTTTGACTAGAATGTCTGGCCAACGAGCTCCAGGGATACTCTTGTTGCTGCTTCCCCAGCACTAGGATTAATGAATTCATAACAAAAAGGCAAGCTCCCTAATCTGCATGTAATTCATGTAAATCTGGTTACATGGGCACCATGTTAATACGGCTTTTAGGAAAGTGAAGAGAAGCAAGAAAAAAGTCATGTTCACCCTCCAGTTTTCTCCCGCTGACTGAGAACACAGATAGAAACATTTTAAGCTGCTGAACGTCTTATTCTTTTAAGTCCCTTCTTGGCAGTGGCGGATGCCTGGATTTTTTGTCGGTGCTCAGGATCTGAATTTAGATCCTCATGACTGAGTCATCTACCCAATCCCTAGGTTTTTGCTGACAAGTCAAACCAAAATAAGAAAGATGGGAGAAAAAATATATTATAAAATGTTTTATTTATTCTAAAGATATTATTTCTTACTGGGAGGTGGTGGCACATGCCTTTAATCCCAGCACTTGAGAGGCAGAGGCAGGTGGATCTCTGCGAGTTTGAGGCCATCCTTGTCTCCAGGACAGACTCCAAAACTACAAAGCTTCTGAAAAACCCTGTCTCAACAAAAAGATACTATTTCTTGATTATCTTCCCATTAGAAAAAAAAACCAACCTTTGCTAAAGAAGAAATGCTAACAGGCTTATTAAACTAATAATCAAAGGAAAGCAAAAAATGCACTAAAATATAAGAAATGCCACTTTTCTACTTTCAAAAAAGAAGAAATGTTACAGGAATTCAGGACAAGGCAAGATTCCTAATTACCAAGCGATTCTTATAAATTTTGGTTACATGAATGCCATATTTTAGGGGAGAAAATAAAAATAAAAAAGAAATACTTTTTAAAACAAAATTAACTATCTCATTTCTTTGAATTTCTGAGAAATCTTTGGAGGTAAAACTTCTCTACACTTGATAGTAGTAGAAGTTTACAGCATGAGAAATGCTGTGGGGACTGTGGTAAAATCCTAGGTTACTTTTCCTTCTTCTGGATAAGGAATGAGGGAAAACTTTTAGAAGTGCCTAGATCTTGTTGCTGAATTCTTTTAAAGTTGGTGTCCTTAGGGCTTCAGGAATGTTTTCCTGGGGACTAGAAGATGACTATTTTAATATAACAACACCATTGAAGGTGTAATTGATGGACACTAAACTATGTATACATATAGAGAATGTATTTTAACACATCTGTAAAGCTGTAAGTTCATTATCACAAAAATAAATGTAATTCTACCTGGAAGTGATTTAGTCTAAAGTGATACAGTTTAGGGCAGTGTTCTCAACCTGTGGGTTGTGACCCCTTTACGGATTGAACCACCTTTTCACAGGGTTCACATATCAGATATCCTGCATATCAGATATTTAAATCAGGATTCAAAACAGTAGTAAAATTATAGTCATGAAGTAGCAATGAAATAATGTTATGATTGGGAGTGACCACAACATGAGGAACTGTATTAAAGTGTTGCTGCATTAGGGAGGCTGAGAACCACGGTTTGGACTTTTAATGTATTTTTCACTGATATTGATATTCCATTTTGTGATGAAAATGTTTGTGTGTATTATGAAACCTATATTCATATTTTGGCAATGCTTAGGATGATTCCACCTGGAGACTATTAAAATATAAACATTTATGAACACTTCTATACAGTTCTTCCATTTCCTGTGTGCATATACGTAAGACTGTGGTAGTGGTGACATATGGTAGATATGTATTTGAACATTTTATGATAGCTGTCATATTTATTAAGTTTTGCTTTAGGCCATAAAATTTCTTCTTTCTTGGTAAATATTTTAAAGTGCTTTAACTTTCCTTGGGTGAATCATTGAATAAATACCAAGTAGATAAATTTCCTGGGAATGAAATTCAGGTTTTCTATATTCCTGATATTATTAATCTTCTTGAATACATAGTATGACAATAATTGAAAGAATAGACTAATACTTTCTGCCGTGATTATGGATACATCATTTCTGTCAGATTTTTTTCTCAAGTATATTATTATAACATTTACATGCTTAGACTAGTGATATCCATGGAAGTATATTATTGTAACACTTACATGCTTAGACTAGTGATATCCATGGAAGTTTTGGGTTTATGTAATATATTGAGCTGCATTTGCTTTGTCTCAAATTAATGATCTAGATTGTTAATTTAAAATAATATGTCAGTGCTGTGGGACAATGTTTTTACCCTGTAATTTTTGTTTCTTGTACTTGGTTAATAAAATGCTGATTGGCCGGTAGCCAGGCAGGAAGTATAGGCAGAGCAATGAGAACAGGAGAATTCTGGGAGGAAGATTCTGCAGTCCGCAGTCGTGATCCAGACACAGAGCAAGCAAGTTGTGACTGCCTCACCGAAAAAGGTACCGAACCACGTGGCTAACATAGACAAGAGTAATGGGCTAATATACATTATAAGAATTAATAAGAAGCCTGAGCTAATGGACCAATCAATTTATAATAGACCTTTGTGTGATTTCTTTGGGATTTAATGGCTGCAGAACTGGATGGGACAGAAAACCTCGGTCAACATGGCAGGGTTTTGTTTTTTTCATTATCTTACTGTCTTAAATTATTCTTCTGGTTCTTATGACAAAATATCCTGACAAAAGCACTGGAAGGGAGAAAATTACTAAATTTGATTTATAGTTCCAGGGTACAGACCATCAAGGCACAGAAATTGTGATGGCAGAAGCCCAATGGAACTGATCACATCGAATGTAGGAGCAGAAGGCAGGCAGTAATGAACCTGTGCCCCTACTCAGCCCTCTTTCTTCCATGACACAGTCCATAACTTTAGGCAAGCATGAGCACTTCTTATAATGGGCAAGGTTTCCCACCTCAGGTAAAACAATCAAAATAATCTCCCACAGGATGTGCAGAGATCCATCTCTAGTGTCATTCTAGAGTCTGTCAGGTTAGTAACACTGACCATCACTCTTAGTTACAGTGTAGTGACATATATATGATTAGCAGTGGTGACATCTTCATATATATGATTAGCAAATATTTAGATGAACTAAACTTTATTAATTGGTGAATTTATACCATTTATATTTAATATGATTAGGATAATAATGGCTTTAGGTCAGATATGTAGCCATTTTCTCAATTCTATTTTCTTTTTTTTAAAATTCTTTTTCAAGACAGGGTTTCTCTGTAGCTTTGGAGCCTGTCCTGGAACTAGCTCTTGTAGACCAGGCTGGTCTCGAACTCACAGAGATCTGCCTGCCTCTGCCTCCCAAGTGCTGGGATCAATTCTATATTCTGGTGTGTATATGTGTGTGTGTGTGTGTCTGTTGCTTTAGACTTGATACTGCTGATTAATCTATTTTGTAGTATTTGTTGGAAAGGCCACCCTTTCACTGGTTGCTTTTCTGTTATCACAAACCCATCTGCTTTTGTTAGATGCTTGATCAATGTCTAACACTTGTTCTAATAAACCCACCATTCTCTAAAGGGTCAGTTTAGAAAAATTGGGCCCTAGAATTTATATTTTAGGGTTTAACATTCTGTATTTCTACATTTTTCCCATCTATTTTGTCTGTTGTTTCCACTGTTTCTGAGTATATGGTATAAGGGGTGATCAGGCTGCTCCCTTTCATGCAGTCAGGAGTCAGAGAGGCACATGACTGGAGACATTGTCTGGGTTTTTAAGACAGGTCATCAGTTATCTACTCCCTCCTAACCACCCATTCAACATGAACTCATCAGTGATAAAGTTATCATTCTCAATATCCAACCATCTCTCAAAGACTATCAACTGGCAACTAAGACTTTAGCATGAGAAGCTTAAGGATACCAACGAGAGAAGCATGTCTATTGTTAACTCAGCTCCTTTAGAGTTCATTTTCTCCCACTCTCATTTTTTTGCTATGCATGTGAAACTTTTTTATACTAGACTCTATAGGCGCTGTAAACATTTACCACCTAATGAAATACAGAACTGTTTGAGTTTCACCAATTTCTTTGTTTTCTCTATTATACTGTTACTACAGCATAAGAATATGAGTTTCTTTTGCATTGGTTTTTATCGAAAGCCTCATAAAAACAATGGGGAATTCTGAATGAGGACTAATCCAGGTAGGGCATGTTGCACAGCAAAAGAATACATACTTCACTCCATGGCCAGGGCCTCTTCTCTGATGGGCACAAGTCTTCGATACACCTAGTATTCATCTTTTTAAGTTTCACACATAGAATTCTCCCTCTGGTTTATTTTCTGGTACTTCATAGCTAGTAAACATGTATGACTTCCTAGAGATTCAAATATTTACAGTATGGTGTGAACCTTGTCATTTTCTATAATGTATCCATAACTGATCTGCTTCTAGATATTTCTCAGCAAGTGTAAATACTTGGAATTCTTTGTCAATCCAAAACTATAGTTCAGTTTCACAATGTAGAATTTTATTGTTTTCTCTAGGCAGAGCAATGACAGAAGTCACAAGCATATTACTAAATGAATAAGGTAGAGCTTTAATTAAAAAAACTGCATGTTCTGACAACTTTCACACCTCTATATCATTTTAAAACAAGGATCATGAAGGACACCCAACACAATGTGAGCACCCCAAAGCCTAGGAATCATCTAAGGTTGATGATCCTCAGATAAATAGAAAGTTGGCTCAAGGATCATGTCATTGGGAGAATAGTGAGAAGAGAAAGCTGGAGAGCTCTTCATGAGATCTGTGTTTGAAGATCAATTTAATATTGCTCATGAGGTGTCAGGATAATTTAGTATTTTAAAAAATAATTCAATGACAATAGTCATGTTCAAAAACTGACTGAAGTCATTCAAAATATTCTTGACTAAGGCGATCTTGAAGAAAGGGGTATTTGCTTGCTGGAACTTGAAGGAGAGGGAAGATTTTGAACATATAACATTTTAATTTAGGTTTTGAGAATTTCATTTGTGTCCATAAACTATTTTGATCATTTTTGCTACCTACTCCTACCCAGATTCACCCTGCCTGCCCTCATACCTTCAGGTTATCATTTAGTTTCCATTGTGCACTGAGTCTAATTTGTGCAACTCATGGATGTGGGGCTAGCCAAAGCATGGTGAACGTTGCAAGGAGACATACTCTTAAAGAAAATTGACCCTCCTGCCTCCAGATGCCATCAAGGGTGAATAGCTCCTTACTCAGGGGCCTAGAAACCTTTTCCTCTTCTATGATGGAGGGTTAACTACCTTCATCTGGTGCAGGTTTCTTGCAGTGAGCTCATGAATCAAATAATCCAGTCATGCACAGACGGCACTGGCTCAGCCCAGTCCTCTCTGGCCTTTGGTTCTTACAACCATTGTGCTTCCTCTTCCATAGTGGTTGCTGAGTCTCACCAGGGTGACTGTGCTATCCATGTATGGAAAGCAGTGAGTTCTTCAGGATCTAGGATTATTTCTAGCTTGACTTTTCAAGACTTCTCATTTACCCAACAGAAAATGCGTCTTACTTTCAGCAATTAGAAGCCAGAATCTGACACAGCCTCTCACAGCTCAACTGTTTCTTTCCTGACATTTCAAGATCCAAAGACAGTGGGTCTTTAAACTATCTTGGTTATAAATATTAAACTCAGAACACAATTTACACAGATCTAGGGGAAAATATGTTTATATGATATGTTGGCGGGATATAAATTTCATCTTCAGTGTTTTAGGTACTGAATTTAAATTCGTCAAAGCAAATGCTATACATTTAACTATTTTAATCACTAATAAACGATTTCATGGCATAAGCAAAAATCAGTAAAGTGTTTATGTTGAAAAGTGGAAGCAACTCAGGCATGCTATTATCCCGTGTAAGGTATCTAGAGGCTATTCCACATGGATTTTATGGGGCTTATGCCTTGGGCATTTTTGTACCTAAAAATTCAATTTTATTTTTCCCAGTTTTATGTTTAAAAGACAACTAAATGACTCTTACATGAGAAGCCACTGGAGTTGAAAGGTTTAATATCAATCACTTTAAAAGTAAGGTTGTATCTGGTAAATAATTTATCAAGGGATGTTTAGAACTTCTTTGAATTTTTAAAAAAGATACATAAAGTCTTTTGTTTACAGCACTTTTCCATTGCTTCACTCTTGCTCATTGCATATCTTATGGATGCTGTTTTATATGGAAAGGCCTCCTTAAAGAATGCCCTTAATAAAATGTAAGCCCGCATGTCAAGCCAATGAATAATAGTGGATTTTCTTCCGGAAAATGCATTATTTCTGAAGTGCATCTACATTTATAATATCATGTCTCATTGGTATATGGAGTTCCTTGCCAAATAGAAGAGCACACACAGGTGTAAGACCTGAGATTTATGTGCAGTTTATAGTATGGTCTGATGCACAGTGCCTTGGGGAAAGGAACTGCTCTTATATCTTCTAATTTCAGCATTAAATTTATTTCATAATGCATCCTGAATAATCTTACAATTCAGAAGAAAATAAATGTGCCCTTTGAGGAAACACAGTCTCGTTTATCACTGTTGGCTTCTGCAAATATATGGAGTTTGGGGCTGAAATTACCACTTCCCAAACTGAGACACTGGTCTTCAAAATGAAGTTAATGGAACACCTGATTTAGTCAGTAAATTTGATCAAAACACAAATGTCTGGACTCATTGCAGAAGCTTACTCGGAGGTCAGTGTGGGAGCTTAATCGGAGGCTATGGTGGAAGTCTTGTACTTTCTGTTTTGATTAAGCTCTCTGGGTAAAGACAACACATGAAACAACTCCCTGATTTATTTTCACCTCAAATGACAGTTTCACTTAGAAGTATGAATACCTGTGATTTCGTATGAAGATGCTAGAAAATTGTGCTATGGACAGTACCTTGGGTATTTAGAATTGCAAGCTCACAGTGAAGAGGGGTGTGTATTCCTCATAAATTAGGCGTGATAGCCAATGTCATGCTGGCTACACTTTCACATGAGAAGATATTTAGTTTACAGATGTCATCAGAGGTATTCAAAGTTACACAGATATCAATCAGAAAATTAAACATTAAGTAAGTTACTTCAAACTATTAGCACTCTCCAGGGCTGAAGCTTGAATATGGCATCAAAGGGTGGTGGTGAAAGAAATGATCATAGTTAGACACAGATCCATTCTGATTTGTGTTTGCTTGCCATTTGCCTGAAACCTTGACAGTTTCAGTTCAGATGAAGCAAAAGAAGCTGTGCCATTTATAATACATATTGACTCATGGATTTACATGTCTGCTGTTCAGTGACTTCCATGTTAGATATCCATAGAGGGCCATACATGGCTTGAACAAAGCATGTTCAGTGTCTTCTCCCATGGAACTCACAGATTAAACAAGTGGAGAAATCAATGTACATCAGAACTTACAAATGTCATGTGAAAAAGTCAAAAGAGAACCCTACTTTAGTTTCAACTTTAAAAGAGTCGAGAGAGACAGTGAATCCCAAACCATTGAATAAGACATCAGAGTGGAGAGTGGTCATGGAAACATTTTGCAGAGAAAGTAGTGAAAAGGGTATAAGAGTAATGCATGACTCTGGGGAATTTGAAGACCAGTCTGGCCAGCAAGGAGAAAGGACAAAATGATATCATACGACATTTGTAGTCAATAGCCAGCTCTTTGATATTAACGGATCATGATCCTATGTTAAAATAAAGATGAATAAATATAAGGGGTGAACATGTATACAACTTTAAAATATCTATTATGTATGAGTGCTTTGTATGCATGCATATCTGAACACCACACGAATGCAGTGCCCATAGAGACCAGAAGAGGTCATCAGTTACCCTGGGACTGGAGTTACAGATGGTTCTGAGCCACTGTATGAACTAGAAATTGAATCTGGGTCCTCTGGAAGAGCAGCCAGTGCTCTTAACCTTCAGCCATTTTTCCAGTTTGAGAGGCACAAGCGTACACACACACACACACACACACACACACACACACACACACACACACACGAGCTTTATACTGTAAGGTACAGGAGAGACATAAGGGTGATACCCTGTAGAATACTTCCTAATTTTTTATTTTCAGCAAGTATTTGAACAGAACAACATGCCATCTGCTGAAAAACAAAGGAGCATTAAAGAAGAATGGGGAGAAAAATCACAAAAAAACTACTTCCATTCTAATATCTGCCACTACAGGAGCTCCCTTGTGGAGACAGTGCAAAACGAAAAACAAAGAAAACTCCAAAGATGAAGAAAGGCAGAAGGAGAGAATTAGTAACACAGAAAACCAAAAGAGTAGGGGCAATCAGCAGACTGATGATGTTAGAAGCCCAGAAAAAGAAGGCTCCAAGCATGGCCTGGGAGTTTATGGTGAAAAGTGTTTCAGAGAGAACTGGTGAGAATGAAGGCTCCTCTCCACATGGTCAAAAGCAATGGACTTTTTCCATCTTAATCCACAGCTCAACATCTTGACAGAGAATCAAGGTAAGAGTGGAGATTTGTAAATAGAGGAGGTAACATTTTTTTAGAGACACAATGTGTTAGCATCTATTCATGTAACAACGTAACAAAACGTGAGAGTAATGATTTTAGAAGATTGTTGTAATAGGAGGTACAGGTTGTGTTCCCAGCACCTGAGAGGAGTACAGCCGTTTGTTCCCAGCGCCTGGCTCCTGGCCGCGGCCACATGCTTATGCCCGAAATAACCACATGAAAACTGTATTCATTTAAATTACTGCCTGACCCATTATCTCTAGCCTTTGCTTGGCTAACTCTTACATCTGATTCAGCCCATTCCTAAAAGTCTGTGTGTCACCACGAGGTGGTGGCTTACCAGATGATTCTAACGTACGTCCATCTCGCGTAGGAGCATCATGGCATCTCTCTCACTTCCTTCTCTCTCACCACCTTCTGTTCTGTCTACTCCACCCACCTAAGGGCTGTGTCCTATTCTATAGGCCAGGCAGCCCTTTATTCAACCAATGAGAGTAACCCAAAATACGGAAGAACCCTCCTACACCAGAAGATGAGAAAAGAGAAAGTCAAGGTCTTCATAAGATAGGGGCAGGTTGAGGACTACTGGCAATATGATGCTTTCCTAACAGGAGAGATTAATACATGAAAATAATGAGGGGTTCTCATTGATTTTGCTACATGTTAGATCTTTTTCTAATATATGTGAATAATTTTGTTATGATATATTTCTTGAATTGATGCAACATATTATTAATTTTGTAAGGCTGACATAGTTACCAGTGACGCATATCACACATAAAAGGAGTAAGCACCACGTTAGGTCCCAGAGATAGCAAATGTTGAAATGGCACTGACCCAGAGGGTGAACTTAATATGAATCAGAGAGCTAATGATGGTTTGCTTCCTGTCTGATCACTTCCTCCTACAGTAGGCACACACCAAAGTTGTGAACTTAAAGGTATAGGCATGGTGGTGAGAAAGACAAAGAAAGATTTAAGAATATATAAAACACTAGTTAGGAAAAATTGGAGAGCAATTTGGAGATACTGGATAGGGTTCTCATGCAGTTATTTACTTGAGTTTTGTGAGGAAAGCAATATAGATGGCACATTTCCTAGTTGCATGCTTGGATCTCTATCTCTAGTCTTCTGAACTAGACAACATGACACAGATGGATGGGTTTACTCAAGGCTACTGTGTTTCAGGTGTAATTTTATTCTGGAACTTAAGAGTATTTACAAAGAATAGCAAATCAGTGGTGTCAATGTATGCCTCTCCGCATTTGACCCACTTCTTGTTATGCACTGTGAGGAATCACTAAATGTTTCTGGATAAGCAAAAAATTAACAATGGCATATCAAATTGTGATAGGATCAAAATCAGAAGGAAGTGTTTAATGGAGGAAATGGAAATCTGCTGCACTGATTATTACCTGTATAAGAATAATATCTCATGAACTCTGAAGAATTATAGAGCATTCTAATTTACAACAGTGTGTTCTGAATGCATTTCCAGTGTGCAAATCTGCCAATATTCTGAGTCATATTATGCTCCTGGTACATAGCTGACATTTCCTGTATTTTCTAAGACATTTAGCTTTAAAAAAAACAAACTGTATTTTCCCTACAGTTTTATCTGTTTTTCCCATTAATCTTTATTTTCTTGAAACTATACCCATTGTTAATGGGGACTAAGGAAGTTACAAACTCATGGAAATTAATGTTGATTAAAGTAGATTTTCTATCACTTATATAGAAAAGACATGATCCATAATTGCTGGTAAAATGTAAGCAGCAGTCATGTGTAAATTGATTTCTTAAAGGGAAATGTGCTGGGTTAAGGTCACTATTTCTAACATGCATCATTCATTACCCATGATGACACTACACTGCCTATTCAAAGTTATCTCAAAGCAGAAACAAATAAAGAGCTAGGTCTAAACTGGGGAGGAATGTAGTTGATTAGCAGTTTTACAGGTTCTTGCTAGTAAAATTTCACTAAATGAATCCACATGGGAATGGCCTTGAATAGATAATTTTTCTACACACCTTTCATGGCAAGATCAAGGATTATGAATTTTACAGCCATAGACAGAATTAAATTTATTTTATTCCAGTCTCAGATACAAATTTAAGTTTTATGCAAAATCAGCTGCTGTACATCCAATATTTGGTTCAAACACTAAAACCACACCCAGTCCTACATGTCAGTAAAATGTATGTTTTTAATAAAATATATGTATTTAAATTTTCAGACAATGCAACTATTTAAGTCATTAATTCCAAATAAAATCAAGTCTTGGTACTTGACTACTTGAGAATTAGTCTTTTTCGTACCACTGTCAGTATAATTGTAGAGAAATAAATCATTTCTTCAAAATAATTAACCAAAATTTTAGTAATAATTAACCAAAATTAAGCAAATTTTCTTCTTTTGGTGACAAACTTCCTCTACTTAGTTTCTCATGACTGAATGACAGTTGGATCCTAGTCTAGTGATTATGTGATAATCATATTAGAAATATTTTGGATGGCAATTAAAAATATAACATTAAAGTAATAAGGTTGATTTATTGTAAGCATAGCTAATATACACGAGTTTCTGAGAAGGGGCATTCCTAACAATAGTGAGTAAAGGGCAGCAATGGTTTTTATTGAGTGACTACTTGTTATAACACAGCTCTTGGATATGTAATTTCTAATCAGACCAATGCTATTGTTTTCTTGGTCACACATGACAGAAGGCATGGGAAATTAGAGCAAAGACAGTTGAATCAAAGAGCCATAAATGCTTTTATCACAAGCATGGCTCATCTTAGTTTTAAATTGGTATGTGTATGTGTGTGGGGGCATGCATGTACATGCATATATATAATATTCATGTGTTTGTGTTCCTGTGTGTATGTGGGTTGTTGGCTACATATGAAGGAGACAGCTTGACTTCCAAGTGTTCTTCTCTTATTCCCTGGCTCATACTTTGAGATGAGGTCTCTTATTGAACCTGGAACTTAAAAATTTGTCAAGACTAGTTAACTCCCCAACAAGTTTCAGGAACCCTCCTTTTTGTGTTTCACCATTGCTGGGATTATAGATGCATCATCACACCCAGCTTTTGGTGTGAGTTCTGCAAATCCAAACTCAGGTCTCTATGCCGGCATGGTGACACCTTACTGAAAGCCATTTCTCCAACCCTGTGCATTGATTTTGAAAGGGAACACCTGTGTGAGGCAACCCCTTTGGATTCTAACCATTTCCATTTCTCATAACCATACCACATGACACAGTAAAAAGGCATGGAATTATTAAGTGATTAATTTCCTTTCTCAGATTTTGAATGTGTATGCTTCTCAGAATGAAGTTTTCAGCAACTCCTTTAAATTGAAAATCCAGAAAGAAGGTACATGCATCTCAGATATAGTATCTTCTTCATAGGTGTCCTGTTACATGATTAATAAAAACGCAGAGACAGAAATTGGGATTCAACCTGATGGTCAGAAAAGTAATTCAGCCAGTCACTGACTCTTACCTCTACCTCAGTTCGAAATGGTGATCCTGCCTCCAGGAATCTCAGAATGAGACTGTGCCTAAGAGCTGTCTCTTCCCATCTTATATTCCTCTCTAGTGCTGGGATTAAAAGCATTTACCACTACTGCCTGATTTCTATGGCAAACTAGTGTGGCTACTGGGATTAAAGGTGTGTGTCACCACTGCCTTGTCTGTAAAGCTAATCAGTGTGACTGCTTTACTCTCTGAACTTCAGGCAATCTTTATTTATTAAAATACAAAGGAAATATCATTACATTTCCCCTTTTTGTCTCAAACAACAGAAAGAAAGACTAATATAAGAAAACTGTATACAATAAGTACAATAACTATATACAATATATTGAGGCAATAAATACATCAATAATATCAATTTCATTTGCATTTGACAAATTCAGAGGAAAGACTCAACATCTATCCTATCTTGTTGAGTCCAAAGCCTTATACCTAATTTACTCTCTATCATAACTTGCTTTCTGCATCAGGTTAACTGTAACTATCTAGTTTTCAACTAGCTCAGAGACCCAAGAAGGAACTAATATTAACTGAGTAAGGGGAAAGTGTGAGCAAGTAACTTCCAAAAAATGTGAGAAATGACAGAAACAGCTGGGTGTCTGGACAGTCACCCAAAGTTCCTCTGCAACATTGGGACATCTAGCTTTGGCCTACAGGCCTAGCATATACAACAGACCTTTCTGTGAAGGAAAGTACTCTGAAGGGCTGTACCTCATTGTCGTGACAATGATTGGCAGTCACTCTCTTTTGTGTCCTGCTTGTCTAATTAGGACAGCATGATGCCAGCCAGGGCATTCCATTGCCACAAAGAAAATAAACTGCTTGTGGAGTTTCTTCAATACCCATCATCTTCTCTGAAGTAGATTGGTGCTACAAAGAGCAGACATGTCTCATTGTTAGAAAAAAAAAAAGAGTCTCTGTTAATAAAACATCTTAAATTCCATATTTTATAGATCTCTGAAGTGTTTGAAGGTAATCTGTCTATATAAAATAAATTTTTGCTTCACCTTGAAAACATACTTAATGTGACTACAAGTTTGATTATAATAGGTGACTAATAACTAAATTGTATTTCCTTTATTATCCTAAACAGTTGGTAATAATAACTTTCAAAGACTAGAAATTTGAATTACATTGTTAAATAAACTATATAGATTAGATTAGAACCATATGTATAGTACATTTTAACAAAATTAATAAAAAATTTGTATAAATATATAAAATTTGTATGCAATATGCAAAAGCCCAATCCAATTTAAAAATGAATAGTTTCTTTTGAAAAGTAGATTCAATAATCT
>JAQHUG010000160.1:2440673-2451624 GCA_028555095.1 Dicrostonyx torquatus
AGTGTTTCTATTGCTGTGAAGAGACACCATGATTATGGAAACTCTTACAAAGGAAAACATTTAATGGATGGCATACAGTTTCTGAGGTTTAGCCCATTATCATCATGCTGGGATATGGTGGCATGCAAGCAGATATGGTGCTAGAGCTGAGAGCCTTAAATCTTGATTAACAGGGAAGATGAAGTGTACTGAGACACTGGACATCGCTTGAGTGTATATGAGACCTCAAAGACCACCTCCACAGTGACACACTTCCTCCAACAATGCCATACCTAATTCAAGAAAGTCACACTTCCTAATAATGGGGGCCAATTATAGTCAAACCGCCACAAACGGCAAGAAAACCCAATGGAATAGTGGTAGAGTTAGAAAATATTTGAGGCAGTATTTCATAAATTAATATTAAGTCATTTTCTGAAAATATTGCCAGTCATAAATAACAAATTGCAAAAAATAAAGCATTATACTACACTATTTGGTGCAGGACGGAAAAAGGAAAAATATTGAATATTTCTTGAGCTGCTTATATTGTCAGGGAAAACTCAAGGAACCAAAGACAGCAAAATTGGTCTGCTACAAACTGTGGGAGAGACAAGAGAAAGCGAAAAGGAATGGTGTGATGTGTGCTTTCTTTTTCAGTTTTACTTCCAGTGCCTGCTGATTTAGGAAGCAATCAAAAATAACACAGTCAGAAGTTAAGAGAAGGAAAACCTGAAAGAAATCTGAAACAAAGGAATCCAACTGTGTGTCAGCTGAGTATCATTCCCTCATCAAAGAAAAGAGAGAAGGCCTTGTCAATAATATATGAGTAGAATGTTTTATGACATTGGAGCAGATTCTGAAAATACCAAAACTAAATTTTGAAGCCTCTCTTTTTTTTAACTAGATGTCCTAGTTTGCTTCCCGATGATTCAATAAACACCGTGACAAGTAGCAACAAGGGGAGGAAAGGACTTATGTCATCTTTAGAGTTCATTAAGAAGGGAAGTCGGGGTACCAACTTGGAGGCAGTAACGGAAACAGAGGACATGAGGGAATACAGGTTACCAGTCTACCTTCCATGGTTTGCTCAGTTTGCTTTTTCATACAATCCTGGGCCATCTGACCCGGGGTGGTACCACCCACAGTGGGCTGGAACCTGCCACATCAATCAGAAATTAAAAAATGCCCCCACATACTTGGCTTCAGGCAAATCTGATGGAGATACTTTGGGATTTTGTCTTCCCGGATGACTGAAAGGAATGAATGTCCTGGGCTAGGATGAAGAAAGATGAAATGAAAACACTTGGTTGTGTCAGATAAACAGAGAAGGCCTGTGTGCTCCAGTGGCCAAATGTGGAACAATTTGAGTACTGAGAAATCCAGAAAACACCTGATATGAATCATTAAGTGAAAAGTAATCCCTACACAAACACTACCTTTCAGTATATAAATATTTCTAAACTAGGTCAGGGAGAGGAAATTATGGGAAAATGCTAGGGTAGAATACAATTATTGTGCACATCTCATAGGTTCAATGGGGTCCTAGAAGAAACAGACACAAATGCTAAACCCATGTACTCAGCTTGTTAACTATGGGATGTACATGAACTCAAACTCCCTAGCAACAGAGTACTTTTACATTATAGTAAAAATGTAAGTGTACAAAGAAGACCCAAGCAACAATCCCAATAATTAGCACCAGTAGGCTCTACACTTGGTGCTAAGAGGACATCACATCACTTTTGAAGTTTTCCAGTTGACTTTACCTAAGTCTAATTATGAAGAAACATCACATTACACAGGTAAGAATAAGATATGACTGTACTTATAAAAGAAACCAAAAATTTATTAAAAAATAAAACTAAACAAGCAAACAAACAAAAACATACAAGGCTGGCTAATTGGGGTTTAAGTTAAAAGGAGCCTGGCTACTGAGTGTAATATCTGACCCGATACCATATCTGGATTTGGAACATAAAGAGAACTGGAAATCTCATGATTAGTTTAAAAATTGTTAAATGGGAACCTACTAGTATAGAAGCCCATCAAAATACATACAAGTTTAAATAGAGTATTCTTATAATTGTGGATGGGAAAATACTCTAAGCAGACACCATACACTACCAAAGAAATCTTCAGTACAGGAATGACTGCCATTGTTTAAACTGTTATCCAATGGAGTTCCATGAAGCCCCAACACATTATAGTCTAGCGTCAAAGCTATTGATTTCCCCTACAAAATTTTGATGCTAAGACCACATTGCCAAAGACAGCACACACTTGGGAAATCACAAAATGTGGGATGTCAGACCAAAAATCACTTGGACTCTTCACTTCTACTAACTACACACAGCTAGAGGGGAAAAACAATCTTTAGTTTTAGTGATCTATGAACTTGGAAACTTCATATATAATTATGATCTCCCTAAAAGACACATACACCCACCTGTACAGTAGTGACAAAGATCTTAAGACAGTAACTAACCAGATTTAAAAGAAAAAAAACTTTAAGACCTGTTCCACAAGATGAACCCCACACATGACACTGTCAATAAAAGTGAAAATCTATGCTTAGATATGATCTGGATCATAAAAAGAATGTCCACTACTGCTATTTTACTAAATGGACATGATATTAAACTGATTCTCAATGACTTTTTCCTATGTCCATAGATATACTCAATGCTCATTATCGATGCCAGTTAACACAAAAAACCATAACTAATGAACATGAAGGGAATAAGAGATTTCAGGATGCTCAACCCTAACTTGTATGTTTATATGGCAGTCATCCCTAAAGACTCAGAGATTTTTGCAGATTATGTCCAGAAAGATTCTAAGAGTCAGTGGTAGTGACTTCAAAGAAACGTTGTTTTAGAGATACAACAGGGTAGATGAACATGTATACACTCTCAGAGATTGTGAACGCATGCATAAGCTCAAGTCAGATAAAAATTCCAGAAAGGGAGAGGGCAGGAAGGAAAGAAACCCCACCACTAGCAAAGGAGCTATTGATACTTGATTGCTGCTGAGGAAGGGAAGTCATTTTCCTTCAATGGTGTACTGTCTCATACACTGATACACTCCAAGACAGACTCATATACAGAAGCCAATGAATTTAAAGAAAATGAAAAAAGGATAACATAAAGCTCTAGAGGCAGCAAGATGGGGAGAGACCTGGAAGGAGCTGGGGTGGGAGATGAAGATGAGCAAACTACATTTTATAAAATTCTCAAGGAATAAATTAAGCCATTATTAAAAACTTGGGCAGTCTTTGGGGTCCATTCTCTTTGGAGCTCCCACAGTCTAGTCAAAGAAAAAGAGGAGCAAATGGATCAAGACTGTGATGGGGATACCCACAGAAGCATCTAACCTGAGCTAGTGAGAGCTCACAGACTCCAGACCGGCAGTGGGGGAACCTACGTAAAACTAAACTAAGCCCCCTGAATGTGGGTGACAGCTGAGTGGTTAGGCAGTCTGTGCAACCTCTGGCACTGGGACCAGGATTTATCCCTAATGCTTGGACTGGCTTTTTGGATACCTTGCTCAGCCTAGATATAGGGAAGGACCTTGTTGCTGCCTGAAAGTGATGTGTCAGACTTTGTTGACTCTCCAAGGGCAGCCGTGCCCTCTCTGAGGAGTGAATGGGGGTTGAGTGGGGGAAGGTAGGGGTATCTGGAAAGGAGAGGGAATGAGAACTGGGATTGGGATGTAAAATGAGAAAATATTGTTTTAAAAATAATATTTTTCTGAAAATATTTTTAAAATGTCAGAATCAAAAGAGGAGTATCAGGGTCTCTCTCCGCAGTATGCTGACCCAACAGTTCTAACACAGCTCTTTAATGTAAAGCTCGTTGTTCTTTTGAAATACGCTGGTGAAAACATCTGGAGGAGATCCCCATGCACATGCCCTTCCTGGTACAGGAAGTGCTAGGTGCCAACTTGCCTAAGCAATGGTGCCTGGCAGCTTTCATCAAACAGTAAGCTGGGTGTGCTAAGAGTGTATCTCTTTACATTTAACTGTTTTACAGGAAAGCAGATTGACCTCTGTAACCTGCCTGTGCCTTGCTCACAGTTGATAGTTTGTCTTAAGAGAAATATCCAGTCTCTGGGTTCAGTTACAGCATGAACTTCTTCCAAAAAGGGAGCCCCAGGAGGGCTCCTCATGAAGACACTATGCTGCTGTGAATTCTGACTACAGTTTGAAGGGACAGGAAAAGGCAAAGGATGCCTCTGTTTGGAGAGGACTGGGACAAGGAGGTTTGAGGAAGTGGAGTAAAAGGATGACCTCTCTATCACCAGAAGATATCTATAGGAAACATGACCAATTACAAAGAAATAATAGAAATAAAAATCACAAAAGATTGAGTACTTCAAAGTGGTTGCTTCAGAGTAACTGAGAAGGGAAAAGGGAGACAGCAATTTTAATATTAATGTCACATTTCATAAATATACATATATCAATAATCTTTAATATTCTTTTTAAGCAGAGTTGGGTATATTAAAATACATTTATCATTTTAATTTATTTATTATCCTATGATACCCGTGTATATGATATGAGTGTGAAATGTGGGTGAAGCTCAGAGAACTTTTATGAAGTGATCTCTCTTTACACACAGGTTCCACGGATCAAACTCATGCCCCATGCTACTGCAGCTGACACTTGCATTTCCAAAGCCAATTCTCTGGCCTTGAAAGATATTTTCAGTACAATCATTAAATAATCTTAGATACTAAACTTTGTATATTTATTATCATCTAAAAATGGAAAAATAAGAATAATATGCCTCTAGCACAAATGTGACCAGGGAAATTATTATTCTATTATTGTTTGTAGAAGAAAGCAATAGTTTTAATGTGATTGTCCTTTGTGATACATATCCATCTTTGGAATTAGAAATTCATGAAAAATTGTGTTTCAATAAAGGGCAATTCAAATTTAAATATTGTAAATCTACCTTATATAAAACCACTTTTTCCCCCTTGGAGTTTGTCATCTAACAGAATAAAGAACAATCTACCCTACTATTTAGGAAATCAATTTTACTACTTTTTACAGATATTCTTCAAATAGAAATTTGAGTGCCTGCGTAGGGTATTTTAAAGACTGTCACATGACTAACCTGGCTTCTTATTAACCCAATTTGCTCTGCTCCAAGGAGGAGTGTGTGTGCTGTTACACACTTCCGTCTCCCAAGACCAATCACAAGGTTATAAACTTTCTTCATCCCCACTTCCTTTTTAAATCATGTTGTTTAGGACAGCAAGAGGAATGGGGCATCTGGAGTTCAAATGCCTGTCTTGGACCAAGTCCATATCCTGAGTACCAGTCATGGACCTCTGCTATGTACTAGATTTTCTTTTTACCCCCGTTTCTCTTTCTTAACTGATAGAGTATCAAATACACAGATATGCCATCTCTTAAGATTTAGAGGACTTGTCTTAATATATAACTAAAATGACAGAAATAAAATATGATTGCAGTCATCATAACAAAAGACAAGGAATAGCTGGACAAGTGATTGCATGCTGAAATCCAAGGCTAGCACATGCTGCTTCTGCATATCACTAGCATAGCAGGAAGTGAAGGGTCAATTAATTTACAGAGAGGCAGGTAAATGGTAAGGGGAATTCTGCTTGTTAGAAATCTGAGTGTCTGGAGCTATAACTACTAAAGAAGTGAGTAAAAGAACCTGTCTACATGAGAGAATGTAGCCAAATAAAATCCAGCAGGATATGCTCAGGGCATCGGGGATAATTCTTCTGTCCACTTCACTGGCATAGTGTGCCAAATCCTGTACTCAGGAAATACAATTTTTTTTAAGTCTTGTCTTAGAAATGGCCATTTACTTTATTAAATGTTCTTCTGTTTGCTTCAATGCTGCTCATCTTCCGCATATCCTGGGTGAACTATCCTAAAGTGTATGGAGGTTTTGTTAAGGACCATGACATGTGCCGGGCGGTGGTGGCGCACGCCTTTAATCCCAGCACTTGGGAGGCAGAGGCAGACGGATCTCTGTGAGTTCGAGACCAGCCTGGTCTACAAGAGCTAGTTCCAGGACAGGCTCCAAAGCCACAGAGAAACCCTGTCTCAAAAAACCAAAACAAACAAACAAACAAGGACCATGACATGCTATATTGTTTTAATGTTTTCTTATGATGTTTGAATTTAAACAGCTTCATTGAGGTGCAATTCACGTGTGTATAGTGTGCACAGTTGAGTGTGGTTTTCTTTAATATGCTCACAATGTTATTAAATCAATTTTGGACATTTTCATCATCTCATAAGCAAACCCCTAACTTATTGCCAGTCACAACCCAGTCTGACACAGTCCCTGAAAATTATTTTCTGTTGGTGGAATTTTTTTATGCTCTCTGTGGCTGAGCTCACTCACTTCAAATAATTTAATCAAGATGCATCTTTCTTGTATTTCATATCAACTTACTGCTTTGTTTGGCTTGATGTTACATTGTGTGAGTATGTCTCTTTCTTCCATTTATTTTTACGTGTAGTACAAGCACACATTATATGTGTGCAGATGTATTTCTCCTTTGGCTTGTTTGTAGAAAATAGCAGTTGATATCAATATAGCTATCTTCCCTATTGATCTCTATTGTATTTTTTGAGACATGATTTCTACCTGAACCTGAACCTTCTACTTTTGGCTATATTGTCTGGCCATTGAGCGGGGAAATCTGCCTATTTCTGCCTTGCTCTAGGAATACTGGGTTATAGGCATGTACTGCCACATTTTAAATTAAATGTGTCCTAGTGTTCTAAACTCAGATCCTCATATTTTTGTGGCTAGTACCCTACCCACTGGGCAAACTTCTCAGACCTGCATATGTCACATTTTTCTATCTATGTATGCATGTATGTATGTATGTTGTGTTCATACATACATACATGCATACATACATAGAAAAATATATATATATTTAACTCCTAATGCACACACATAGCTGTTGATTAGTATGATGGTGATCTTCTGAACATGGCTGCACAGGCTTACTTTTCACTTAATAGTGGGATTGCTTGGCTATTTGGTAACTCAGTGTGCATTGTTTGAGGATTAACTGCTTTCCATGGTGACTGCACTATTTCGAATCTCATCCAGCAGTGTGTAATAAAGGGTGCATGTTTCTGCATCTTTGCCAACATTTGCAAATTACCCGTCTTCTTTCTTTCATGATAGCCCCATGAGTGGGTGTACAGTGGATTCTCATTGTGTTTCAGTTTGATTTTCTATTTGAGCTAAACACATCTTTTCAAGTATTTTTAAAGGAATTTCTGTATCCACTTTGGAGAAATGTTCATGTGAATGCTTTGCCGATTTATAATTTATTAGTGTTTATGTCTTTGTGTTTTTCTTTATTTTTTTTTTGTCAAGAGATGAGTGGTTTTCAGACACGCTGAAGATGTGTTCAGGCATTCTCTAAGTTGGCTTTCTATTTCATTTATGGTGTCTGTTTGTACTTTTTGTAACCAGACGGAAGAGAGAGAAACAGAAAACTCAAGAAAAAAAAAAACATCTTTCAAATTGGCGTGTCAGCAAGTCTTTAGGGCATTTTCTTGATTAATGATTATGTGGGAGGGCCCAGCCCAGTGTATGTGGTGCTACCCCTGGGCAGGTGGATAAAAACGAGAGTTGAACAAGCCAGTAGGGGGCATTTCTCTGTGGTCTCTGCTTCCGTTCTTGCCTCCATGGTGCCACCTCTAGTTCCTTTCCTGCCTTCCCTAAATAAAAGCGTGACAGGGAAGAGTAAGCCAAATAAATTCTTTCCTACCCCAGTTACTTTTGTTCATGGTGTTTTATTCCAGCAACAGAAAAGAAACTAAGACAGTGCCTTTGGGAACAAAGTTTTAAAATTAAACAATTTTAAGATTTGTTTTCTTTAGCTTGATACACTTTGGTGTCATGTCGAAAAAGTCATTACCTCATCAAAAATTTTATATATAAATATATGCGTGTGGCACATATTATATATATAATTATATATCATGTATGTAACAATAATACTTAAAAAAGGAGAGGTAGAAAATTGGAAAGGGGGCAAAGGGAAATTTGGAGGAGGGAGAACAAGGAGTAGAAATGACATAAATATTTAAACTTGTAAATTAAAAAGAAAAAGAATAGGTTCATCTGTGATAAAAATCTTGAATTCTTCTAAGATTTTTTTTAAAACAGTCCTTACACTTAAGTCTGAGATCCAATTTGAGTTAATTCTCTATGGCTACAGTTGGGATTCCATTATCATTAACTGATCTTTGAAAACTTGAAGAGATACTTACTGTGTTTTAAAATCACCTTAGTATGAATTTTTCTCAACATTTCAGTTGCGAGTCTTAGCCTTTTAATGGCTGAAAGAACATGAGGAAAAATTCAAGTTATTCCAGCAACTGCTTGTCAAGAAGATGTTATCTCTCAATGGTAGCTTGGAACTTGATATGGTTTAAGTGCTTATGCTGTCCAGAACTCATTGAAATACACTCCTCTGTGCAACGGTAGTAAGAGGTGGTCCCTCGGCAGGCAGATCTCACGTGTGGGAGTCAGCCCTCAGCTCCGAGCTCCAAGGAGCTTTCTTGCCTCTGCGCCTTATGAAACTGGTGGCGAGACAGTTTGTCGCTTCTGCTATGTGGACACACACTGACAATGCTCTCTTTTTGGAATCAAGAACAACCTTAACCAAATTTCAAATGCTTGGTTTCCAGACTTCGGAATTGTGAGAACATAAATATCAATGCTGATGAATCATTAGGAAGACTCAGATATTTGCTCATGGCTGCACAATGGGCCAAGAGAGCATCTTCTGGGGGAAGCAACGAAAGTAAAGGTGAGCTCTTCCACTTTGAGATTTAAATCCTTTTATATTCACCTTTTCAGCACCACACTTCGTGTTTACTGTGGGATGCTAGTAGAGCAGAAAGTTTAAAAAATCTGAAAATATAGCCTTGTCCCGTTTTCCTATGGTAATTGGTTGTTGTAGGCCCCTTACATTTCCACATGAATTTTGGTGCCAGGTAGTCAAGTATCTCCAAAAGCACTAATGGAAGTTTTGGACGGGTTGCTTCCTATTCTCAGATAAGTATAGAGAATGTGGCCACCCTGATGTGGGCCTACAGCGCCTTCCTCATGTTGTTTTGCTTTAATGTGTGCAAGCTTTAAGTCTGTTCTGTTGTTTATCATACATATTTTATTCTGTTTAAAGTTACTGTATTTTATTTGCTTTCTTGATTTCATTTTCAGACTGTTCCTACTAGTTGTTTTTTTTTTTAGAATTGATTTTTGTATATTGAATTCGTGTTCTGAAAGCGTGTTTACTCTTATATTAACTCTAATAGTATTCTTGTAAATTATTTATGATTTTTCTCTATCCAACATACATAATATGAGCATGTGTTTTAAAGAAGGATGACAGTCCAGTCCAGCAAATGTCTAAGGCAGCGACATGGCAGCTTATTACCAAGTGCTTTGCACTCTGCTCAAGTGCACTGTAGCTGGGAGTAGCAACACCATCACTGTGAGTGTGCGGTGCACTCTGCTCAAGTGCGCTGTAGCTGGGAGTAGTAACACCATCACTGTGAGTGTGCGGTGCACTGCAAACTCCTGATGATACCACTGAGCAATGGGAACTCTTCTGCTGTATTAGTCTGAGACCACCGTTGCATATCTGGTCATCACTGAGCCCTCTGAAGAAAATCCTTGCACTAGAGATCTACCGCTACTATTTTCCTTTGTCATTGACTAATTTTGTGCATTAAGAATTTTATACATGTAAAAAGAGGAATGCCAATTACCTTTGGCCCCTACTCTCACTTATCTTCATCCACCTATCAACACCAGCATCCCTAAAAGTCCTTTCCCACATACATGCCTTTTGTTTTGAGACTCACTTCATTTAACCAACGTTATTGTTGTGAGCACAGTTTTGAAACTATCCACTAAGTCACCAATGGGTACAAAGCTGAACACATTGATGCCCTCTCTTCCATATCTGTAAGGAGAGTAGTAGAGAACCATGGGAGCCCTCCTCCATTTATGGCTGTTTTCCGGGCTAGCTGTGCAGGCAACTGAAGCTGCTGTGACTCTTGGTAGTAATGGCTGTGTCTTTTCCAGAAGATGCCTTACTACAGCCCTTCTGTTTATTATCCAGTACATGTATCTATTCTGTCCCTTCTTCTGCATTGCTACCCAAACCTTAGAGGGGAAATGGATGCATCATTTCCATCCATTCTTCTACATTGTTGCCTGGAACTTAGAGGGGAAGGGATGCACATTTTGTGTAGGACTCAGCACTCAATATAACTTAGTCTTAACACCATGAACAAACATTTCTCTTCTAGAGTCATCACTATTCACTGCAAAAGGTTGGGGATTTTCTGATTAAAGCTGAAAGCAGCAGTTGTTTATGGATATAAACATAGTTGTTAGAAGCCGGTATATATAATACCCTGTCAGTTTAGTTAGCAGCAATACTCACTTCCCTGATATAACCTACGACTTCTCCACCCATGCATTTTTAAACTGGGCTTAAAGTGCTTGGTATGGATTTCCTCCTGGGTAGTGACCTCAAACCCAGTCAGTGGGTATTTAGTTGCAATCGTGACATTATTGCATAAGCAGACATATACTGCTTTGCTGCTGGTGTTACCTTTACTTTTCTATAGAGCTCAAAACTGAGTGAGAAACTAACATCTTTTCTCTCTCAGTAGCTTACACAGCACCTTCTGATGCTGTGGAAACTAATCAGCTTCCAGGTCAGTTCCAGTCTGGCTTCTCTTTATTTTGCAATCGTGATTTGTTGTGGCTTCAGCAATAGGGTTTTACCATACAGTTCTGTGATAAATCAAGTGAAGTTGGAAGAGCAAGTGTTGTTTGAGAGCCTCCGCCGACCTTATAATCAATAAGTTTTAGGGAAATATTCTATATACTGCAACAGAACAGGAGACCACAGATACCAATCC
>JAQHUG010000160.1:2459241-2478860 GCA_028555095.1 Dicrostonyx torquatus
AGGAGCAGGGGAAGGAAAAGGATGGGAAACCATGATGGGGATCTGTCATGTGGGAGAAAAATATATTTTCAATAAATGGAAAACTTACTTCTGTCATTCTGTATCACATATAATAGAACAGCTTATATATAAAGGAGGATTGCAAATTTTAGATGTATATGTTGAGGTCTTTAAGTGAGGTGCCAAATCTTTTGATCTATGGCTGTCAGGGCAGAGGTGAACTTGACTTCTCCCTCTTAATAAACTCAGTGCTCCATTCATCTGGTATGATGTGAGTTTTTTACACTAATTTCCTCTCTTTGGCTTTTTTTCTTTTTAAAAAAAGAGACTTCACTATTTAATATTTTGAAAAAATAAAGAAAGAAACAAGAGAGGTGGTTTTTTTCCTAGGACAAAGCACACAAATTGTTGTCAAGTGCCTAATGCTCAGCCCTGAGAACACACACACACACAAGTAATTTTAGACAGACAGAATTAGTTAGGAAATATATGTATACATATATATACATATATATACATAACATACATACATACATGCTTATAATAATTAGTGAAAAATATGCCATGGATATGATAAAAATTATGGAGGGATATATGGGAAGTTTTGGAATAAGAAAAAGGAAGGAGGAAATGTAATTACATTATAATCTCAAAAACACCTTTGATTCCTTGACCCTTTAAGGATAAACACTATAAAGTAGCCTACGTTATTATCTCTTTATCATATTTTAAAAATATAGATTATTTAGTAACTATAATATGTCTGAAATGTGTTCTCAGTTACATATTCACAATAAGTAAATACAACAAGAAAATATCACATCCAGAAACAGTTTGCTGATATGGCAACATCATTATTCATTGGAGCACTCTTCATATTAGCATTCTAAATGAAAAATTAGCCTCAGTCTCCAATTTGCATTTAACAATCAAGTCTGGACACAGTGATATTGATTCAGAATTTTGGAACATCACTTTCCATCATATCATGTTTCAACAAAATGTATCATGGCACAATGAGCCCAGCCTGAATCTTGATGTGAACAATTACAAGAAGGAAATAAATGGATCAGCTCCATCGAAAGAAAATCCAGAAGACAAATTTGCATGTGGTGACATCTACAGAAAACTAGTATCCAACAGACACAGACATGACAGACTCCACTGTAGAAGGTCAAGTTTCCTGCTTCCTAATGAAAAAGCAAGAGCTCTGAGAACAGAGTGATTTCTTTCTGAAAGTTAACTAATTAATTTTTAAAATTCCTTCTACACTATTTTCTTTCCCAGTGCCCTTCACTCAAACTGTCTTTGAACTGAGAGAATGACAATGTTTGGCAAGAGCTTCCTGAGAAAGGTAAGCTCGAGGCTATGCATAAGTACTCAGGGTTCCTTAAAATACCAGCTGGCTGCCATTTTGGGAATGAAGCAGATGAAAACCCTACATGATCATATGTGGCCAAAACTAATTTTTTGCAGAAAAAGTGTCTTGATTCAGCCCATCTTTGTTAGTACAAGATCAACAGAAAGGCGTCACTCCATGCAGAAAGTGCCCGATGTGGAAGCATGGGAACTAGAGCTCGGAACTGTAGCACTCATGGTAAAGCCAGTCTCACAATGTATAGTCAGCGCTGGAGAGATGACCCGTCTCTGGGAGGACTTGGGTCTATTTACAGCCTGCATATGGGGCTCACACATCTAATTCCAGTTTCAGATGATCCAATGCCCTCTTTTGGGTCCTGTGGACACCAGGCACTCATTCATATAATATCCAGACATAAACACTCAAAAAAAATTCACACATGTAAAAAAAAAAATCAAGAAAAGCCCAGTGGTGGTGGCACATGCCTTTACTCTCAGCAGTCTAGAGGCAGAAGCAATCAGATCTCTGTAAGTTCAAGGCCAGCCTGGTCTATAGAGTGAGTTCCAGGACAGTCAGGACTACACTAGAAAATCCTGTCTCAAAAACCAAAGTGAAGAAAACTAGTACTTAGAGTCCATCTAGTTTCAGTGATTATGTAGATTTTACCACTCTAGGTATATTACCTTATAAAAAGAGATATTTAGTTAAATATTGAGATAACTTTTCCTGAATGCATGACGGTTCATGAGCATAAGGCTATGGGAGCCCCTGCAACAGCGTCTCTCAGATCATAATATTTCCTTCCTGGCAGAGTCTGGTGATACCAAGCGGGGAATATCAAGGATGATTGAGAGGGTTCTGCTATGAAGACAGCCCACACTCACTCTTCAAATTCTTAGCCTTAGCTGCATTTTCTTTCATGAAGGAAAACCCCTTACTTATCCCTTCAATCCTATGTAGCTATTAAAAGAGAGACACATTTTGAAATACATATTAACTTGGGTAAAATGCAAGCACATGATCACTTTAAAGAAAACCCTAAAATGATAAACATCAGACACATCATCATTATCATCATCAAATGATACACATCATCACCATCTTCAAAAGTTATTCAAGAAACATTGTAGATGAAATCTTATGAAATATGGTAAGAGCGAGAGGAACGTGAAGTTTGCTGTAAGATTTTGTCTCCTATATACATCAGAGAAGTTATGTCCATGAAACTCAGCAACATGGCTGCTGACACAGGACCTGCACAAGGAAGACACTAATAGACATGGAAGCAGGAGAGTCACAAGGCTACAAGTTCTTCTAGGAGAACTACAGGCTACGAAAAATGCCAACGCAGGAGAAGCAGTCTTCCTCAAGGAAGAACACACTATTTAGTTGTATCAAATGGTCAGCCCCGAAGACACACACACAAGTACTGACTAAGCAGATGGTTTATATATATTTAGGAAAACAGTCAAAGAAATAGAGGCCGTGAATTTATGAATGCGAAAGAGAACAAGGGTGGTACATGGAAGGGTTATGCAGGAGGAAGGAGAAGAAGGGGAAATGATACTATAAAAGAATTAAATGATACTTAAAAGAATTTTTAAGAAAAGACATTCAGAAGCAGATCTTCCAGGTAACCCCAAGCAAGCCTTAGTAAACAAAAGACAAGGCCAGTTTCCAACAAGCTACCTGCTGTGCCTTGACACTGTGTATCAGAGCACTAAATCCCCAATGCATGGAGGCAGAACAGTTCCAACAAAGGAACTCTAAGCCTTAGTGAGCTCTTAAGAAGCAGCCAAAATTATTGCTATTGTATGTATATAACGAGCATTAGAAACAACTGGAGGATCAGAATGACTAAGTTATAGACAAATAAATCCACAGTCATTGTCGTTTACTATGATGTGCAATGGAGATAAACTTTGTGACTTGCTCTGCGGGAAGCAAGTAGGAACAACGTCTTTGTGAAAGCATGACTTTAAGTCTGTGTCATGTGTGTACATATACACGATTCACACTTTAAATCTGTTGAAATGCTATCATGGGTAACAGTGTGGAGAAATTCATGAGTCATATGAGTTATATTTTCCATTTTACTAATGCCCACTTCTCACATGTGTCTTCTGTGGTCTGGATTAGTTCGCATTAGGAATGTGACGGCTGCGTGGCTTTTCATTAGCTGTCATGGCGTCAGGGTCTACGCAAACTTATCTGTAAAGTAGTGGCCAGCCAGAAACTGCACGACAGCAATTGCAGAGTAGAACATAACTAACTATGACAGTAGGAGCCATCCGGGCACAGGAGCAGGGAGTCAAGTGGGATGGACTTCAGACAAGGGCTGTTGAATTTAGGAGAGTCACAATTCAAAAGAATCTGAAAGACGTTTTTCCTCATCTTTTGATTTCTTGAGGATGCCACCAAAGCTCTGTCACAGTGACTCAGACTCAGCCTCGGCTTTATAACAACCCTCTCACCTGGCCAATTCCTAACTTACATTAAAACGTCTGAATCTAAACCCGGAGAGTGTGCATTCAAATTATTCAAGTTAAAAGAAACCCAGCAGGGAACTGCAGAGCCTCAAATCCCCTTACTAATTTTAACTTCGTATAGCTCACGATTTTGAAATAATAGGAAGATCTCAAGAGAAATCAGGATGTACAGCAACCAGCGAGTAGGACTAATGGCGAGAGCCTCTTCGTTCTTTAGCTTAAATTAAAGTAGTTTGCAAACAAACAAGGGATCGCTGTTTTAACTTCCAGGGTGTCTTTCCTTTATGGTGTTGCAGTCTGATTTAATGTGTGAGACTAATAATTTGTTGCTAGTCTATGTTGCCAAATTTATACCAGGTAATCATTCACCACCCAGCATCTCTTTGGCCATAGGAACCTAAGGGAAGACACTGGTAGCTAGCCACCTTCCGTGTCTTATGGTAAGGATGTACAGTGTGACCCGAGTACACTGAGTCAAATGTAAGCACCAGAACTGGACTCAAGGGTCCAATGCCTGGTTCATGCCTTCATTCAGCAAGGATTTACCCAGTGCTTGCAGAAATAACTTGGGACACTGAGGAAAACACAACGAACAAAGAAGACGGCCATTATCTTTATCTTCTTTTGATTTGAATGTTCTAGCCAGAGGTCACAGTAGCAGAAAGAAAAAGAAGAAAGTAAGTAACTGTAAAGTTCTCTGAGATACAACCTGCTGTGAAGGAGAGAAGGCTTGCCAGGCTCCTGGGCTAATTCACTAGCTTTGTGAGCTGGAGAAAATGGCCGGCTGTCTCCAAGCCACGTTAGGTAGGTAATAATATTACCACTTTCTAGGGGAAAGTGCCAAACACAAAGAAAGGACTCAAAGTCAAAGCCATTGCTCTCGATGCTAATTAAATTAGTTAATTAACCTTGCTGTTCATTTTCTCTGTCTATGACTACTTACATTTATCCCTCAGATTAAAGGACTATTTATTACTTTCTAAACTAAAACACTGTTTCACTCTGTCTGCCTGTGTAACAGAAAACAAAGATTAAGCATATTCCTGCCCCCGGGGAGTTAGGATATATCCATGAGAAGCCACTTTTTACTTGTCAAAATGGTTAACTGAGGAAGCTACTCAAAGTCGTTTCTCACACCTCTGAGGTGGAGGGGTGACCCCCAATTTTTCTTCATAGAGGACTGAACTCATTACGGAGAAGGAGGTGAGATGCAGAGCTACATAGCATTGACTGTTCCCTGGTCAGTAGCAATAGCTTACCTTCGTGATCCATGATGGGTAGTTCAACGGGACTTACGTGGGATGTTCCTCTGGGCTGCCACTGACCTCTGTATCAGGATGGGTAGAAAAAGTCTCCCCAGAAAAGGTCACATGCAGAATTTGTTACAAAGTCAAGCAACCTGTCTGAGACTCAGTTTGCACATCTCTGAGATAGGAACCCTTAAGCTCTTAGCAGTATGTAAACATGGCGATCTTGTCCTGGAACTGTTAATACGGATGTTAAGACAGAAGATGAGCCTGTGTTTATCTTACTCCAATGTATCTGTGATTTTTCTGAAAGTGAGCACATGAAAACTTCAATGCATTTCTGAAATGATCAGCATTCAACATCTGAGAGAGTTATCCTGCATGTACCATCAACTGTCCCTATCAGCATATCGGAGTCTAAGCAGGGACTAGAAATACAAGGGAAAAGAATTGCATATATACTGAAAACATTGTAATTCCACAAGCAATTCAGAATCCATTTCCATAATGTTTACTTTGCATTAAGACAAAGAAGTAATCTCAGTATGATTTAGACTTCACTGGAGGAAATGTAAAAGTTGTATGTGGATATTACACCATTTTATGTAAAAAGATTTGAGTGAACATGGATTTTTAGAATCCATTGTGTCTTGGAACCAATCTCCTGTAGATATAATTACTACGTGGTCTTAATATTTGTTAAAGTTAGAGCAGTTTTACTATGTAATAGAGTCCCAAGTGCTAATATTGCTCCAGTAGGCTATATATGTGATTCATCAATATGGATTCTAGTATCTTTAAGAAAGACTATCTATTTGAGAAAATGTCAATTTTTTAAACAAAGTTAAGACTACTAGCAATACTAATAATAACAACAAAAGACTATAATACTAATAGCCAATATTTGCAGAGATTGTTCTGTACTTCAAGTCCTGTTCTTAAATTTTTGTGTTATTTTACTTAAGTGTATTTGAGTTATGAGGCTAAGGTCATGGTGTGCCACTGTCTCGGGTAACAGCACAGTTGGACTGGCATTCGTAATTCTCGACAGAAATGCTCGTAGTTAGCCCAGTGTTTATCAGATTTCTTTCTGTAAAGTGAAGTCTTCCATTGTCCTTACACCTTACTTGTCTTGCTTCTGCGAAGACCAGTATTCCATAATGTATATGTGCCACATTCTATCTATCCATTCATCAACTGAAGGACATTTAGCTTATTTCCCTTTTCAATTTGGAGTTTGTATCATTTGATCAAAATAAATTGTTTTGTTAACAAACTATGTAACTTCATCCCAATTTATATGTGT
Organism: Dicrostonyx torquatus; assembly: GCA_028555095.1. Lineage (NCBI taxonomy): Eukaryota > Metazoa > Chordata > Mammalia > Rodentia > Cricetidae > Dicrostonyx > Dicrostonyx torquatus. The sequence continues at coordinate 2,465,644 of JAQHUG010000160.1, forward strand.
TTATTTATATTGAGGTACCTAATTGTATGAAAGCCACTAACTTATTTTATCTTTTTAAAAAATTATTAAGATCAAAAGCTATATGTAATCGACAGAACAAAGTCAATAAATTATTAGAAACAGCAAATACTCCACATCCGCATAGGTAAAATCATTATGATATTATTCATAGAATATTTTTTCTTTAATCAAAATCAATTTTCTTTAAAAATAAATCAATAAACATTAAAAGATTAACAAAATCAAGTCAGATTTGGGGATCATTGGAAAAACAAATGATCAGAACATGTGCCCCTGCTTTCAGATAGGTGATATAAGAAACCAAATACATGAGAAGTAGAAAAAGACAAGATCTCCTAAGTAAATTGGGAGCATGGGGACCATGGGAAAGGGTTGAAGGGGAAGGGAGAGGAAGGGAGCAGAGCAGAGAAAAATGTACAGCTTAATAAAATTAAAAAAAATGTTGAGATGATTTACTTATAATTTGTTACCTCCTTACTGGCACTCACCTGGGTTTGAATTCTCCCTCTCCAGTCAGTCATGTCTCTCCACACTAATGGGAATTAGACTCAGAGTTCCCAGTGCAGAGCTGATGAGCACCCCCTGGGGGTCTTCCTTGCCAAAACTCTTTGTGAGCATCTAAAGATTTTAAAAAGAGGAGGAGGGGGAAGAGAAAGTGGAGGAGAAAGCAAAGGAGGAGGAGGGGAGGAAGGGAAGGGAGGAGGAAGGGGAGGAGGAAAGGAAAGAGAAGGAGGGGGAGGGGAAGAAGGAGGGGAAAGAGGAATAAAGAAAGAGAAAGCATACATATCCAGGAGCTGCAGAAAAAGCATTCTAGAACTTTTATTTAGCAAGTTTAATTTCTGAGCTTTAAATGTGCTCCTCGCCCCTGGTTTTGACTTCGATAAGTTTCCTAGACACTCATTGGAAAAGTTGTGATGTGTGGGGCAGTGATATGTGCTATAGGGCATGCTACCACGGAGTATAAAAAATATGACAAGCTATAAGAACCGGAAGGTATGGAAACACTTTTGTTTTTATAAATCTATAGAGAAAGTCTGTTTGATTTAGCAATACGCCTGTGTGGGGCTTAGTAAATAAATGAAAGAGAAAAAAAATGGCAAAAGCGATTGAGAAACTTTGTCTAACTGAGGTAAGGTTGAAGCACTTAGCTACCTGCAAGTCACCAGGCTGGGATGACACTAAGCATCCCAATAAACAAGTAGCACAATGCAAACAAGTAACCCAAAAAAATGTGTGTTTAAAGACAGTTCCAGCATGCCCTTGCCTGTAGACGGAGGGCAACTGTGGACACGTAAGTGAGCAGTACATTTATAGTTCCTTTATTCAGGATCTATAGAAGTCTCCAAATCTGTACCATAACAATGGTTGATATTTGCTTCAGCTGTCCCTGAGAATTTGAAAATCAAATAATAAAACTTTTAACACCAATTTTGTCATGTCTACATCCCCCCTGGTGACTTTAAAACCCAAATATTTCCATTAATTTCCACAAATTGGCTCCATAGTGATTGTTTTGCTCCTTGGGGGGTGTTGTGAATGACTGCACATATTGCTTACACATTCTGAGGCTCCCAGCTCTGGTATACTATTGGCAGAGATGAGCAGTTTTTAAAAACTGGTGGCCCTCACCCAGCTTCCTACTTGTGTTTTTCCTGAGTAGATGGCAACTGTTAGTTTACATCTTTGGATTTTCTGATTGCTTATTTGAGTGACTGCAACTTGGAATGCCCATCTTCCTATAAAACTCTTAGGTCATTTGCCAATCATTCCTCAGCTAGGGGTGGGATTTCATGCCTACCTCCCTTCTCCAAGCTGGCTGTAGTTTCACAGGTCTTAACCTATGTTGCTACATCTTCTGTGGGCACCTACACACAACTTCCCTGTTGTGTGTACAAAACGCTGTTCCCTGCAGTCATCCACCAATAGTGGCTCCTAAGGTCATTTTTACCCTTCATCTACAAAGACTCCTGGGCCCACAGAGAAGTGTGTGTGATATAGATGTGCCATTTAAAGTTGAATACTCACCAGCCACTTACGTCCTAAGGTCTGTTCATCATCATCTACTGTAAAGGGAAGCTTCTTGGGAAAGGATTATGGGCTGCATTAATCTATGAGCACGAGTCATTAGGAGTCGATTTAATACTCACTCGCTCTCTCAATAGGAGAGTAATAGTAATAGCTTCTCTCCTAGGACCTAGGACCTGTCCAGCCACAGGTTATTGATCCCAATAACTGTTCTAGGTTTGGGTTCTATCTTGTGGATTGGGCCTTAGAACCCATTCAAAAAGTGGTTGGCTACTGTCATGATATTTTTGCTACTTTTGAACCATGGGGTGTCTGATCAGATAAGTTGACGCTCACTAGGTTCACAGCAACGTCAGGTGGATGGTTTCTTTTCTCCTATGGTACCATGCTGCACAGTGAAAGCTAAACAGTATAGGTGAAACTTCCAGAACAATCCCAATTTGATTTCCCCATGTCCTATAACTCAAGTACGTGACGTCTTCAGCAGCAGAGTCTTACTGTCAAGTTCTAGAGGGTTACCAAGAGCAATAGCAATAGCCTGTATTTTGATGGGGGAATCTTCACTGGCCAACAGTTCGAAAAGAGGTAACCCAATTTTGACACTAGACTTTTTGCTAGTCTGTAGCATCTAGTAGGGTGATTATGGAACCCTACATTATAGGCTAACTTCATTTAACAATCCCCCAACACACACACACAGACACACACACACATGTGTATGTGTGTGTGTGTATATATATATATACATACATATATATATGTATATATGTATATATATATATTCTTCAGTAGTTCCTCCTATGATGTTTTCAGAAGGTCTTTAGTGTTACTTATTTACCTGGGTGTTCTCTCCTCCTCCCCTTCCCACCACCCCTATCCCATTTAACCCTTCCTGTTCTGTTATTCACTTTGTATCCCTGCATTGCATCTTCCCTTCCTGGAAATCACCCCCTCCCTGTGACTGCTTACTACTTTTCTGACCTCCATAGATATTCTAAACAAGACATGTTTATCTAAAGAGTCAAAGCTAACTTCCACAAATGAAAGAAAATACGGTACATTTGTCTCTTTTGACTTGAGGTTCCCTAACTCACAATGGTTGTTTTCACTCCAACCATTGACAGGAAAATTTCACAATTTTATTTTTTAACTGTTGGCTAATATCCTATTGTGCAAGTATATTATATTTTTATTACCCATTAATTCATTCATGGATATCTAGGTTGTATTCATTTCCTGGCTGTTTTGAGAATAGATCGATCATGTGGCAAATACATTTCTGGCTTTTTGAAGAAGCTCCACTCTGACTTCTATAGCAAAGGCACTATTTTTCTCTCCAACTAGCAGTGAATAGTTCTCCTTTCCCCTGTGTGTGGGCTCTATGCTTATCACAAGTTTGGAGAAGGCTATAAAGAATACCATTCCCTCACACACAAAATCTAGCACAATATAATCATAAAATCATCTTGATGAGTTTTGTATTTCCTTACCTCACACAATTAGTAGAAGAGGACACATAAATATGTTTGTTGACTCTCTTGGGCTTTAATCTTAATGCTATTATATGACTTTGGTTATCTATAACTTGATTCCTTGGCTTGGATTTATGTTTGTTTTGTTTGTTTATTTCTTGTGTGTTCATTGAAGGGCCACACACATGCCATAGGACCCTGTAGTGGTCAGAAGACAAACTTGGGAATTAATCTTTGACTTCCACCTTGTGTGAGAGGATTTCTCTTGCTGTCCCCTGCTGCACAGAGCAAGTATCTGGCCCAGGGCGTTCTGGGGATTCTCCTGACAGCCACCTCCATGTAGGGGTTGCTGGAGTCACAGATACATAAGTTATTTCATGGTGAGATTATGTTAGGTATTTTGAACTTGAAGGTATTCTAGGAACAGCTGCATGAAAGATAATTTCCTTTATGATAACCAGAACATTTTTGTGCTAAAATAGGTCAATGGGTTCAGGGATATTTGATTAATATGAGCAACTCTTTCAGTTTATTACCTGAGGTTTCTGTTTGTCTGAGTCATGACTTTAATAGTAAATGGCTACCTTTGTCTCCTTATAACAAGGAAAAATCAAAATCTTATGAACTTTTATTGGTAGATGCTTACATTTCTTTGAAACCAAATGACTTAGAAAAAAACATTGCTCTTGTTCGATTCAAAATCTACTAGTAAGTTAGCTTCTAAACCTACTAATAAATTCCCAAATTATCAGCCCATGCATACCTGAGCTATATCTAGCCTAGAGTATATAATACACAGATATTCTCTATAGCTTGATTCACTTAGCTTGCTTTCAAGATTCATCCACATGACAACAGGTATCAATATTTCATCCTTTGGGGATAATTTTCCATTGCATGTATATACCACATTTAATTCCTCCTTAGTTGACAGACATTGAACTGTTCTCAATACTTCAGCTATGTTTAATAGTACTGCTATGGTACATCCACATAAAGATTTTTATTTGAACATCTGTTTTTAATTATTTTTAATACATACCCAGGAGTGCAATTTGGGGGTTTTAGATAATTCTAGGTTTAATTTATGGAGATACTGTCAAATGCTTGTCAACACATTCTTTTATGGGAAGTACATTTATTTTAAATATAGCTCTCAACATTCATATGTGAGGTAGACAAATTTGTTATGTCAATGAAATGACCGGAGGTTTGAGGCGTTGATAACTTATTCAAGGTCAGTACATATAATTGTTGTTCTCCTGAGGGTAGTCACCACTCAGAAGACTATGTCAAACAAACTAACACAGACTGTGACAGTAAGCTACCCCTGATGTATCGATTTCTTACAATATAGAAGAATACTGCTGCTATGGTGACTTTTATTTTGCTATTGACTGAAATAAACATTTCCAACCAACAAACTCATATTCTCTTAGGATTAACTTGTAGTAGAAGACTACTTGTCCATGTCCTTGATGCTCAGACCAGCATAATCACACAGGAACTATATTAATTGCAACACTAATATAATAATAGCAGAATATTCCTAGCTAACTCTTACACTTTAAATTAACCCATTTCTATTAATCTGTGTATTGCCATGAGCCTGTGACTTACAAGTAAAGATTATGGTTGTGTTTGTCTCCTTTGGCATTGACAGCTACAAGGCATCTCCCTGACTCTGCCTACTCTCTCTCTCTCTCTCTCTCTCTCTCTCTCTCTCTCTCTCTCTATTCTGATTTCCTGCCTGGTTTTACTCTGCTAATCCATTGACCCAAACAGCTTTATTCATCAACCAATAAAAGCAATGCATATACAGAAGGACATCCCACATCCCTAACTACTTCCTACAAACCAACCTTAACAACATGTAAAGTTGCTCACATCCCACAGCACCCACCCAACCACACTGTAATCTGTTTAATCTAATATGCTAAGAAGGAGAGTAGCTATCTATTGTTTTGGTTTGGTGTTATTTTTTCTTTTTCTTTTTTTTGCTTTGTTATAAAAGGGAATATAACAGTTTTAGAAAGAAAATATCATTAAAACTATAATTGCACACATCAAATGATTGCTGTCAATTCTGAACTCTCCAGCCATCAAAGTCACACTTGTGTCTTAAAGATAAAAGTCACAGTATGCACTATTCCATAGGGATTTCTTTACAAAGTTCTAGATGTCCCCGAGTATGACTTGTGGGCAATTCTTTCATCTGCACCCATTAAGCTGTAATTCCAAACATCCTTAGACACGTTAATAAATCGCTTTAGTTTTAGTTTGATTTTGGGTATCACAGAGCTTACAAATCTAGAACAAAGAATCTCAGAGATCATCCCCCACTCTTGTGTAATATATAGATAATGGCTAAAGAAAGTTGAAGGAATGTGATCACACACACAATAGCTGCTAAAGTGTAGAGAGCATCTTTTTTTTTCTTGGATGGGGAAATTTCAAGACAGGGTTTTTCTGTGTAACAGTCCTAGCTGTTCTGAAACTAGTTCTGTAGACCAGGCTGGTCTTGAACTTACAGAGATCCATCCACCTCTACCTCCCATGTGCTGGGATTAAAGGAGTGCACCACCACTGCCCAGCATGTTGAGTATTCTTAGTAAGGACTGCAGAGAGTTTCTTAAAGAATGATTTCAGTAACAGAAACAGAGGAGACTATATAGTGTTATCACTGAAAGTATATAATTAATCTTTGAACATTATATCTTGGTTTTTATGGAAACTTATAAGTAGGACCCTAAAAAGTACAACCAGGCACTATGATTCCCCTCTGTATGCTGTGAATACCCTTGGTTAATAAAGAAACTGGCTTGACCTGATAGGGTAGAGTAGAGCTAAGTGGGGAAAACTAAACTGAATGCTTTAGTTTAGAAGGGCGGAGTCAAGGAGAATCCATGTAGCCCCACTGGAGTTGCTGGAACTTTACCTGGTAAACCACAGCCTCGTGGCAATACACAGATTAATGGAGATGGGTTAAATTAAGATGTAAAAGTTAGCCAATAAGAATCTAAAGCTAATGGGCCAAGCAATGATTTAATTAATACCAGGTTCTGTGTGGTTATTTCTGGTCTGAGATGCTGGGCGGTCGGGAAATGAACAAGAGACCCTTCTACCCCACTACCCTGCCCCTACATTGTCACATTTCATATACACATACATGAGAGGGACCATCATGAAATACACATGAGTGTACATTTATATATACATGCATCTACTCCATGGTGATGCAATGAATTTCCTAAAAGAAACATAAAGAAACTTATAACATAATGCTCTATTTTTATGTGAAAGCAAACAAATTGAAATATGGTCCTACTCTAGCTGAGGGTGAGGTTCACTTGGTGTGTAGTATTCATGAATCAAAGATTTAAATGCAAGGCTTTAAGATAGGACTTTGAAAAGTTGGCAACATAGTTTGTGGGTAGAATAACTAAAGTGTTTGATGCTGCACCAAGCTAAGAACACTTCTCTGAAAATATCACTGGGAGTCATTGAACACTCGACATAACTGCAAAATATTTGCTTAAAAAAAACCAGTCACTTAAACTTTCTTACAATACAGATTTAGTACACGTTATGCCACATGTATATGCAGTATCCTCATTAAATTCCACCTACAAACATCTTTTTAAACCTACTCTAGAGAATCACATCCATCGTTAGTGAAGTTTAGGGAGAAGGGCTGGAGAAAAGGCTCATAGGTTAAGAGCACCTGCTGCTTTTCACAGTACCCAAGCTCCATTCCTAGCACCCACAGGGCTCACAGCTGCCTGTAGCTCAAGGACCAGAGGACCGGATGCTCTCATCTGCTTTATTAATCTGTGTATGGTTTTGAAAATACAATCATGTAGGGCAAATAAATTTATGTAAGAGAACATACATACAAATTGAACAAATGATTATTAAATGCAAGGGAAATTAATTTCACATTACAAGGGGATTACTTTATTCACTGTAGTTTGTTGTTGAAATGCCATCATGCATTTTCCCTTTTCTCTGTGTGTTTCACTGAGCTTTTTTATAATGTCATTTATTATGGAGAATGAAAAGGTTACTTGCTAAGATGGATTTTGAAAAATCCAGGTGACGACCAGAAAGGAGAAGACTTAATTAACATTTCTAACCAATTCTTCTCCCAATTTTCTAGCATCACAGGGACAGGCAAACAGCACCAAACTCAAAATCTTCCAGACACCAGACAAATCAGCCGAGCTTACAGACAGCCCAGAAGCCTTAGCAGGATGTGCTGGTCCCTCTTTGAGTGACACATTGAGGTTCAATGTGGACGAGCAGAGAGACATTCATAGCATTGAGATGCTGAACAGCCTAACACCTGGGCATCAATCAATTATTTGAATTTCTTCAACATGGACATTCCACCTGCACCTTTGTTTTTATTTTACCTATATAAATTGTCATTTCATGTTGGAAATAAATGGAATGAAACAGAAATGATAAAGAAAATGTTTGGAATACTTCTAGTGCCATCTATTGGTTGTGAAGTTTGTAATTTCAGCACTAAGCTATAATGAATTAAGTACTACTAGCTAGAAGGGAATTACCATACACATTCCAGATAAACTCGCACCCAATTGGATGCTGGGATGGTTAATTACAGTGTTCCTGAGATTCTTACAACTGGCTAGTAAATTAATGCATGAAGAAACAGGCAGATGAAAACATTGTAAACTTAAATTCTAGGTTAACAGGGATTGAGTAGATTACATTGACTATATACCATGGAATGTTTCCTCATGTCACAGACAAAATAAAACTGACTCTCATTTGTATAATGGATAATTCTCTAAAAGCCTTGCTGGTATGACAAATGCAGTATTAATCTTCATTTGTCACTGAAAGCATAAGGGAAGCTATTTTGTATGCAAAATTGGTTCAATTAATGGCATTTTTTCCTCATGCAAAGATCAAAAATGAACAGAGACAAGACTATGAAGAACATTTTTAAAGATGTCTTTTTCTAAAGGTTTTTTTACATGTGCATTATAATTGCCATCCAATTGGATAATTTGAGCATTCAAATTAAAGAACATGAAATTAATTAATTTCAGGTACAATTATTTTCTTACTCAATTTTACAAGTACAACTAATTGAATAATGAACAGTTCAACCTAGAAAAAAAAAGGAAGCAACCTTTTTAAATTTTGGCTCCCTCTGCTTCACATAATGATTGTTTTCATAGCTTTTATCATCTATAAATGATGCTCTCAATGACAGGGAGGAGGGAGGGGGAGGGAGGGAGAGAGGAGAGAAAGTTCCACAGGCAGAGAGTAAGAAAACAATGATGGGACATGTTTGGTGGTTGTGATTGGCTGGAAAATAATATCATTTTGTTGTATAATGATTTACTAAAATTTCTACTTTTATTATTTCCAACCCACTTCATTTTTGGTTTATTGTTCTGTGTATAGATTTTTTTAGATACTAATCCCATTTCTTCATCCCTTCCCTCCTCCTGCTCCCCCAGCCCACCCCTCATCTGCTCCTCAGAGAGGGTAAGGCATCTCCTGGGAAGTCAACTAAGTCCGTCCCATAGCCTCATTGAATATAGTTTTGAAAATTTGTTTTTATGCACTTTATTGTAGGATATTTTCTTTTATATTCCTGTCCCTTATTATAGTGAAGAATACATGAATTTACAAAGAAAAAGTTTTCATGGGATTTTATAGTAAGAGAAATTTATTTTTAAAATAAAATATAAAAGAGCAATTTGATGTCCATTCTTCCAGAAGATTAACTATTTTTAGTGTTCGTAGTCCTTTTTGTTCCTGTGTTTCTCTGTGCTGATACTTAGTTTTATCAAAAAGATAAGGAAGTTGTTGCTTGACCCTAAATGATTGGATGGATGATATGAATTCTGTAGAGCTAAAATTATTCAGAAATTGAGTCCCATTTTCCAATATTTCTTCTATTCAAATAGATTGTTTTCACATGTGGAAGGCATATAAGATAGTACATTCCATTGTCAATGCCACCAATTTCCTCAGGAGGGTTAGGAAGGCAATGAAACGTTCAAACTTGGCTGTAAAAGCACACAAGTACCTGGCTCTTGCTGTCATTCAGAATGCTGCGCCTGACTCCCATTTTTTTGTTTTCCTCCAGTATCTCCATGTGAGATAGTTTTGATCTCACACTGTATTCAATATTCAAAGAACATGTGAAGGAAACTGCTATTTTTTGCTTAGAAGTTCAAAGAAATCAACAGCACTGAGAGCTCCCAAACAAACACACAATTTTTCTGTAGATTGGAAATCGAAGAGACTTTAGCAATTTTAAAGTATCCTTTCCTCCTCTTCATTCCCTTTACTAGCCTCAGAAAGCTCATTTTTGAGAGCTCTGGGTTTACTGACTGTAAGATCACATCACTCAGAATGAACCTCAGACTCTGATGCAGCAAATGCCTGCATTTAGATCCTTAATAATTAATAAAGATCAAAGGGCTCATCAGCACACAGCTACTTAAGTGTAAGCTGTTATTTGGAAGCCCATCTTGCTAAGAAAATATGTGTTCTAGGATCAATTTAGATTAAAAAAAAAACTGAGAAAGAAGGTTCTGCAGTGGAACAAAGTGAGTGGTTTTCATGGTGAATGATGTAGACCTACTGTGTTTCATATTGACAACTGTATGCTAGTCTTTTATTATTTTTTCTGTTTTTGCGTTAAAATGCTCTTATAAAAGCAACTTAAAGTAGGAAGGTTTATTCTGGCACAAAGTTTGAGAAGGCAGTTCACCATGGCAGGTGACTGGAGCCTGAAGCAACCGTTGATATCGAACCTGAAGTCAGGAAGAAGAAAATCATTGATTAGTGTCCTTCTTTTTATCTACTGGGATTCAAGACTAAGGAATGCTGCCCCCTCCTTGCGATCTCAACCTTAAATAATCTAATCAAGATAATCTGTCACAGGATGTCCACAGGCCAACCTAATCTAGATAATCCCTGGTTGCCATGTCTGATAGCTTGTTCTAGGCAATTCCCTGCCATATCAAGTGGACAACCAACACCATCCACTGAATTATGCAGTCTACTATTAAAAGAGAACTATGTAGATCCCATACATGTTTTTTCCTCTATCAATCTAAAATAATTAAGAACCTGAGATGTGGAATAAATGTTGTGTCTCACTGACTACACTCATTCCCTGTCTAAACTTGGGTGAGTTACATACATCTCTGGAGCCTCAGTTTCTTAATGTGCAAAAGAAAAATATAAAAATACTGCTGAACCATATGGAAGGCAATATTTATTATAATCCTGCTTAGAAAACCTGGCACATATTTAATAAGGTTTTATCATTATTATTTTGTAAGCTTCCAAGTTGTACTTTTCAATGATGCATTTCATTTTACAGAGAAAATATAGGATTAAGTGAATAGTTAGCTTCCAGCTTGCCTAAAAATTAAATGTAGTTTCAGTGACTGTCATTTGAAAAAGACACATATTCCTTTACTCTATAGCTGTTCATTGCAGCTTGTTGAGGCCAATGGGAAAAACTAGCTGGTATCAAATCTCTAACCCAGCGTAGAGAATAGACACTGGTTGAATGACAAAGTTTCTGTAGCAGAGAAGTCTACAGAATTTATGTTTTTCTTATTGTCATAGTCATGATGCCTGCTGGACATTTCTAGACAGTGTTAAAAAACACCTTACCCCCAAATCTTCTAAAAGAAACTCTTATGATAATTAGCATTTTAAAAATGTCTTTACTAACTCCTAGAGAATTTCATTGAGTGTGTGTTGGTCACAATCCTCCCACTACTCTTCTCAGTACCACCCTTCTTCCATACCCACCCAATTTTCTGTCTCCTTTTCTGGTTTTTGTTTGTTTGTTTGTTTGTTTTCACACATATAAAGTTCAATTCGTTTTGCTTAAATATAGTCTTGGGTGTGTGGTCTTCCATTGGAACATGGTAAACATAACAGAAGTAAACCCTTAAAGAGAATTACTCTACCTCTCCCAGCAACTATAATTGCAAATAGCTCAAGAGTGGACTTCATGGCCACTTCTTACCTTCATGTTGGGATCTGGTCTACCTTGAGCTTACACAGGTCACAACCGTTGTGAGTTCATATATGCAGCTTTCTTGTTGTGTCCAGAAGACACATGTAACTGTGTAGTCCACCTCCTCTGGCTCTTACACTCTTTCTGTGTTCTCTGCCTCAATGTTACCTGGGCCTTGGGAGCAGATGGTATACTATAAATGTCCCATTTAGGAATCCCACAGTCTCTTATTCTCTGTACCTTGCCCAATTTGGGTTTGGTGTGGGCTCTGTATTAATCATTTTCTACAGCAAATAGAAGCAACTTGACATTCTAATATCATCCCCCCAGTATGTTTCATATTCCAGTTTCTTACAACATGAATCATGAAGAATCAATTTTTTCTAGAAAATCTTAAGCCAAAAGGGAGGTGTGAGAACTGAGCAAAGAGTGTGAATACATGATGCAGGTCTCAGCAAGGAGAATGTCCCATCCATCATAGGACCACCATGGGATAAAAGACAGTGAAGCATGGGCCAAGCAGAAGGGGGTGGGTTGAGGAAGCAAAGCAACAAAGGCCAAGAACCCTCTAAAAAACACAGGGGGATTTGCAGAGCCTACAGCGTTATCTCTGCTGAGGTCCTGCCTTTACTCAGCCATCCCATTCGTCCAGGCATATTTAGGTTAACACTACAACTCACATATTGCTAATAGTGACTGTATGAGATAAGCAATTGCTATCGTCATGATCACTTTTTACGAAGAAGGAAACTCAGGTACAAAAACACTCACTTGCTTGAGGAGACACACACATGCTTCCCTTGGCCTTATAAGACGTGATGTAACCACCCTTCAGTCTCAGGGTATTTTATCTCATTGAAGAAGTCTCAGTTGCTTACAGGTTCTCCTTAACGATTCTATTGTAAGAGTCAAGATATTACAGGAAACTAAATTTCTCAGCTTTAGAATCCTGTATCATGACTAATGGTGGTCAGGTCTCATCTTGCATATTCTAAATTAAACCATCTCAAATCCAAGTTTTTCCAAAATGGTGCTGGGTATATATGGAATGTTTGAGAGGAGGCTGGGCCATAAGGGCTCTATTTGGGTGAACAGTAATTTAGTTACCTTCACAAATAGCCCAAACACAGCAGGACTGATTCTTTTATATTGTCCTTGCACATCCCATGATGTTGTGATTCAGCAAGAAGCACTGTCAGGATGGTGGATGGATTTTCATCTTAGATTTCTCAGACTCAAGAACTTCCAAATTAAATCTTATTTTTTAAAATAACTTGGTGTGTACTACTTTGCTCAAATAGTAAAAGGAAACACCTAAAGAACTGTTACATGTATAAAATAATGGGCTGGGGATGTAGCTCTGTTGGTAGAGCACTTGTCTAGCATGCACAGAGCCCTGGCTCCCATTCACAGTGCTCCAAAGAATCAGGTGTAGCGATACATGTCCATCATCCCGTGGAAGCTGCAGACAGGAGAATTGATGTGAAAAGCCTCCTTTGTCCACATAGTAAGTTCAAGACCAGGTTGAGCCTCGTGTGAAACTCTGTCTCACAATGTAAAGTAAGAGGGTGTAACCACTGGATAGCTAAAATAAAATTAACTTGATTCTGTTCCAACAAGAAGATGGGAAGTGGTATGCAAATGACAAGAAGCTTATCAAAAAAAAA
>JAQHUG010000160.1:2494965-2516404 GCA_028555095.1 Dicrostonyx torquatus
GTTTTTCTTACTATAGCTCTGTTGTACAACTTGAAATCAGGGTGATACCGTTAAAAGTTCTTTTATTGTTCTGGATTGTTTTAGCTATTCTGGGTTTTTCTTTTTTTTTTCCATATGATGTTGAGGATTGTCTTTTCAAGGTCTGTAAAGATTGTGTTTAAATTTTATGGGGATTGAATTGAATCTATAGAATGTTTTTGGTAAAATAGGTATTTTTACTATATTACTACCAATTCATGAGCATGGGGGATCTTTCCATCGTTTGATATCTTCTTCAAAACCTTTCTTCAAAGATTTGATGTCTTTAATCATATAAACATTTCATGAGCTTGACTAGAATTACCCCCAGATATTTTATATTATTTAAGAATATTGGGAAAGCTATTGTTTTCCTGATTTCTTTCTCAGTCCATTTGTAATTTGTATATAGGAGAGCTACTTTTTATTTGATTGGTATGGTTTGGTTTTTGTTTTTCGGTGAGTTGGCTTTTTTTCATTAATCTTGTATCTATCCCCCTTGCTGAAAGTTGTTTATCAGCTGTAGGAGTCCTGTGGTGAAAATTTTGGGGTTACATATGAATCATATCATCTGCAAATGATAAATTGACTCAATTGACTGCCATGGTTAAATCAGGTGTGGAAGATCCTGTGATTATAATTTGATGGCAATTGAATGGTTTAAACCATATATTATAGTTTAAAATTGGCCATATCAAAAGATAAGAAAATAAGTAAATTAAATTCCATGATTTAAGCTCTTGACTAGAGAGTATATTGTCAATTTGAAAAAATTTTTAATGGAATGTAGGTATTAGGAAAAGTGGTCTCAGGAAATGAGAATGGACTAAAATGGAACGAAAAACTTCACTGAATTAATTCTCTTGAATTTAGCTTTCAGTGTGAAGATGAAGCAAGATTGTGAACCACACTTAGAGATGCACATAATATATGTTTAACCCAATAATGTTGTGATTAATAAGAAAAACAAAGAATGAGGTAGAAGAAGACATAGGAAAAGAGGAAGGAGAGGGGGAAAAAGAGCTTATTAATCAGAGGATGAGGAAGATACTGGTAAGTTACTATCAGGCTATTGAAACAGTATACTTCAAAGGACTTGACTTCCCCCAGGATCCCTTGCTGAGGGAAGCAAATGCTACCCCCCCACACACACACTGATGCCAGCCTGCCTTTCAGGAAGAGCCTTTCTAGAGGTCACATGAATTAACATGTGCATAATTCCTGACATAATGAATTGACATGTGCATAATTCATCTTCTTCAATAAGGTTATGACATTGCCACACAAGCATAGAGAATCTGGGAGTCTTCCTTCAGTTTCCCCCAACTACAAGTAAATCCACTTTTCTGTATCAGTCTGTCTCCTAATTGCTTTTTAGAAGTGACAGGTTTATAAGAGTCAAGTGTTTTCTGTAACATAACCTCATAAACATCGTGCCTGGGAAGATGGCTCCGTGTTTGCCATACAAGCATGGGGACCTGAGTTCAGATCAGAAAAGTTCATCTGTGACCATAGTGGTAGGTGTGGTTGAGATAGAAAAAGACAGATACCAGGGACCAAACTGACAAAATGGCAAGTTCTAGGTTCAGTGAGACTCTCTCTATGATAAATAAATAGATAAATAGATAGATAAGTAAATAATATATCAATAAATAAATACATAGATAAATAAAGGAAGTTGCCAGATCTTAGCTTGTAATGTTGACCCTTGGCCTCCGAGTTCACACTCGATGGGTGGGAGGAACTGGGGAGGTTGAAGGTTGAGGTAGTGGTGGATGGATATAATCAATACACATTATACAAATGCATAAAACTTTCAAAAATATTTCTTCAAAAACTGAAACCCAATATTTATATTAGTTTCCCAAAGGATTATAAATATGATTTGAAGAATATGACATCAATATCAGAGCATAGCAGATCCTGAACATCTCTTAAGATATTCCTTGTGCGTGCACATTCACTAAATCAATTCTGCATCAATGAATAATCATTTTGCCATATGTTCCCCAAATTGAAATAAAAATAATGCCTATTTCTAACAACTCATGCTTTATAACCGTTTTTGTAACATTTAGAAAGTTTAACTGGAAATCGTTCTCTTGGGCTGTATGCAAATGATTTATGCTAATGTCCTTAGGAAAAGACATCATTATTGTGATGAATCTCTTCTGGTGACAGCATGATTGCACAACTAAATCATCGTTCTAGAAAGAAACAAATTCAGTAACTCCATTTAGCAGATTTGGTGGGGATCCTTACTCAAGTATTGAAGAAATTCATATTAAATTACATCCATTTGACATTAAACACAGCTCCGCCTGCTGAAGACCTCAGTCTAACATAGGGAGTTTTCTTTTTCCTGTTGCATCTGTTTGGATTAATCACTTATGAGATAAAACTGCCTTTTGAGGGTGAAGTCACACTTTATGAAAACATTGTTTCTCTGTGACTTTTAAGGGAACAATTAATTTCTCATTGGAAAACTTATGTTTCAGTATACATGGTCTCGTAATATTCTCCAGGACTCCTGACCTTTGTTCAAAGATGTATGGCATTGCCAAATTGAATATTCTATTGCTAAAACTAATTACATACTATTACATACTAGCAAGCTTGGTTTTAGAACATAATTCCAGTTACTTTGATGTACAAACCAAGTTGGAGTCTGATAAAGTACTGAATTCTTAAGTTTAAAGAGGCTCCCCAAAGTGCTTTATTCAAATAAAAAAAATAGTACATTTCCCCATCTTCGTATATTTTATGTTCTATGAATATTAGTCCTCCCTCCCAATACAGCACTGGAATTTATTTCTCCCATCCTTTTAATGCAACACAAAGCTATGTATACTCACTGTCCTTATTGGAAGAAAAGCTCACTGAAGAAAGACCTAGCTACCACCTACATCATAAATGGGAAAGGATTAACAGTCTAGAATGGTTTAGAAGGACTAATGACTACAATGAATAAAAAATACAATGATTATTACTATACCCCTTGCATTAATCTGTAAAAAAAAATAACAAAAATGAGTCTCTAATTTTCTTTACTCTAAAAATGTGTATATTCAGACTAAAATTATTCAACCACAACTCACTACACATTAGGACCTGGTGAGTCAGACTTCTCTACTGAGTAAACTCCGCACCAGCAAGCATGAGCCCATAATTCTGTCTTACTAGAGAGGACTTTGAAATCAAAGAATAAATGCCTTTAATTACCAAGACCTTTAGACTTGTATCAATTACATCTGATATGAGGCCAGGCTTCTACCTAATCTTTTACTTATCATGTCTTGTGTGTTTGTTTCCTTTCTGTTAATAAGAGCCTAAACGACAGATAACCCAGAAGGCTTTGATATCTGTATTGTGTGACTTTCTGGAGAGACATCAACAAAAAGTCATAATCCAAGATTCAATACTGATGTAACATCAGAGGAGCAATACCTTCCAACTCTAGCGAGATGAACCAGAGAGTGTACTGGGGCTACTACAGAAGCACGGGTGACATAAGGTGACTGTGTCACCTCAAAGCCCAGCCTAGCATGGGTGATGAGCACAGTATATGCTTCATTCATGGAGTTGCCCGCCCAACCTATATGCAGTTTTAATGGAGTCTTCTCCTCCCCAGCAACTGCATACTGCTTACATAAAATTATGGAGTCTTCTCCTCCCCAGCAACTGCATACTGCTTACATAAAATTATGGAGTCTTCTCCTCCCCAGCAACTGCATACTGCTTACATAAACTTATGGAGAGGCCTCGTGAACCTTGCCGGTTTTCTGTGCTTCTGGACCTTTCAAGTGGCATTGGCTTCCTCAGCTCACAGTTCTGTTAGCTTCCTGCAACTAATCAGCCTTCCTTCTCCTTTTAGGAGGCCATGTCTCAACGTAAAGGAAGCAGCTGACACAAAAGCATGGCATCTATGTTTCCCTCTTCTGTCAGTTGAAGTGGTGTCTGCATGCCAGTGACCATTGTGGCACTATCAACAGTAGCTAAGGTGTGAAATCAACTTAACTTCCTATCAAATGATGAATGGACAATGAAAATAATATATTCAATCTTCGCAAAAGATTTTGATCCTGACATCTGAAACAACAGAGACGAACATGGAGAACATGATTGAAATGAAATAAGCCAGCACAGAAAGACAAGCATCTCACTGACTCACCTAGTGAAACTCAAAATGGGGCATCGCAGTGGTGGCAGCCAGGGCTGTGGGTGCAGCAGGATGAAAAGATGCTAGTCAAAGAACACAGTTTCAGTGAGAAAGGTAAGAAAGTTCTATTGTACATCACTGTGACAATAGCAACAAAATACGAAATCACTGAAATTTCCCAAGAGAGCAATTCATTTAGAGTTTTAGTAAAATACACGTTTGAAGTATTGTATAACTTAATTTTAGAATGTAGCCATTATAAAAGCATAAGTATTTGAAAACACCATGTTGTAATCTATACATACATATGATTTTATTGCTCCAAGTGAGTAACAGAAATAATGAACACTTTTAGACTTGTTTTCTCTTCTCTAGAATAAGGCTTGTTTTCATGCAACCAGGCTCTCCTGAAGGTAAGACGTCAGAAAATGTGAGTTTCTGACTTACCGCTAGTATTGGAATTGGATCATAGTTCTCAAAAACAATTCAGTGTGTCTAAAGAAAAATGATCACAGCAGTGACAACTGCAGACAGGCCGTCAATCTGCGGGGACTGGTGAATGATCTCTGAAAGCTGTGAATCGAGAACTCTTTTTATGTTCTCAATCCCAAACAGTTCTTACATAGTTGCATGGGCACTTTGCCTAAGCAACACCTATGTTATGTCATAAATTGAGGCTACAGAATGAAAAGCAGAAAATCAAACAAAGATCTGAAGTTTAATTTGGTCTTTTTGAAGGACTCAAAGATTACCATGCAAAATTATACTTAGCCACATGTTTTAATAATTATCTTATTAACTAATCTGGATCTTCAAAATCAGTATACTTATTATCTGGTCGACATGTGTTGACCTCAGTTACTGACTGAAGTGAGGTTTATTTGAGGGAGCATTATTTTCATTTGATCCCAAGGCTTTCTTCTCTACTGCAAAATGCCCACTGACCTGAGAGCAATATATCACAATAAAACTAGGGGAAAATAGACATTAAATTCTTGACAAGACATAAAATACAATGTTTTGGAATGCTGCCTGATCTACTTTTTGTTTTGCTATTTTCTCACTTCAAAGTACTTTTTAAAATAACAAGAAACTCTCTAGCTTGCAGACAAAAAGGAGAAAAACAGGGAACTGTATAGTTCGATACTCTCGGGGCCCACAAACTGACTTTGGTTAAACTTCCTTATCCAAAGTAGTGATGATATTTCTATTTCTGAACCAGTGCCAACTCAGAAAGCCATCTGCCCTTTCTTTATGACTCCAGAAAATGTCCTAACCGCTGGTAGGTGCAATCCTGGACTGCCTCCCACGGTAAACAAAAGCAATTTCTGCAATAATATCTACATAGTTGCTCATCGTGTCCCCTTTTCTGGAGTCCTCCTCGACCTGCATAACCACGGACAGACTACATGTCCATCAGCAGAAGATACTCTCATCAGGCCAACAGCTAAAGCAAGACGTGGACTTGGGCCAGGAGGATAGCGGTTAAGTTCAGTCGTAATGGCCTTGCTTAGCATGTGTGAGAGTCTCGGTTAGATTCTCAGTATCATAAAATCAGAAGCAAACAGTCCTAAATGCCCACAGCATCATTAACTTCAGTGCCAGGGAGCCAAACTAGACTCATTCTAGTTTTATACCTGGATGCCAGGATTTTCCCAGTTCAGTTATATACTTGCAAAATAACTTCTGATTCCAAAAACTAATAAATAAATAAAAAGTAGGTTTTTTTTTTTAAAAAATCCTTCCCATATAAGGTTGTTTTTTAAAGAAAAAAATCAAATTAGAACATCACATTTGAGATATAAAAACCAATATCTTCTAAGGCAATTTGGCAAATTCTAAAAAGAGTTAATTTTAGAATAAGTAAAAATAAATATATGAAATCATTTCTGAGTAAATACAGTTGCCTATATTCACAAAAGCAGACAGGCTACAAGGTAAATTTATTTAATGTGAAAATTTCATTTTAAGTGAAATGATTCCTTCCCTCTTGCCTGGAGTTATTTCCAAAGGTGCAGGTCCTCTGCACTGCCAGAGGTCTCCTCACAGCAGGCCGCTACGGTGTTGCTGAAGCGGCAGGCTGTTCTTCGGGTGGGTGCAGACTTCGGAGATACTCTGCTCACACTTCATTTAATAGACTGTCCACTTTCTCCCCAGGAAAGGTGACAAAGCTGGATCCTGGATACTGGACTGAGCTTTCAAAAACACCAGGGCACCTTGTTTCCTGTTACACCGGAGTAATGGAGAGCGGCAGGTGAGAACCGTCAGTGACAGCTCCCTCCTTCTCCAGTGTCACCACAGCTGTGTTCAGCCTGGCTGAATCTTACATGGGCAAGAGTAAAGTGGTGAGCAGTGTTTCAGGGTTACAGCTTTTCTTTCCACTTACTGTGTGGTCTTAGACACATTTTAAATTCCCTAAACTTCAGTAGCTTCATAGGAAGCACAGTCGCAACAGACCCTGCGCCTGCAGAAAGCTGTTTTGCGATGCCATGCAATAAGGACTTCGGAAGCAGATAACGCAGTTCTAGGTGCATCTTAATCAGTTCGCCTTGAGGCATCAATCTCAATGTACTGCAAAGGCTCATTGCCAAGTCCTTCCATTGCCTGGGTCCGAGAACCTCAACTAGGGAGCCAAGAATAAAGAAAGGACAAACACGGAGCACTTGGACGCAGGAAAGTTGGAGTAGCATAGGCTAAGGTCTTAGATGGAGAAGTCACAGCATGCAGGAGGCTCGGAATGTTTATTATATATAGATAAATCAGGAAACAGGGCTAATTATTCAGCTAAACGAGGTAGTTTTAACTAATCTTGATAGTAGTAGTCTCTGTAACTAAGCAGTCTTCAGATTATAAACATCCAGGGGGAGAAAACTATGGTTAGATCTTTTCTGAGCACACCACCAGTATCCACACATGGACCAGAGGAAGACTTTGCCAGCCCTCTGAGGCTTACCCCAGGAATGATTTGCCACTTCCATGTGGCTGACACATTGGGGTCTTTAACATGGGGTTGCCCTAGAGTTCTTGTGTTGAATTGGTCCCAAGCTGATGGGAGCTAGTAGTAATTTATGAGGCAAAATATAGCAGGTGTAGGTTAGATAATGGGGATGAGAGTGGCCTTGAAAGGGATACTGGAACCCTCATTCTTATTTCCTATCTTCCTTGTTTCTTCCTTCCATCTTTTCTACCCTCCCTCTCTCCTTCTCAGCACCCATGAGGTGAACAGTATCCTCAAATACTTCCCCATCGCCATGATGTTCTACTTCACTGTGGACCCAAAACCAGGGGAGCCAATTGACCTGAACTAAAAACGTGTGTCCTTTGCAGCAGATATTTAAAATCTTTTCTTTATAATTAACCTATTGCTCAAATTACAAGAAATTTAAAAGATATTTGATTTTTAAGGCTACATTTTAAATCATAGCAAAGAAAATTATATGATTACAGAAGCTTTTCTCTTGTAGACAAATTTGTAATATATAAACATTGGTCTTAAACTTGCTAATGTGTTTCTGAATGAAAAGGAAACAATGAGAACAGGGGAAATCTAAATCTACAATATCCTTGGCCAGAAATGAGTGGTGTTGGATTCTTGTGAAAAATGGGATCTACTAGCTCGTTTTCTATTCAGGATACGTGACCTATAAAAATTTACTTCAAGGAGACCAAACACATACAAGAAGGAAGGAATTGAACAGTGAACAACAGTCACAACACAAATGTTTAGTAACTCACTCCAAATGGAGACGAGGCAGGACCTGAGCTTGGAAGACGTTGATAAAATGAAACACTGGCTGGCTTTAGAGCTCTGAACTAAAAATGCTGTGAGAACAAAACACAATTTATTCTAAAGTAAAAACAACCTGCTTGTAAATGTTATGAAATTGACAAGATCTGTGAGGGAAAGAGAAGCCCAAGTGATATTAAAATTGGAAATAAGGGTGGAACTTAAGGTTAGATGCGCAAACACCACTAAATGAGCAATAACGTGGAATACTTCTTTCACTTGTTTGTCCACATAGGGATGAGTACATATATTTTATTTACTGTCACATTATGAATGAAATGCAAAGTTTAGGGCTGAAAGAAATACTGGTCTCCTTCAATAGCCAGGGCTTAAATCCTGTTTCAGAGAGGCATGCTAAACAAAGAGAAGATAAATTTACGAGATATAGTAACAAAGTTAGTGACTTGAAAATTGATAAATTTCCAAAAGGGGACCATTATCTATCTAAAAACATGAACTGCAGGAGACTTAGAGCAGTGGTTCCCAGCCTTAGGTCATGACCTACAAATCTTAATCCCAAAAGTATTGACATTATTATTCAGATTCATAACAGTAGCAAAAATTACAGTTACAAAATTGCAGTGGAAGTAATTTTGTTGTTCTGGGACACTACAACATGCGGAACTGTATTAAAGAGTCAAAACATTAGGAGAGTTGAGAACCACTGGTTTAGGGGGTTTCAGTAGCCCCAGTTCAGCTAGCTGTCACCCCCTAAGAGGGTCTTAAAATTCAATGATGTTAGTATTCCCATAGTAATTCTTATTGCTTATCAACATTCAAGTGTTCAATTGTAAGAGAAGAAAATATCATCATATCTCTCCTTTTGACTTTAGGCTATACAACAGTCATTCATTGATTATATTATCTTCCAAGGGCCAAATAATTTCTTAGGTATCAGAGAAAGACAAAAACAACAAATATTCTAATAAATAACCCAGGAGATGGAAGAAAATCTTGATGCTTGATCTCTGTTCTAGAAAACGTATGGTCAATAGAGTCCAACTACCACAAATGTGATGCTTCAGTTAAAATTGGAATGCTGTCCACTGAGCTCCAGATGAACTGGTTGGAAGAAACATCCCTGTGGAAGAATTCATTGTGCTCATTATAAATTCATCAATATTGAGGAAGGTTCAATTATTTATTGTTGCAACAAGACCCGTTTATAGCAGAGATGTTCAACAAATAGTTGGAATTAAATTTGAACATAGAAAGATTTAAAATATGGGAGAGTTCAGACTGTGGTGATCAGGAATGCAGCGAGTGCTGAAAACTCTAGTAAATTTTGTATGTTGAGGAGTGGGATCAGGTGGAGAATGACAGAACGACATGGCAAGATAGAAAAGAGCTCTTGAGAAACTTGTAGAGTTGTTGGAATACTGTGGTGTTTCAGTAATCGTAGAACACTAAGAGCAACATAAGACAAATATTTTTACTGTTTTTGAAAACCATCACAAAATTGTATGAATGGATACTGGAAATCAAAATGGTTTCTGGTGTAACTATCAATTCAACATAACCTAGAGTTTTCTCGGAAGAAAATATCAGTTGAGAAATTGCCTAGGACACAATGGTCTGTGGATTTGTTTGCAGGAGATCTTGTTAATTTGTGGAGAAGGCCCAGGCCATGGCTGGTGGAACCATTCCCTATCCAGACAGTTCTGAATTTTATAAGAAAGCTAAATGAGTGTAGTCTAGCCTGACGGGGAACAAGGAGCATCATTCATGGTTCCTGTCTCACTTCCCTGGATGCTAAGCAAGTTCTTTTGTCAGATAGGGTGCTGTGTGGAATAGCAAGAAGGCCTGTTTTCAAGTTGCTGCCTTCACCTCATACTTTGACTTCCTGAAATGATGAACTCCAATCTGGAATTGCAAGCCAGATGAACCCTTCCCTCCCTTAAGCTGATTTTGGTCAGAGTATTTATCAGAGCAACTAAAAGAAACTAGAACACAAACTGTACCATGGTCAGTCAAAAAAATAAAAACAAAAACAAAGATTAAAAACAAGAAATAAAGGTACCAGCAGGGAAGGCTCTTAAAATAATTGACAAATATTCTTGCCATAGAGAAACTGTAAGATGACTTGTAATATTTGAAGTCTTGATTTTAGGATGATCATCATTTTGATGGGAAAAATCTCAGGTCACAAAAAGAACAGACTGTATATTCTTGCCTACAAAAATCTTGTTTCTCCAGTTCCAAGGGAGGGAAAAAAGAAATGATAGTGATTGACCCACCTATACAAAAAGAAGGAAGAGGAGGAGAAGAAGAAAAAAGAAGAAGAAGAAGAAGAAGAAGAAGAAGAAGAAGAAGAAGAAGAAGAAGAGGAAGAGGAGGAGGAGGAGGAGAAAAAGGGAGAAATTATATAGTTACACTCTCAAAAAATACAAAAAATTAATATAAAAATATATGTAACTATCAAAAGTTCTAATTATAAAGAAACCTCAAAGAACAAGGAAAGTATTTACTGCATATAAAATTACTAACATGATGAATCAGTTCATGTCAGGGGTATTGATTCATACCAGCATAGTGCTTTGACTCTAGAGGAGTAGTCTAGAGGAACAGAAGTTCATCCTCAGCCACAATACAAGTTCAAAGTAAACCATGGCTGCGTTGTATACCCTGTCTCAAAACCCTAACAGAAAAAGACAAAAGAAGAATCTGAAGTCTATAATCATAACCACTGTGAGGCAAACAAAAGAGGGCTGTAAGTTCAAGACTAAGTACGGGCTTTATATTTCCACTTCCTTCAAAGATGCTTTTTCACTGTTGGCCCAGCTCTTGCAATGTATTCTAGGAACTACTGGTACTCATTATGCCCATATCTATGTTGTTAAGATTCAAGAATATCATGGACAAAAATACCTACACAAAACATGTTTTTCAAAAATTTTCTAGAGTCACATGACCATGTCACAAGACCACTTTGGAAGGTCATATCAACCTTGCGATTAGCTCTGACTATTGATCTTTGTATTAATAATAGGCAGTTCTTGATAACAAAATACTTGAAAGGAAATAATCTGTAAATATTTGTTTATAAATAAGTCATTCAATTTGGAGTTAAATAGCTGTTACTTAAATCCATTATAAAAAGGCATTGATGTATTTCCTCTTTAAATAGATTCCAAGTTGCAATGCATTTTCTTTCTGTAGCCGACATGGGTTGTGTCCCAGAACCCTGGCTAAGGGCAATGAGGAGATGATGCAGAAAGGACACACACACAGACACAATGAAGATGGTATAGGTGGGATTCTCTAAAAGCTGCCACTGCAACCTGGAATGTTGGGTGTTTATTATGAATAGCACAGTGGAAAGGGTTGGCTAGTCTCTGCCTTGTGTGTCTTCTACAGAGATGAACAGTCTCATACTGTAAACATCTGGGAAGAGGAAGCTGAAGGTGTTAGTGTTTGCACATACTGATCACTTGTTAAACACTCAGAGAAAATAGAGACTCTGAGCAAAGCTTTTCCATTCCTCTTGAGCATGAACTATATGGGTAATGGCTTTGTCAATTGCTCCATGGTTCAAAGGTCTTGGAAGTACTTGACAGGGTCATGGCCGTGTCCAAATATACATTCACTTGGACTTCAGTCATCCAGGGCTTCCTTCCCACACTTTCTGTGGGTTTACAAAATGGGACAGCAGACTACTTAGCTTGTCAACACCGAAACCACACAAGTTATCTTCTCAAATGTCTAATGGACTACATGACCATGATAAGAGAAATATACCAGAGAAATGCTTTAGCTTTATGAAGAATGATTTGGGAGACTGTGTTTAGAAATAAATCAGTCTTAACTGCCCCTTTAAAATTTTAATCTTACTTACAATGTTTGTGAAAAATTTAGAGCCAAGAGGTATGATAATTTGAACAGCCCTATTCTGATTCACATAATAAATATTTCTTTTGAGGGGCTATTTTCTGTGTCTGAAGTAATAGGTATAGGAAGGAAGGAAATACTGATTCTAAGGGAGCTGGAGTCAATGAATGATCAATGATAGAATTAGATAACCCTCATCTGTACAGCCTGTGAATTTTAGAAGGACTCCTGTCTGCAAGCAGTCAGAATGTTTATTTCTGGCTGTGCTGATTTCCTTCTCTTGTGAAGCACAGGTTCAGCTGTCACTGCCTTTGCTCCCTTAGCTGTGCATCCCAGTGTATCCAAACCACTGGGGATGTTAATTTACAAAAGCCCCTAGCGTAAGCAATAGGAATATGGCTGCAGGAAATCATTATTATCAAGTCTGCAGACAACTGAGTGTCACTGAAGACCTCTAGTGACTGACTTCATCATATCCTACCAACTCCCAGGAAATGAATTTATGACAAAAATTACTAGTTTATATAAATAGATTTGGAAACCGAACCTATGACATTTGGGAAAGATGAGACTTCATACAAAAATTGCCACACTGTGTTTTGTGGTGGAAGGGGAAACTCACAGGAAGTACCAGATGAAAGAGTGTGGATAAAGATTATGCTCAAAGTTAAATAGAATCCAGGCATGATGCTAAGAATGTCAGCAGCAGGATCTAGCAGCAAAGAACGCTCAAGGATGGCTCGGGCAGGGCCCTCCCATGAGCTCTTGGGTAGCTCTTTCTCTCTCTTCATGCTACACAACACCTCAAGCACATTTTGACAACCACAGTCCTCTCCTTTGCCAGAGCCCTGTATCAGGATACCAAGGAAAAGATGAAAGCATTCTCAGAAGCTAGTTTGAAATTTCTGTCAGTCTTTTGTTGTAGGAAGGCAATTAAAGTTCCTTTAGGCTTGCTGAAATAACATGAGTTCTTGGTCGTGAATGATCTTGCTTCCTGGTTTTAAATACCCAACGTGATTGCAAAGCATTGGCACTGCTGACATTTAGGAGGAGATAGCCCGGTTGTGGGCAGTTATTCTATGTACTGGAGGGTGTTTAGCCAGCCCCGTTGTTTTCTACCTCACTGATGCCAGCAGACTTTCCCACCTCCAATTGTAAACGCTGACACATCTGCATTGTCACCAGATGCCCCACAGGGAGCAAAGCTGTTCTAACTTGAAAACCATACTTATGATGGATTACAAGCATGGGGTTAATAAAGCAAGAGAATGAAACAGCTGCTTTAGTTCCAGTGAATTCCTATATAAGAGAAAGATATACATTCCATGAGAACAATTTGAAATCATTGTTTAACAGATCTCCTATATAAGAGAAAGATATACATTACATGAGAACAATTTGAAATCATTGTTTAACAGATCTCCTTTCCATCTAAACAGAATGTTGCCAATGTTTTTACATTAAAATGCAAGGACATTCTGATACTCATTGTAATTTTGAGGCCAATGACCTTGCTTGGCATACGTTGAAAGAATCCATCTATTCTTTTTGTATTAGCATGCACTGTGTAGTTCATGTTGACACAAGTTCTTCCCCGAAGGAAGACTGGGTTCTCTCCTTGTTAGTTGTTCTTGTAGGTATGAAGGATAGCAAATTCATGACATCATACAGGACTCATATTGTATATTATGAGTCACATGTTTTTCTTCCATTTCATGAAACCAGAACAGATACTGACTCAGTTTCTTTCAAGTTAATCGTAAAAGGCAGATGTACCTTGGGAATTAGCATGAAGTTAGTAAAAAATATTTTGATTGAAACAGAAACTCAGTGAAGAGAATTGAGTATGAGATTCATAGATTTAGATATTTGACAAAATGTTTGAAAGGACTAATAACTTAGGAGAAATAAATGCTAATTGAGAAGATTTCAGATGAAAGAAGCTTTTTTGACCTTTGGGGAAAATAAAAATCTGAACTCAGAGGAAAAACAGAATGTCAACATGACCCTAACAGAAATGTGACAATACAAAGAAAGACAGAGGAATCCAGACTCCAGACGTCATCTGATCTGGATGAAAGTGAAAGTCGACAAGGTGTTGGTCTAATTGCGAATGCAATGGGAATGCACCGTTTGGAAGCTTTCTCCTTGAGAACAGCTTTCATTGCATGTATGCCCCAAGCACACACACAGAAAAGCTGTCAAGGTAAAAAATCAAGCTCACCATCTCAGCATTATTTATCTTGTTCCTTTTACATTGAATTTACAACCCTTTACTTTTGCTTTTTATTACACTTGAGGAAAACTTGCCCATGGAGCACACATCTTGTAAGTCTCTATAAATTTTATGTGCCTTTAAATGCAATGTCCTTATAGTTTTTAAAGAAGTTTTCAGGTTAATTAGTGGCCTAGATTGCCAATTTTTATTTTATTACTGTTCAGAACCTAGACTGGAACATTCTGGGTGTTTGATAAGGAGCCAAAGAGACACAACTGTTTCAGGTTTGGGGTTGAAATATTATAAGCCCCAAAGAGAAAATAATTTAGCTTTGCAAATTAGGACACATATCAAACTTGCTTCCTGATTCAGAGAAGTCATGTTGAGTGGGTGGACTACCTTATTGCATTTACTTATATGTGTGGCAATTATCATATATATATATATATATATATATATATATCAGTCAGTAATGTTCTCAGGAGACTGAGTCTCAACCTTCTTTCTTCTCAAAACCATCCTATAATGGTTGCATTATTATAATCCCCTTCTATACACAATGGAACCATAAAGGCAAAGCCATTCTGCTCAGGTTCTGAAACAAAAATAATAGGAAGCCAGATTCCAAATCCCATAATGACTTTGTAGTGGAGATCCTTGTGAAAGACTCCCATTCTTGGAAATGGAAGGAAACAGTCAACTTAGTTCATTCAAATCTTGTACCAGATCTGGAGAATGAATGAAAGATTTCTGAGGTAGACAGGAGAAACAGAGAAGGATCAATTTTACTGTGAGAACCACGCCTTTGTGTCAAAGCCTAACTTTTGTAGGAGGGTCCTTCTGTATTTCTGTTGCTTTCATTGGTTGAATAAAGAAACTGCCTCGGCCTTTTGATAGGGCAGCCCTTAGGTGGGCGGAGTAGACAGAACAGTAGGCTGAGAGAGAGAAGGCACTGGGGCAGACGCCATGTTTCTTCAGCCCAAGATGGACTTTGGTTAGAATCTTCCTGGTAAGCCATGACCACATGGTGATACACAGATTACTAGATATGGGTTAAACTAATATGTATAAGAGGTTAAAACTAATGGGCCAGGCAGTAATTTAATTAATACAATTTCCATGTGGTTATTTCAAATGTGAGCTAGCCCAGCGGCCAGGAGCCAGGCGGGATGGAACAAAGGGCCCATGTTCCTTTCAGGTGCTGGGAACACAGCCCGCACCTCTTACTACACCTAACAGGGAAAGAGGAGTCAAGGATCAGGAAGGAATGAGAAACCCTGTAGCAAAGCAATGGAGCCAAAGGGATGGCCAAGAGAGGCAAGGCAACATCTACAAAGTTTGCTATCATTGCTAGTGACTAGGGCTTGGGTGGAGTGGGCTAGGTTAAAGCAATAGAGGCCAGAGAAAATATTCCCTTGTGAATTTATCTCTTTCTTTCCAATAATGTTTGAAACTAGCCCTGTACAGAGAGTGAGGACAAATAGTGGGTGGCCCAGACTGAGGTTTTGCATATTTGGGGAACAGATCCAATTTTATCAATATCTTTGTGAAAATATAGATAAAATATCAAAAACTTAAAAATGGTTTTCCCTATTTTGCCATAGCTCTGGAGCAACGATTCTACCAGAAAGATGAGTAACACACTGACTGCAAGTGACATAACAAGCATCCCTGAAGAGCTGTTCACTCCTCCGGCTAAGACTTGCTGATGCCCTCTGAGGAGCCCCGAGGAAGATGCTGTCAGCTGTGATCTACCCCATACCTGCAAATGATCAGTCCTGCAAGACCAAACTACAGCAAGTAACTGTCCCTGTACCCCTCACATTTTCTCAGCACATCCTTCTACAAGTGTGTGGTCCCCCATAAAACACATGAATAAAGCCTGTACTTGTACCATCGAGGCATCTGGTCACTGAAGGGAGACTTACCTCTGCAAGTCCAAACGAGTGAATTAAAGACAGAAATTATTACTCTCCTTTGAAATGACATAGACCAAGTAAAGGATACTACATTTAAAACATACATACATTTAAAAAGAGATAAATTGAGTTACCCTATAACTAGTCAACAATACCCCTACTAGCACCACAGGTTAACAATAGAAATCCAGTTACAGGAACAGGTTATACCTTTTGTAGTTGTTGGTCAGTGGGGTGCCATAGAAATTGCAGGCTATTGTCATTGCTCTTGGCTACCCTCCAGAATTCGATGGTAAGACCCTGTTGCCAAAAGCACTGCATACTCACCAGGTCTCACCTGGCAGCCCTATCCCTCTATCCCTCCTGGCTAAGCTTCCATTGTCCTGAAAGGGGCAATGCAGGCTTCCATGGTGATGGGGGAGGGATCATTAATCTTACCCAGTGGTGAACTTCTAAATCAAAATCCGTTGTGTGAAATACTCAATGAACTAAATTTTCTTTCTTTCTCTCTCTCTCTCTCTTTTTTTTTTTTTTTGAGACAGGGTTTCTCTTTGGAACCTGTCCTGGAACTAGCTCCTGTAGACCAAGTTGGCATCAAACTCACAGAAATCCACCTGCCTCTGCCTCCTGAGTGGTGTAGGAGGGTCCTTCTGTATTTCTGTTGCTTTCATTGGTTGAATAAAGAAACTGCCTCAGCCTTTTGATAGGGCAGCCCTTAGGTGGGTGGAGTAGACAGAATGGAAGGCTGAGAGAGAGAAGGCACTGGAGCAGACGTCATGTCTTTCCAGCCCAAGATGGACTTTGGTTAGAATCTTCCCAGTAAGCCACAACCATGTGGTGATGCACAGATTACTAGATATGGGTTAAACTAATACGTATAAGAGGTTAAAACTAATGGGCCAGGCAGTATTTAGATGAATATAGTTTGTGTGTAATTATTCCAGGTATAAGCTAGCCAGGGCCAAAAGCAGGCCCAGGGGAGCTGGGCACCTGGGAACGCAGCCACCATAGCCAGCTCCTCCTCATTACTACACCTGAGTGCTAGGATTAAAGGCATGCACCACCACTGCCTGACTGAACTAACATTTTTTAAAAGACAGAGTAAGTGAGAAACAAAGCCATCGGGGACAATGTGTGGAAAGATAAGGCGTGATAGTCTGCAAATTAAGAAGGCAATGGAGGCAGCAGCAAAAAGCAAGGGAGGCCCTGGAAGGAAACAGAGTCACACCTTAGAGACCATGTGTGGCTCACAGAAAAGGACTGGGGGCATGGGGAAAACAAGGGAAAGCTAAAAGAATGGAGAAAATGATGAATCACTACTTGGTCATCCACTTAACAGACATTTCTTGAATATCCACTACTTGCAGCGATCTTGCAAGAATGGGTAAAAAGATGGACATCTTAGACTCTTTTTCCATGGTTTTCTGAACCCAGTGATGGGTACAATGTGAGTTAATATACACACGTGCAAATTTAAGATTTATCTCTGACTCTGTTTCCCTTATCACCAGTCTGTGCCTGTATCACCGTGTAAGCTTGAGCACTGAATGCCACCTGACTGGGTTCCTCTATTCTTCCCTGCCTCTTGGGCCGAGATGCAATGAAAGGAAGGAAAAATAAAACTTCTCTTTTTAAAATTCAAGGTTTGCTCTGCGATGGCCGTTTTTAGTGTCAACTTGCTGTAAACTAAACCCACCTGCATAGGGAGCCTTGGCCACGGAATTGCCCAGACTTCCTTTACTGATGTGTGGAGCCCCTCCCGAAATGTGGGCTGCACCTCCTAGGAACAGTCCAGGTGGAAAGGGCTTAACAGCCAAGAGGAATATCCACCTTTCGGGCTTGTTCTGCAATTTAATCTATCCTGCTGCCGTTGCTGCAGATTCCATCTCTGACGTCAGAACAAGGTTCTCATATTTCCATCCCTGGCTCAAGACCAGAAATTCTCCGTGTCTTCCGTACCGGACTGGAACTGCAGAGGCCCCCAGCCACAGGGCCCAAACAACATCAGGCTGTGGGCTTCTCGTTTGTGCAACAGCTGTTGCCACTATTTCAACATGGATGTGTGGCTTTCCTTTTCACTGTATTCATCCTGTTCGTTTACATGCCCTAAGGCTTCCCGGGCATCCTGTCTTCTCCTTCCTACCCATAGTCTCAGATGGCCCTGATTGGTGACCTTTACCTGAAAGTCTCGCCAATGGGAAGCTAGGGCATTAAAACAGGGATGCCACTCACAGCAAGGATGCCTTCACAGTCACCCTCATCAGTACTGTCTGCACACCCCTCCCTCCGGAGAGCACCAGGGCTGGAGAGCTCAAGTGTCTGGGGATGCTCCCAGTCTCTGGCTGCCCCGTATCAATGCCTTGGCACGCTACCTTGGCATCTCCTGTCTTCTACTACCACGCAAGCAAAATTTTTGGCTCCCCAAAAAAGGCAAACACAGTTCCCAGAGTGGCATAAACATAAACCTGCTACTTACAGATGTTGAAACTACAGAGTTTCCTTGTGAACAAGAGATACAATGGTTGCTTCCTTGCCCATGAGACCCTAATGGATCCCTGAAACTGCAGACAATAACAAGCCTGTATCCGTGATAATTTTCTTAAACTATTCATATATACCTATGATAAAGCTTAATTTACAAATTAACAATGGTAAGGGATTTAACGTAACTACTAATAAAACAGAGCAGTTATAATGATGTACCATAGAATTATGTTAAAGCGATCTCTCCCTGCAATAGCCTGCTGAATGAATACACCCTCGTCTGGTGATGTAAGATGACGGGGAGCCTATGAAATGAGGCAAGATGAGGCTCTCAATAGAAGCATGGTGATGTAATGTTAAGCTATTAAGTAAAGGACTATAGTAAATATTTCCTGAAAATCCAAACTGTACCATTTCGTTTCTTGGCTCCCTCCTGCACACATGACTTACTCTACTTTAGCAATACACATTCATGCATGTTAGGCAACCCGACAGCCCATATCGTTTCTAAGTAGCTAGTGGGGGAGATAGATTCCATGAGTGTACAGAGTCATGAATAATTTCAAAATAGTTGTTTTTTTTAATAAACTATCACATTTAATATTTTAGACTGTCACCTTAAATAACGTTCTCAAAGATTCTCCAAAGATTACTAGGCTTGGTTATGAAGAGCAGAGCAGTACAATGGAAATCACCGTACTGTGCTAAGCTGAGTGCATATTCAGAGGTCAGGCAGAAAGAGGCTTCTCCAGACACAAGGCAGAGGATTAGAAAGACATGTGGAGAAGCTACCCTTGTCTGCAAGGATCCACAGTAGAGGTCCACCAGCCAACTAGAGAGCAGCTAGCTGGCTCTGCGAGGCTGAAGTGGACTTTGTGCAAAGTTGTAGGTCTGTCCTAGTCTTTTCGAATATTTCTTGCAGTGAGGCACACGAGGGAAACTTCTTCTTCACAAACATTCCATCTTGTATTTGTGTTTGTTTATCCATCATGTCAGGGCATGGCCAGAGTGCCCGCATGTTGATAGAGATGGCAGATGGCACTAACAAAACTGCAGGGAACTGGACCCAATTAAATGCATAGAGAGAGTAAAAGCATGCAGGAGGCCACTGCCTCAAACAGCCCTCACACACACATGCAGGAGGGCACTACTGCAGACAGCCCTCACACACACATGCAGGAGGGCACTACTGCAGACAGCCCTCACACACACATGCAGGAGGGTACTACTGCAGACAGCCCTCACACACACATGCAGGAGGGTACTACTGCAGACAGCCCTCACACACACATGCAGGAGGGCCCTGCTGCAGACAGCCCTCACACACACANNNNGGAGGGCACTACTGCAGACAGCCCTCACACACGCATGCAGGAGGGCACTACTGCAGACAGCCCTCACACACACATGCAGGAGGGCCCTGCTGCAGACAGCCCTCACACAGACCAAGCCTTCTTTTCTTCAATCACTGGAGGGGTGTGGATTCTTCTTAGAAGCTTGTGCTGCTTAAATGTCAATTAAATGAATCATACAAGTGAGCCATTATCTTTTAGTGATAAGATCATGGGTTCAGAAATAACTATGAGTTATTCAAAATAAAAATAAGCATATCTGTGAAATGACTTATTCTTTAAGCCATTATACATTCAGTTGAGATAATCTTAGGTTTAATTTTAATTGCAAAGAAATAGCTAATTATATTTAATAACATCATTTTCTTTGATTCAAGAAAATATTGTTTTATGTACTTCATAAATTGGCCTACAGTGGTACACATCATTTTTATATTATATATCTGTTTTATAAAAATGAATTCTAGTGAAACATCTCTGTTAAAATTAAAAGTAATAATGAATTCTCTCAGCAAATTCAAAGATAGCTGTGATGAAACTCTTTATATTTACCCTTTATTTTTGACCTTTTTCCCATTTGTTAGGTATATGAATGTCCAGTGAGATTCAAAAATGTCAACTTACCACTTATTTCCAAAAGTAAATACTGCATCCTAATACTGCAATGGCATTTCATCACCCCACTGAAAAACAAAGACAAAGTAAGCACAGTCCAAATTGTAGCTCTTTTGTGTATGATGAGAAAGTAGTATTTGACAGTGTCCATTAATACTGTCCTTGACTGGCACAAGTTATTAATTTCAAAATACAGCCACCTAATATACACTAATATAGCTACAGTGTATGCATGTGTGCTTATGTATATGTAGATAAAGGGAAACCCCAAGTCTGGGGAACGCCCATCATAGTAAAGCAATGGGTTTCCTTTACAAACTTCATTCTTCAACCAAAGATGACTTTTGTCTCCATATTTTGGCATTACCACCACATTACCATTACCACAGTTACTATCATGCTTAAATACAGGACATTATGTATAAGATGCACATATATTTTTCCTTATTTAATTAAAATATTATTGTATTACTTTCCCCCTTCCCTCTCTTTCTTCCAGCCTCTCCCAAATTCCTCCCTCCAACTATTCCTAAGCATCCAATTACTCTGAAATTCATAACTTCTTCTTCTTACAGATTATTATAATTAATATGTATGTATATGTATGAAAAATACATAAATACAACAATTTGGTCCATTTTGTGCTATTTCTGTGTTTCAGGGTTTTACACTGGACAACCAATTATAGACTCATTCCTGGAAGAAGCTAACGCTCCTTCTCCTGGCAGTCATCCGTTGCCTACATTTCCTTGCGCAGGAGTGTGACCCCATGAAATCTTTCTCCTTCCTTATCAGCGTACCTATTCATATTGTTGTTGTTCGGTCTTGTTCATGCAAATCTGCTTCTATGAAAGACCATTTCACAGTAGACTTTCTGGTTTTCTGACTCTGATAATTTTCCAGCCCCTCCTTCCAGATTTCTTGAACCATAGATGTAGGAGCTATTATGTAGATACATCAACTGGGCCTGGGTCCTCATGATCTACTGATTTCTCCATTGTGTCCAGTTAGGGGTTTTTTTTGGTCTATGATATCCCTATTTGCTGTAAAGAGATGCTT
>JAQHUG010000160.1:2518719-2533791 GCA_028555095.1 Dicrostonyx torquatus
TAGCTTGCTACTTTATGTTGACAGAAACTCAGTAGTCCAAAAGTTATCTAAGATTCTTAGCTGGATCAAAGGAAGTAATAATAATAATAAAATTACCTAAGTCTACTACTTTCTTTGTTGATATGACCAAAAAGCTGATAAAACTGCATAGGGGAAGGGGGATTGATCATGGCTTACTGTTTTAGGTTACATTTAATTATCACTATTAACCATGACACTAACCTTTAATATTCCAGATATGCATGCCTCAGTACTTCCATTCAGTCACTATTTGGAATAAGCCTGTTGTCAGGTTCAATGTGTTTTCTTCTTTTCTTCCTTTGGTCTTACCTTGAAAGCACTATCAGAAGGTCAAACCTCACCAGTCAATTTCATATCCCTTTCTAGCAACTGGAATCCTGTACTGAATCTTTTACATACAGAAAAAAGGTCAAATTCACTGTAAATATCATGTCTGTCATTGAAACAAGACATTGCTTAGCTACTGGCAGGTGTAGTTATTCAACGATCGGCTTACCTAGGGTCATTTGTAGCCTTAAATTCTAGCTGTCTTCATGAACTAGCGACAGATCTGTGTGCCTAAGAAATAAGCCTTTGCTAGAAAGAAGCTGTGTGGCCATCACCAATGAATTTGACATCTCTGAACTCCTGTTGCCCTACCAACATGGAGAGAATTGAAAGCAATTGTGAGAATCACATGAGATTGTGTATACAAATTATACACACACAGTAAATTACTTTTCCTAACTCCATTTCTGTATTAGTTCCTTCAATTCTTTTTATGTCATCACCTAAAGAAGAGAAAAAAATCTTACCTCACAGGCAGTCTTTCTCAAATTCAACATTTCTTTGAATTTTTCAAATATTTTAAGATTGGTTTACCTATCCTCAGAAGTGTTTCAATACCTTCTGCAAATAAAAGCAATAAAGTGAAAATGTCTGTTGTTTGAGAGTATATGTGTGCATTATTTAGTTCAGCATGTACTTGGTTGATAAAACTCTTGCTAGTTTATTCATCAACAATGGGAACACAGAGGGCAGTGCTCGGCACTTAGGATACAGTTCACAGAGGATTTATTTAGTCAATTTGTATTTCAGAACAACAGTGGACATGGGAATAAGAGAACTCTCATCAGGGAACCTCACCAAGTGCCAGATTTTTAGAAATTCTTCCAGTTTGGATGAGGATGAGATGTCTCAGTGTCATGCTGTTGTTCAGCCATACCTTGATCCCTCTGGCCCAGCAGTAGGAAGGTGACCCCTGCAGGCAAAGGTCTCTGCTTTCAACTGTGCTAATATGATTTCTTCTCCAGTGGTACAGTATGTTTCCCACACGCAGAATCTTGACCCGCATATGTAGCTCATTTAGTTCAAAGTAAGAAGTAAGCCTGAAACTGTATGTGAAATGAATCGGAAACAAAAGGCTGGTCTTGTTTGGATATATTAGTACTAACATGACAATCTTCAGAACCATGGCTCTAACATGTCATAAGGGAAACACTGTAAGGCTTTCACTTTGTGTCCTTATGCAGCTTTTACTAACATAAAAGAGGGCTCTAGTTTGGGCAGTTGCCACACTGCACATACTAAGAATTATTTTAAAGATATGCTTTTTGCCAGAAAACGAGGGGGAAAAGTAATTCTTGGTATCTATTCACTTTTATTACAGACCTGCAGATAGAGTTTCTCGGACTTTAAAAAGCATGCTTGCGATCTGAACAATTACCCAGTAGCTTTCACCCTCATATTTTTTGTCTGTCTAGACATCCATGTTTCTTTTTTAGAAGTCAGACTTACTTTGCTCAATAATGATCTAAACAATTGCTTCATCCTTAAAATAAATCCAAACTTTGAGCAAAACTTCATTTGTTAATGAAACTTTTAGATGAACTCCCTTGAACAAATAAAAAGCTATGGGATAACGTTCTATATAGTAACTATTGGTCAAGGAAGTCCTGGGGCCTGGAAAAAAAGCACAGGTTATAGCCATTGCACTGTCCACAGTAACCAGATGGTAAATCGTAGTGCTGAAGACACCACACACTTGGACATAAACTAACTCTGAACTGACTAGGCAACTCCTTCCTGCCTGGAGCCCATGGTGCTGGAAGGTGCTATGTAGGTTGCCGGAAAGGAAAAGACATAAATTAGATGACCCAGCACTAGATCCTGGATGCTGTAATACCAATTGGCCAGACAGGATGGGTCACAGGTGCAACAGTGACTGTTTGGGAATAACCTTGATATTAGACATGAGGTTTATTCCACAATAGAGAATTCATGCTATTCATGCTGCTACTGTAAACCCTGTCAAAAGTCCACATCTGGGGAGGGCATTGTTCTCAGGCTCGGGGAAAACACCTGTTGTTATTTTGCTAAATGACCATGTTGTCAAACTGCCTTCTAACCATTTACGTTTGGAGCCATAGATAAGGGCTTCTCCCAGCTGTGCTCAGAGAAGCTTCTTGTATTGGACAGCAGCTAATCAAGGCCCACAATTGGTCAGTGTGTATAGAATTAGAGCCCATGGAGTACACAGCTCTAAACGGGCCAACTATATCACATCTCCTTTCCCCTATGGGCTGAAGAATCATCCAGGAATAGGTCGCAGACAAGAAGTTAAGAGCCAGAGGTAATATACCCTGCATCAAAACAGGGTTGTTGTCCCCATAAGCTCTCAGCCACTGTTACCACATGCTGAAGACTTGCACAAGAAGAAATCAACTGAAACCCCAGCACAGATAGAAAGGGACTCACAAAGTCCCACCCCTAGCTGATGAGCTATCTACAGTTGATGGCTGCTGAGGGATTACATGATCCAGTACTATTCTCATGGCTCTGTACCTGTGCACATGCAGAAGTACTAAGTGGACTCAGTGGGTAAAACAGAAATAAAGCACATGATATCGGGAGAGGACAGTAGTGGGTAGATAGGGTAGGAACCGGCAGGGAGTTGGGGTGGGTTTGTTCAAAGCGCATTAGGTATGGGTATAACCTTCTAGCAACAATAGAATGATGTTTTTAAGTTCCTGAGTGGATAGATGAGACTTTCATTCACACACCCCTAGCTGAAGAGCTAAGATAGCTTATAGCAACTGGGAGAGGGATATGATTTTTCTCTATGGCCAGTAATAAGTTGACTATGTGCTAGTGAATGGTCCCACACCTGTGGACATATAAGAATTGATAACTGGATGTACTGTTTGGGAGGGATATATGTTGGAGGTCTGAAGCTGTGCAGAAAGAGGGAATGTGATCATGATGCTTTGTACTCATGTATAAAATTTTCAAAGAATAATTTTTAAAAATGTTTGTAAATTGAAGAAGAGAATGCAGCTGATGTACAAAGGCTGAGGGGAAGGCCAGGGATCATACAATTGATTGGTGCTAGAACTAGGCGCGTATCTCACCCAGTACCAGAAAACACAAGAAGTGTTTGAAGACACATGCCAGAAAAATGAAATAGAACTGCCTTTCCTTGACTAGTTTTCCATTCAAGAATACAACAAATAATGCGTAGAAATCTCCTTCCCATTTCTATCTGGGAACTATAGAGGAGACTTCATTAACTTAGAACTGACCAGGGTCTTGGTCATGTGAGACGTTTTCAAATGTGTTACCTGCAGTGTGTAAGACTGTCATAAAGATGTTTTGAAAATGTGCTATATCCTGGGAGCATTTTCTTTTTCACTTCCATGTCCTCCATTTTTCAAGAAAATCTGTTCACTGTTGGGGAGAGGAGGAGGGGAGTTCGGACAGAGCCACAAAGTGAAGGAGGAGAGGGATAAACATGAGTTCTCCAAATGGAGGAGGGTCTGGGAGCTGCGAAGGACAAGTGTATGCTTCTGATACATGGAACTCTGAGACTCTTCAGGAGGCTGGGTCTCCTAAGAAGTCGGTAGCAAACCAGTTAGTAGAGAAAACTTAACGGTAGTTTTACTCCTGTTCATACCTGAAACGGTTAATCTTTGCACAGAACTTTTGCCCAGAAAACACACATTTCAAATATGAAATTACTTCCATTTTCAAGAAATCTCTGGAAGGATGTTCACAATTAGCACATCAGTGGCAGGTGGTCATTCAGACTTAAGCAATACTGCCCTCTGGCGGAACTGGAGATGCTGCAGATGTTCAACACTGCCTACTGGGAAAAATAGACTTGTGCATCTGTGAGTTCTGCCCTAGTGTGAGAGAGTATGCCACAGTCACAGCTTTGTCTTCTATCAGGAACAGATATATTTATGGTGCTATGTGTTCAAGAGATTTCCAACAGGTGTGAAAAAAAGCAATTGATCCCTGGGTTCCCAAGAGTTGGCTGACATTTCTGCCTTTAAGCACCATCGTGACGCACGGGTCAATTGCTTTTCACCTGAGGCCTGAAAAGTAAGGTGTTAAAAAAAAAAAAAAGCAATGTCAGTCAATGCTCTAAAAAAACATTGACAGACTCCACAGATCTCCCGTGGGAGTCTTTTCTAAGCCATTGGTTCTATAAAAAACAAAAGGAAAGACAGAGCAGTGTAGTGTAGCGCCCCAGAAGAACTGAGCCCGGGGTCGGGGAGGGGGGTGGGAGGAGCTGTGCTCTAATTGCCTAGCTCAGAAGTCAGACAGTGACCCAGACAGCCGCTGTGCACTGGGGTGCTGGTTATGCACAGGGTGTAGTATTACTGTACTCTGGCACACGATAGCATGGCAGAATACAAAAGAGAACCATGGTGACGAGAAAAGCGGCCTTCAGAGCATCTCAGCAGCTTTCACCATCACCATTAGGGACTTCTCAAGACCACGTTTAGAAATATTTGAACTGATCATTTTCTCATGTTTTTTTTTTAATCCATCTTCCTAAGTCATTGATTAGGTTTGCCCTTGATATGGGAGTATTCCTTCTTCCATTGCTGGCAAAGAGTTAGAGGGTTTGATATTCCTGATGAAATTTACCAAGTACGATAATATCGTAGTCAGTGCTCTGTTGCTGTGAAGAGACACCATAACCACAGTAACTGTTATAAGGCAACGTGTTTAACTGAGTCTGGCTTACAGTTTCAGGGGCTTAGTTCATTATCAGCATGGAGGGAACCATGGCAGCACACAGGTAAACACGGGATAGAGAAGTATGGCAGTGTTTCTCAACCTTCCTGATGCTTCCCTTTAAAATGGTTCTTCATGTTTTGGTGACCCCCCCCCACCATAGAACTATTTTTGTTTACTACTTCATAACTGTAATTTTGCTACTGTTATGAATGGCTAATATCTTATATGCAAATCTGTTATAAATGTAAACTTCTGATATAGAGAATATCTGAAATGAAACCCCTGTGAAAAGGTCGTTTGATCCCATCCTCCCAAAGGGACTGCAATCCACAGTTAAAAACCACTGTTATATGGGAATAGTGAAAGTGGTAGATACGAATAAACCTGAATAAACTCCAAGAGAAACAAGCTGTCTCAGGATAGGAGATTGCTGTGAACACAGGCTAAGCATGAAGACGCCCAGTCTGAATGACCATGAAGTAACAAGATCACATGTTGAAAATGACTGAGAACCAGCCAAGCCTTGGTTTATGACTGAGCTGACAGAGTTAATTGTGATCTAGGAAAGATCCATGTGGACAAACAAATTACTCAGCAATTGCTCCAATCACAATGAAGTGCATTGCATTTGCTGTCTCTAAATTAGAGAGTACATAGTGCACATACAATTATTGTGTGGACTGGAGAATGGAGACAATCAACAGAGAAGGGAAGTGAATAAATGAGCACAGAAACACACATTTACCTGCTTGGGAGAATATCCCAGATGGTGGTCTAAAATGACCCCAAGCAATTGGAGGAATGCTGCCAAATTACTTTATACTTGTAGAGTAAGGAGGTAGAGGCAGCTGGAATTTTTGAGGGAGAGAGAGAGAATGAGCGAAGAACACTCAGCTCAAAAAAATTCCAGAAATTTACATAGGAGTTCCCTATGATGTGTTACTAAACAAAAGGTGAATGTCTATGAAGTAAACTCAAGCAGAAGAAATTAACCAAAATGATTCTTAGAGCTAGTGCAGTGTGAGAATTTTCCAAC
Organism: Dicrostonyx torquatus; assembly: GCA_028555095.1. Lineage (NCBI taxonomy): Eukaryota > Metazoa > Chordata > Mammalia > Rodentia > Cricetidae > Dicrostonyx > Dicrostonyx torquatus. Next base: position 2,524,784 of record JAQHUG010000160.1, read on the forward strand.
TCAGGTTACTAGAGTTGAGAATTCTCATCGATGCTGGAGCATTCAGGAAATCCTCTAGATGCGCAATGCCCTCACAGCACAGGTATAAGCAAGCTAGCTGTAAACAAATGATGCATTACAATCAACATAAGAATGCTTCAAAATAAGCCTGGCACTAAAAATCAGTATTATTTCTTTGAATGACTAGGCCACTTTCCAGCAAGTGCTGTAAAATCTTGAGGAAGAAGCACTCAATTGAAATTATAAAAGATTGTGTGACAGCAGAAAAAAAATCTTATTTACCAGAGGAAAATAATTAACAGAAAGAGACGATGTTGAAATGACAGAGTTAGGACAAAGGCCATATCACAACTCTGTAAAACATGATTGAAGATGTAAGAAAAACATGTACATAATTAAAGAAGTAAAGATGTGCATTTTTAAAGACAAAAGTAAATCATATCTAAATCTAAAATGTTGGGCAGATTTAGCAGCCGATTGCTAAGTGCAGCAATGATGGAAGTTCAGTGAGCTCTGTGATGCTACAACAGAAATTACAATGCCAAGATACACAGAGGGGAAAACCTAAAGAATAGTTAGAAGAGAAGTGTCTGATAGGCCAAAATCAAATAGTCCCATTGTTACTTAGAGTACCAGACCTGTAGAACCAACAAAACAATTGAAAAAAGTCCAAATTTATAAAAGCTATATTCACAGACGCAGGAAGATGAACACAGTTCAGACTTGAATACAAAGGGCATCTTGTAGCAAAGCTGCTTAAAACAAAAACAAAAACAAAACAAAACAAAAAACACTGAAGATGGAAGCTTCTGTCCCACCTGGTCCTGTAGCCATTCAGTCCCAAAGAAACACACAGACACTTATATTAATCATAAACTATTCAGCCTATTAGCTCAGACTTATTATTAAGTAGCTCTTACAACTGAAATCAAACCATAATTCTTATTTATGTTTAGTCATGTGGCTTCATACCTTTTCTCAGTAAAGTATCCTCATCTTGCTTCCTCTGTGTGTGGTTGGTAACTGTGTCTTCTGCCTTTCCTCTTCCTAGAATTCTCTTAGTCTGATTGCCCTGCCTATACTTCCTGCCTGGCTACTGACCAATCAGCATTTTATTAAACTAATATGAGTGACAAATCTTTACAGTGTACAAGAGCACTTGAAATAGGAACACACAAGAAAGAGAAACGTCCTGAGCAGCATCCTGGTTGTGTAACCACACAGAGGCAAAACTAGAAAAATCATAGACTTCTTATGCAAAAGCATACAAAACAGAAAAGTACACAACACAATGTTTAATAGATTTAAAAACAAAAAGACTGCCATTGTACATTCTTGATCTGAAAAAAAAAAGGCCTTTTAAAATGGAAGAAGATTTCCAGCCTCTACTTGGGGGATGTAAAGTTGGCAAGAGCCTAATCTTAAATCAACAACAAGAAAAATCCAGGTAATCTTTGAAACCATAACTTTGAAAAGTTCATTGAAAAGCAAAGAACACAGGCGAATAAGTAAGCCTGAAATCTAAAACAAACAGTCAGACATCTACACCAATTGCTGGCTTCCTGAGTCAGAACGTGGAAGGAGACAGCTAACTATATAACCTGGACTAAAAAATTCAGCCTCAATGTTTACTCACCGGTGAAGGGTTTATAGAATAGTGTTAGATGCTGCAGTCATGCAAAAGATGTTCTGTGTGGGCCTCATCAGATGTCCATGAAATACAAGGAGAATGGGAAAATCATCTTCAGGTGCAGGTATGAGGGAGAGATGGTGTGTGTATGTGTGTTTGTGTGTTTGTCCGTCCACATATGCCAACTCTAAGAAGAGGAGAAAACACATTTTGCTAGAAATGAAAAGAGAAAATTTATCTACTTTGGTTGAAAATTAAATCTTTTCCTTAGACCACTAATATCTTATTCCTTTATAAACATTAAGATCATTGAAAGAAACACCATCCCCTTATGCAGAGATGTGGACCTTAGCTAAAAGAGGCTGAACTGTAACAATAGAAAACATATACTCCTCTGTACATAATCAAGATACAGAAACAACAAACAGCAGTGTACCAAGGGGGACTAGACAGGAGAATGGAGAAAATCTATTTGGAGGCATATGCCACTAAAAACACACTTCAAACTGAAGGTAGAAGAGGAGCATTAAGAAAGTGCTCTCAACATAAGCATAAGAGCCACTAGAAGAATTCTGAGCATGTGGTGTACTGGAAATAACAATAATAAAAACCTTCAGATGAAATGAAACAATAAAATTTAAGCAGCTAAACTGAACCAGAGACGAAGTCAGCACACTTTAGATACAGTAGAGAGAGAAGGAGGCCAGTTTTGTGGGGAAAACATTTAATGCTTTAGCCAGTTCTAAATATTAAGAAACACATAAAAGGAGGAAGAAAGAAAGACTGACTATTGAGGAACAAGGAAATATAAACATTACTGGGAACCAACATGAATAACAGAATCAAGCAAGCAGACTGAACTTTTGTTTCCCAGCCACCCAGACTCAAATAATCACACAGAAACTATATTAATTACAACACTGTTTGGCCAATGGATTACGCATATTCCTAGCTAGCTCTTAAATCAGCCCATTTCTATTAATCTACGTATCACAACAAGGCTGTGGCTTATTGGTAATGTTCTGGCATCTTTCTTTTTTGGGGGCTACATGGTATCTCGTTCAATTCTGCCTATCCTCTCTGTCTCTGTTCAGATTTTCTGCCTGGCTTTACTTTGCTAAGCCATTGGCCAAAACAACTTTCTTTATTAACCAATAAAAGCAACATATATACAGAAGGACATCCCACATCATCTCCTCTTTTCTGTCTAAAGAAAAATGAAGGTTTTAACTTTAACATAGTAAAATTATATATAATAAAACAGTTATCAAGCAAGAATTACAGTTACAATATTTAGTCTGTATTGGACAAAATTAAAGAAAATATTCTATCTTTATCTATTTTAAAATATTTTATCTTTATGAGTCTAAAGTTTTGCATCTAATTTTTTATTATAACTAAGGAAAACTATAACTTTCTGTTTTCAACTACATCAAAGACTCCAGAAGGATTTAATATTACCTAAGTAAACAGAAAGTGTGTTGTAAGCAACTTCCAAAGTTTTAGAAATGACAGAGACATCTTGCTGCCTGGCATCTTTCTTTTTTTTAATTTTTTGCACATTGGGGCATCCGCCTTTAGCCTATTGGACCATAATATTTGGCAGACTTTTCAGTGAAGCAGAAATTTGAAGATCTGTTTTGCCTGATACTGGCAAAGTTCGTCAGTTGTTTTCTATATATTGCCATGAGGTTGCGGCTTCCTGGTAATGTTCTGGCATCTTTCTTCTTTGGAGGCTGCATGGCATCACCTTTGTCTCTGCCTGTCTCTGCTTTCCTTCTTCTTTGCCAATCTCCTTCTCTCTCTCTATCTCTGTTCAGTTTTCCCACCTGGCTTTACTCTGCTAAGCCACTGGCCAAAACAGCTTTATTCAAATAAAAGCAACACATATAGAGAAGAACTTCCCACATTAGGAAATTTAAAATGATTTATGATGAACAAGATAAATGTCCTAGTGGGAAATGGAAATGCTAGATAAAATAATGACACACTTGATAATAAACTTATAAGTGGTTAGGAGATAGGAATCTGTGGTTGTAATAAGAGCAACTAATAGAGAAGATATGTGGCTTAACACAAAATAGTATGGTGTGTGTGTGTGTGTGTGTGTGTGTGTGTGTGTGTCTAAGAGGGAGAGAGAGGAGAAGGAGAAGATTTCTTTCCATAGGGCATTATAAAATACAGTAACAGACATGTATAATTAGAATTCCAGGTAGCTATCTTAAGACACAGAAAAGAATATATGAAGAATTCCTGGTGAAGTTTTTCAAAATCTATGTATCTGTAGAGCAAGGAAATTTAGTGAAACTTAAGGATATATAAAAAAAAATTTAAAACCTGATCAAAGTAGTGGGGCAATACCAAACTTTAACTAAATAAAATCACACACACACACACACACACACACACACACACACTGCACCACATAAAATAAAACAAAAGTTTGTTGGTCAGCTACTTAGAGTGGTTGATATGCTCAGTGTCACTCTATTGGGGAGTCCTGATTTTCCCTCTCCCAGCAGGTCTGAGAGACAGTTAAGTTGTTAACCTTTATCTTTTGCTTTCTTGGATTTTTATCGGAGGGAGAGGTGGGGTAAGGGTTGTTGTTATTTTGGGTATTTGACTAGTTGTGTGGTTAGGAAGGGGGATAAGATCAGGGAGAACTTGGGAAAAAGGAAGAATATAATCTAAAATATGTTTAGGTTAAAAATTATTTTAAATAATAATATAATATAATAAAAAGGGAAAAATAAAACAAAGATATAAAATGCACATCTAAGCTCATTTTATGAAAATTGCTGCAAATTGGTGTTCAAAATACTGAAGGTTCACAGAGGATACAAAACAATTTGTGTGTAGACAAATGAAAGTAAGAACTACAGAAGGGGTCTTATCAGACATATGTAAGTCAGGAATTACACAATCATTTCAATAGATGTTGATATGGCCTTTGAAAAATTTGAAATATCTTCATGATTAAAAGCTTAGAAGAAACTAGGAATAAAAATAATACACCACAAAGTAATCACAGATAAGATTGGTGCTATTAAAAGGAGACCAGATGATGAGTTTTTTTGCCTTCATAAAATGTATGTATCCCTTGATGGATCACCAACATGATGATGCTATTGGCAATTAGCACAAAGTAGAACATTGGACCTACCTGGAAAAGGTAAATCACTGGGAATGTGACTCAGAAAGAGAAGCCATGTCTCTAGGTACCTTCTTTCTCTCTCTCTCTCTCTCTCTCTCTCTCTCTCTCTCTCTCTCTCTCTCTCTGCTTCCTGGATGCTGCAAGGTGAACTCACAGAACACTTCTCTGTGTTGTTGTTTTACATGCATGGTCCAGTCAGAACTGATTGAGTCAGATGGTTAGGGACTGGAAGCTCTGAAAACATGATATCCTTGAAATTGTTTCTCACGTAGGTATTTTGGGCAGCAACAAAATCTAACAGTAATGACTATCAGATGAAAAGATAATCAACAGTAATTTGTAGCCCATTTAAATATAAGACATATGGTTACAATAGCTTGTGGAATAGCTAAGAAGAATTGAGAGTATATGGGGCTGAAGAGAGAATGCAAGACTTTTACTGAAATTATAAATACAAAATTAAAATAAAATAGTATTGTGCCTATTAGCTTGAGCAAATACCCAAAATCATTAGTTGAACAAATTAATCCATGTATGAAAGATCCATAGCATGAGAGACAAGTTAGAATAAATGCCCTTTATAATTATAGAAATATATAAGGCTTGTGTCAGGAACAGTGCTATTTGCATAAATATGGAAATTTTTTTGTATTTTTATAGCCATAAACAGATCTACTAACATCTTATAGTTATCAAACTATGCATTTAATATCTATCTCATCGTATTAATAACATTTAACTTAATAAAAAAGCATAAACAATATACTGTCTATAAAACTGGTCATTTATATGTGGTTTATAATAACATTTTATTAAGAATTTTATGTATTTGCTGGGTGGTGGCGGTGGTACATGCATTTAATTCCAGCACTTGGGAGGCAGAGACAGGCAGATCTCTGTGAGTTTGAGGTTAGCCTGGTCTACAGAACGAGTTCCAGGACAGTCTTGAAAAAAAAAGAATTTAATGTGTTTATCTGAGTCCAACAACCACATTTAGCACAGAAATATTATTTAAAGGCAAAAGTGCTTACAGAGTGAAGATTTTAGAATATGTCTAAAAATTATATCTTTCAGTTGACTAAAGTAAACTACAGGAAAAATAATTTGTTTCCTCACTATATTTTATTCAAAGTTTTATCCCTTTTCTCAATAAGACAACAATTTGTTTTAAATTACTCTCAAGCATAAATGCATTATGCAAATAAAGTGAGTATCCGGGTAATAGAAAATATATTTATATCACATTGTCACTTCCTGGCAAAATCATTGAACAAACAATTTATGGGGTGATGACTGTCAAAGACAATTAAACTGTCATGCAATAATAGAGTCCTTTCCTGGTGGAGCCGTTGGATGGACAGTTACAGAACCAGAGAACTATGAGTATAGAATTTGGTCCTTCCCAAAGCCATAGAAATCGGGGTACATTCTGACTACTACCTTAATGGGAAATACCTTACTATAAGAAAAAAAAATACTAAGACTTTTCTTCCATTTACATTTTCTCAGTAAAATATAAAATTTAAGCTCTTTCAAAACCATGAACTTACTGCACTCATGATTTCAGCAAGTGACTTGCTTTAAGGAAATAGAATAAGCAAGCATCAATTATTCCATTGTTACTTCAAAATATTTAAGAAAATACCAGGAAATTGGGGACAGACTGACACCAGTGCATTTTCAGTGTTACCCCCTTTCAAATCACCTCATCTACTTATAAACAGCAAGTTTCTCAATGCTTGTGGTCCTTGGGGGTTTGCTTTGCAATGTAAGAGTGAAGTGGGAAACCCTGCAGGATGCTTGAGGACTTGGTTTCTGTGTTCAAAGCAACCTGCAATTTGATGGCATGCCAATCATCGAAAAAATAAAGCACTTCTCTTACAAAAGGCTCTCCTTTAAGGGTAAAAAAGAAAAAAACAACACTACATCTGTATCAGGTAGGTGCATAGATAATACTAAGTATAAGCACACCAGTGAAGGGTTTGGATGGGTAAATTTCAAGGAATCATCTTAAGCCATCTCATGCGAAACTATGCTAGGCATGATACAGGGGGCAGTTACTTCTGTAACCATTGGTGTATACGCTGGAACAGTATAGCTGTTCTGCCCTCAGGGGCCAAGCAGTGACCAGATAGTGCAAAGTCAACATGGACATAGCAAAAGTCCTGTTTCCTGCTTTCCAAGTCTCCCAGGAGCTCTGGTCCCTGGAAAAAGTCAGATTTCACCATAACTTTAGCTATAAAAGAAGAAAGGGGCAAGGATGATGACAGATGCCAAGTACAATGAGCAGTGGGTGATTCAAGTGTCATTTCGTTAGCTTTGTTTATTCTTTGTTTCTATGGGAAGGAACTCTTCATTCTTATGCATCTGTTTGAAAATGACAACAAAGCAACAAAAGCAGAAGCATTCACTACTATTTCTAATCTTCTCCTCACAGAACCATGCTCTACTATAATAATAAAAGTCTATAAATTAAATATTTTCCCTCAATCATTGTTAAATGTTAAAACAGAGAAAATATAATTGTGCATATTTGAGATGCGTTCCTTTGGAAGTGACAAGTCTACTTAGTAAATTTAGAATGCTTTCAATTCACCACTTTCAAAGAAACAATAAAATGAAAATCTTTCATGTGATTTTGCAGGGGGATGAGTATAAGATAGGTTTCTAGGAACCCATTCTATACTAAAATCAGGGGTTAAGAATCCGTGCTTTTGACAAAAAGCAATCATGGATTGCCAGCAGCTACTCAAGAACAATCAAAGATATGAGCAAACTGAGGATAGTGAAATTTAGCCCAATGGAGAGAAAATAACTTTGTGGCCATAAGGTCATGTAAGGCTTTCTGCATTACTAACTAAGGTGAAACAAGTGTAAAAAGCTAATGTTTCTGCAAGTTGAAGGTAAAAGAAGAGACCCAGGCTAGAATTTGTCAGAATAAGATTTCCTTAACTATTCCCCTTCTTCCAGGCAGATGGCGTGTCAAAACCACATCCATTGTCTAGGTCATTCCTACTTTACCCTACCCAGGAAAACCCACAGAAACCACAGCAGCAGAACTCCCTCTCCTGAGTTGTAATGGAGGAATGATTTTACCCAAAGGAAACACATTTCACTCACTTCCAAGTGGTAAAATTTCTCTACAGCGGTGGTTCTCAGCCTTCCTAATGCTGGGACTCTTTAATACAGTTCCTTATGTTGTGCTGACCCCCACCCATAAAATTATTTCTGTTGCTACTTCATAACTATAATTTTGCTACTGTTATGAACCACACGTAAATATCTGTTTTCCAATGGTCCTGTGAAAGGATTGTTTGACTCCCCCAAAGGTTTGCGACCTACAGATTGAAAACCAATGCTCTACAGGCTCCTGTAGCTTTAGTTTGTTGAAGAGGACAGCGGTACTATGTTAGCTGCTACCTCCACATTTTCGTTAACAACCAACTTATTTATAATCAAATTTAGCTTCCACCTCACCTTTGGTTTAATGAAGGAAATATCAGAATATCTTAAATGTTTGGCACTCATTAACTGTGGGCTCTGATATCCGCCAGCCTGAGGATGCCATGTAACTTGGTAGCTGAAAGCTAACAATTTAGAAAGACAATAGATAAGAATTTGGCTCCAGCCTTCCTTTTCACTTGTAGATTGCTCGATGAGAAGTTGCTAACTCCAAGGCTGGTAAAGGAATGCAGGTGTGTGTGTGCTGTGGGGAGGTGCCCCGGAAAAGGAATATGAATAGGAATTCCTCAAGAGTTGGGGGAACATTCAGAGCATGAATAGCTTGGGAGAGTGACAGTAAACACAAGGTCACGCTGTAAAGGAGAGAGAAATCCGAAGCGGCCTTTGAACAGTGATGGTGTGAAAACCTGTTTCTTCCTCGCGCCTTCGGGAACACATTTGGGGAAAAATACCAGTTTCTATGTTGGGGCGACGGTCCCCGACATAATGGCACCCAACGTGGGGCTAACGACTGAACCCCGTGGAAAGCCAGAGAAAAAGAAGAAATACGAAAAGACAGTGTGGTGCGGACAACTCAAGATGGAGACGCAACATAGAGGAACTTCGAGAAGCAAAGAGGAGGAACCCGGAGAAACCAATGCAGACGAAGACCACGATGAGACCGCGAGGACCAAAAAACAACAAGGAGGAACCCAGAGAGACCAACGCAGACAGAGACCGCGAGGAGACCACGAGGACCGGCTGCTGAATCCAGAGAGACGC
>JAQHUG010000160.1:2548504-2561292 GCA_028555095.1 Dicrostonyx torquatus
TAACCCATTGTCATGGTGTGAAATTTTCCTATCAAATTATGGTTGTCATTTTCAGTGGTATGAATCCTATCAGTCAATTTCTCAATACTTGTTTGTAAAATCTGTCTCATTTCTAAAAGTTTCTCATTTTTGTCTCTGTTATCAAACCATTTCTAAAGAGTATACTATGAAGTATCAAACTAACAGGAGGTATAGCTATTAATGTATAAGCCCCATGTAGGTCATATACCCCCTTTAGAAGTCCCTTCATAGTAGAAAGGGGAATGTTTTTAAATTCCTGGATGGTAATATTGTCTGCCATTATCAGGTGATTTACCTCCATTAAAATCCTGTTTCAGAGGAAAATTTTAAGATTAATAATGATGTGGACCAGCAGGTGTTGCAGTTGTACCGCTAAGGCAGTCCAGAGACACTGGCGCTCTGGTCTTACTTGTTCCAATGTTGCTAACCTGTGGATTTTCTAAAAGCAGAACTCAAAACCAAATTGAACTGATTTTTGGTAAAGAGATGCTGGTTCAGATAGTCATGCAGTGGATGTGTGTAGGCTGCAACCCACATGGGAGCCACACACATTGTTGACAGCAAGCTTTGGAGACTGAAGGAGCCACAGAAAGCTACAAGGGGGGGCTCAGGAAGTTGTGTGGGTGTCATGCAGGATGGTAGCAAGCCTCAGATGCCATGGCAAGTCACAGAAAGCCATGGGTGGATGGGCAGAGCAGGAGAGAAAGCTGAGCCGGGATGGTACTAGTTTTTGTCCCAAACCTGGGTAACTAGGTTTGGGTCTAGCTCTGACCTGTGCTGGTGGCTAAAAAACTTTGGGCAAATGGCACCCTTTTTTTGTGACTGTATATCCCAAACATTGGGTGCAAATATGGCATGATTAATAAAAATTCAGAGACAGATATTGGGGTTCAACATAAAGGTCAGAAAAGCAAAACAGCCACTGATTCTTACCTCTACTTCAGTCTGAAATGGCAATCCTGCCCCTCATATCTCAGAATGAGACTGTGTCTGAGAGCTGTCTCCTCCCATCTTATATTCTTCTCTAGTGTTGGTATGACAACTTATGAGGCTACTAGGATTAAAAAAAGAGATATTTTTAAAAGACATTTTAAATAGTAGAGCCTATTTAATAAGTGAAGAAATGAAAGATGGATCTAGGCTATGGAATAGAAAGTATGAATGCTTTTGTTCATGTATTCATTCTTGGAACCAAACTTAATCAGCTGTTTATGACTGACACTTCAGTCAAGAGAAAGAACCTTGGGTTCTTTCAATGAATACATGACTACAAAAGTGAGTAATTTTGCCCTGGTAACAATGTATATTTTGGGGTCTTTCTGCACCTGCTGCTTAGATAATACCACCCTGGAAAAAGTATGAGATACAAGAGCCTCCCTAGAGACAAGAGATGGGGTGAAGGCAAATGCTCTACATCTAGAAAGTCTTGGTTTCATCAGCATTTGGCTTGTATACTGACAACACTTCCACAACGAATGGAAATAAAGGAAATTTATTCTGAGAGAGAGAACAGGTTTACCAGACATCAGTATGTCACAATGTTCTTACATATTTAATGTTATATTGTTTATATAATACACAGTATTAGGATCTCAGTAGTATTTAAAAAATATATTTTGCCTCAAATTTCACTTCACACTGGATGTGATACAATTATAGTATTTTAAACACATCTTCCTCCTGTCATGCCTTCTTTCCTCATTTATTTATTCTTCAATCATTATCATGGTAAGATTAAAAACTGCATTTACCTTTTGAAATGCTATCTGTATAATTATAGAGGTGGTCAGCACACTGGATTGGCTCTACAATGGATACAACAGTAGCAATGTTCCTCGGGGAAAATGTCACAAAATTACACGCTGATGTCATCAGCCCCATAGTTATACTCTGATGTCATCAGCTACAAAACTACACCCTGTGTCATCAGTCATAAAGCTATACCATGATCTTATCACTCACAAAGTAACATGCTGATGTCATCAGCCCCATAGTTACACTCTGATGACATCACCCATATAGCTACACCCTGATGTCATCAATCAAAAAGCTACATCTTGTTATCACAAAGGTGAATTAATATTTACATTCTCAATATCTCAAGCAGTTCACAGATGAGATATATTTTTCCTTTTTACTGAAAATTAGTTTCCACTGTGTAAAAGAGTGCAGCTTTGTGAGTGATAACATCAGCTCTAAAGTGTGTCTGCCTCCAGCAGCTAGTAAATTAAAGGGCTTTTATGATATCCTGGCATCTTCACTAACTCAATGTGTCTCTCATTAGAGCATTTAAATTTTAGTAAGATTTTATATATTCTTGGTTACATTCAGGGTACTAGGTTTGCAATAATGCTGGTTAAAAAAGAAAGTTATAATTTCTTTAACCATATGGTTCCGCCATGCACAACACTTACTACAAAACAAAAAGTAAATATTTCAAAAGTATTTTTAGAATCATTACCAAATACTAATGCTACATTATGAAGGCTGTGTGACAACATTCCGACTCTTAAGCATTCTTTAATTGAGAAGCATTTTTATAATAAAAAATGAAAAATGTTGTTAAAAAGAAAAAGAACATATTTAGTCATTTCTAACTCCCTCTGCAGTGAACTAATGTTAGGTGTGGCCACTTTAAGTTGAAGAAATCATGGAATTAATGTGGAATTTCATTTGTATTTTAATAAATAAAGCTTGCCTGAAGATCAGAGAGTAAAACAACCCTACTGGTCAGCCTTACAGATCAGGGAGTGATAACACACACCTTTACTCCCAGGAGCCATACTAGTTGCCATAGAAACTGGCTGGTACATTTCTTTAATCCCAGTGGTACAGGCCTTTAATCCCAGCCCTAGAGAGGATTATAAAATGGGAGGAGACAACTCTCAGTCTCAGTCTCATTCTGAGATTCTTAGAGTCAAGAGGTAAGGGCCAAGTGTCTATTTGTTCTTCTTTTTGGACCTCAATTTCTGTCTCTGGGTTTTTATTAATCATTCACTTGGTGCCCAACTTTTGGGGAATTAATTTATGAAAAGGTCATTCTCCTGAAGCTTTTTAGCCACCAGCCCAGGCCATAGCTGGAACTGGAATTCCAACTCCAGGAATTGAAACCCAAACCTGGGTTCAGGAGAAGCACTAGCACTCCCATCTCCCATCTGCCCCAGCTTAGTTAGCTTCTGCCCCTGCTGTACCTGTCCTTGCTGCCACCTCATGGGGCATCTACACTGCTTCCCATGGGCCCCCACAGTTTCTTACATCTCCAGTGGTCTCACAGCTTGCCACCAGCCCCTGCATGCGAGCAGCTCCCACATGGTACCACAGCACATTAATCCTTGGGTCCAGGTGGAAATGATCATTTCATGTAAAACAACACAGAGATCTTTTCATTATAAATCTAAGAGCAGTTGTGCTTAGGACATAAAGAGCTCATTCTATAATATTAAGCTTTTACCAAGTTACTGGCTGCATCAAGGATTTTCTACTTACCTAAATTTCTTCCATAAGTTTAAATGGTCACTGAATTCTCTACATTGGCAACTGCAGTATGCTAAGTAGCTAATAGCCATAAGGGAAGCCCAACATCAGGAGTAATGCACCGTTAAGTGTCAGAGCAGAAACTAAACCTTCTCAGCCTTTACTGTTTGGGGAAGCAACCAGTATGCTTACTGTGATATGGATTTTTGTTAGGTTCAATATATATATATAAATATATATATATATATATATATATATATACACACACACAAATCTAAGAGTCCAATTAGAGGAATTTAAAACAAGCCTGAGAACACGCCACCACCCTAAAAACACCCCCATATATGCCTGCGGTGTGGTCTTCTGGTTTCAGCTCCTGAAAACCAGTAATCTTTTCTTCATTGTATCTTTATCATTTCTACAATATTTCTTATGAATAGAATTTTAAAATATAAGTTATTTGTCTTTGTTGATTTCACCTTGACGCTGGCTTTGGGAGTTCATATATGGTGTTGCCTGTATTGATATTGTTTTAAATGACTGGGCGGTATTTCCTTTTGTGACTATGCCACAGTTGTCTGCACACTCCAGTTGATGGGCATTTTTTCAGTTTATGGCTTGGCATTGTGTTCTCAAAGGTAGTTCACAAATTTATCTATAAATCTTATATGGTCTTTATCAAAATTGAACATTTTTTAGAAGCCTTGAAAAGCTAATTCAAAAATATATGTTAAATACAGAGGCCATAGAGGGACCCATCCACCTTTGAAAATGTTAAGGGAGGGGACACTGAACCTGATTCTAAGTGTTATAAAGCTTTAGTTAACAATATCCCAGTGTAGTAAGGTAGAATCTTAAATCGAAGTGGACAGGATCCCAAAGCAGAGCCACAAAGATGTGCACACCTTAATTTGGCAAATGTTACAAGGGAATTCAAAAAGATTAACTGTTTAACAATAAATTATATATTAGTATTCATATGCAAAACCTAAATGAATATCATTTTGATTACACTATATTTAAATAAAATATCACTATAAATCATAGATATGATAGAAGAACCCAGCTTCTGAAACATCTTGAGTAGAATAGGAGAAAATTAAGAAGAATTGATCTGACAAACACTGCTTACATTACATAACAGAAGCAAAAGCACTTTAAAATGTCAGCAACCTTCACCAAACCTCAAATTTTATTCAAAATATACCATACCAAAATTAGATTGAAGTCACCAATTTTGGGTTGTGAAATATTTATTCAATAGTGGGTGTGTATTTTAAACTTGTTAGAGAAAGAGAAGACATATTTGGCAAGGAAGTACATGAAGAGATGTTCAAAATCATTAACTATTGGGAAACTGTACATAAAGTTATGAAACATTACATAGCATAGCCACTGGGGAATGGTAATAGTTCAGCAGCTGAATCATATGTCATGGTCAAAATATAAACAAACACTATTCAAGAGACGACCCAAGAGAAGTGGGAGCAAGTGCCCTTTAAGAAGAGAAAAGAGCTTGCATTCAGATTTTCCTAGAAATTTTAAAATAACAAAATATCCAACATATGAGTGTACAAAAGATATAACCAGATAACAAATGAGTATTCATCCACAAAAGATTAACTATTGTCACTATTAAAATATAGAAATGCCCTAAGAAAATGGGGAAGGAAGAGAGTTTAGATGAAAGAGGTCCTGCTTTGGAGATTTATTTGTGATAATCCTCTAGGGAGGTATGGCATATGGCTACAGAAGACAGATCAGTGATTGAGGTGAGGGATACCGAGGGCATTCCAAGGATTATGAGTTAGCATTTGAGGGTTGATAGATGTGTTTGCTATCTTGTATGCATTAATATCCAAAGTTAGCAAAATATTTTTCAAATATGTGCAGATTAATAAATGTCAATTTTATTTCAATAAAAATTAAATTATCTTTAAAACTTCTTCACCTGAATTTTTAGGATTACACTAGAATATAGTTTATAGTTGTGGTTAAAAATCTTTACAAAGATATTTCAGTACTTTAAATGCTAATGGATATGTGTGTATAAATTTGCATCTGATTTGTTAAACTCTTAAGTACATAAGTACCTTACTTAATTTGTCTATGTACTTGATATTGCGTTCCTTCAACAGATATCTTTCAAAGAACACAGGCACCTTTTTGCTCCTCTAAAACTGGGAGTTCAAGAGGATGAAACAAGGGGCAGGAGAGATAACTCAACAGACAAGAGAGCGGGCTGCTTTTCCAGGGGACTTGGGTTCAATTCCCAGAATCTACTTGGTGACTCACAGCGTCTATAACCTTGGTTCCATGAGAAGCTGACACCTTCCTTCTGGTTCTACCAGTACTTCACACATGCACAGACCCACATGCAGCCCGAACGTTCATATACATAAAATAAAAACAGGAAGAAAAAAGTAGAAAGAGGGGGAGGATGAGAGGAAGGACGAAGAAGGAGAAAGAGGAGGAACAAGAGGAGGAGGTGACAATACATATTGCCTCTTGTACCAGACAGTTGATGAGCACCAGGATGACTTAAAGTCAATGAGAGGCATATGTAATCCATGGTAACAATTATTCACTTTGCCATGCCTCCTTCTGTAGTAGGAAGGCCTCTTATTTGTTCCCTATGTAGTAGGAAGCCTCTTGTTTGTTTCCTGGACACCCAGACTCCCGAAACAACCACACAAAATCTATATTATTTAAATGACTGTTTGGCCAATCACTTAAGTGTATTTCTAGCTAGCTCTTACATCTAGAATTAACCCATTTCCATTATTTTATCTTCTGCCATGAGGCTTGTGGCCTATCAGCAAGGTTTCAGCTGGCAGCTGTGAGTGTTTCCCCTCTGACAGCTACATGGTCTCCTGACTCTGTCTTTTTTTCTCCCAGCATTCAGTTTAGTTTTCCCTGCCTAGCTTTACTATCACAGGCCAATGTAGACATTTTATTCATTAATCAATAAAAGCAACACATATACAGAAGGACTTTCTACATCATGCTTCCTCTAGGGTATTTCCAAACTGTGGCCATGCTATAAACCTTCTGCACTACATACATTGGCTTGCTTGGCAATTTTGAACTATAAAATTCCACTAACATAAAACTAATTATGGAATTATTGTAAGCAGATTATTAATGCAAATTCTACATGTGAACTTTTCCTACTGACTTGCATTTTATTTAGTAAATCAGGTTTGAAGACATCCAGCCTTATTGAGAGGTACTGGTAGAATTAATAAATCTCCCAATATCCCCTGCAGCAGCTGCTCTCCTTTGAAATAATGAGCATATGGTTTCATCATATTTTATTGATTTGATCCCCTTCAACTAGAAAAAAATATTTCAGTGAAATGCAAACAACACTCACAATTTCTGCATATTTCTCAAGCTTTATTTTCTTGGCCAAACAGGAAGCTGATGGGCATG
Organism: Dicrostonyx torquatus; assembly: GCA_028555095.1. NCBI lineage: Eukaryota > Metazoa > Chordata > Mammalia > Rodentia > Cricetidae > Dicrostonyx > Dicrostonyx torquatus. The sequence continues at coordinate 2,555,435 of JAQHUG010000160.1, forward strand.
CAAATTAAAAACCCAAGGCAGTGTTTGAATTTCTTAACCATGAACAAGAAAAGGGGAAGCTAGGATAACATAAACACATCTTTATATCTGGTATTAATCAGGTTTTAAAAGTGAAGAGTAGTGGGCTAGTTAATGGTACAAAAGAGACGCCACATTTTGCACAGATTCAGAAATGTTGGGGTTTGAACTAAGGATTCATACTCTAGGAAAAATGAAAGATGCTAGACTATTTTTAGCCAAGCATGGCCAGTTTTGATTCAAGTAAGTGGAGAGCTGTGCTGAGGAGGTAGCAAGGTACTCATTAGGAAAAGCATCTACAAAGACAACAGAAAAAGAGAGCATAGAACACAAAAGACCAGTGTGAGATGATCAGCCAAAAATCCAGTAGAGAGCAAGAGTAAACAAAGAATTGGGTCAACACAATGGTCACCAGACAGATTTCCTGAGGAAGCCCTCTCTGAGCTACCTGAGATTCATGATGAGGTTGTCAGTTAGCCACATGCTTACATGCCCCCTGACCAATGCCCACTTTTAGGACAGGCTAACCACCTAAGTTTGTATTACTTTAGGAACAGGGTTCTCCTGAGTTGGCATCTGTTGCCAGACATTTCCTCTTGAAGTCATGAACAAATATCCCCTACCCCCTTTCAGGGTTTCAGTGACAGGAAGTAGAACTCTGCAAAGTCCAGCCTGGGAGACCAATGATTTTCTTGGACTTACGTACAAAGTGTGGGTGAAAAGTTAATTACAGGAACACAGGAGACCCCAAAGCAGCGGCAGCAGCAAGAAAGTCTCAGTCCTGCCTAGATGGTGATGTCCTCATAACTACATGGATGCAGTTCCCAGATAATTTAACCTTCTATAGTCATTGAATTCCACCATCTTCCAAAGCAAAAAGGGTACTCACAAGTAGGGAAAGAATACAGTGCATTGGAAGGTGCAAGTAAAAGCATCTGGAATCTCAGCCAGGGATCCAATGACACTCACCACCCCTTCCGTGAGGGAATATTAACTATTAGTGGGCCTGATCTTGAAGGTCTTCTACAAGATCACATGTACTCTGATTAAAACAATTGCCATTAACGTCCAGAGAAGAGTGTGCTGTAATAAAATTCATTCATGAATGAACTCTCCTGTACTTTATCCACTAGGTTATTGATTTGAAATATAGGTTATTAGGTCTGACATCAAAGAATAAAGTAAACTAGATAAGGGGCTGAGTTAAGATCTGCATATCATTTTAATTACTGTATATTAACTGTGCAAGCAGTGGGCTCAGTTATAGCATTTTCATGCATGCACAGGATATGCCGTAGTCATATTTACCAAATACCATTTTAACATTCTTCTCTTTCTCCCTCTCCTGCATTTTTCTTTTCCATATGCCGGCTAGTCTCCCTTTTAGATTCTTGTCCTTTTCCTTCTAGGTGCCACATATGAGAGAAGGCGTGACAATTATGTTCGTGGGTCTGGTATATATCACTGACAGGATGATTCTGGTTTCTAGTGAGCTGTATGTTAGTTAAGGCGGTGTCCAAAGCAGTCTCAACCAGCAACATTCCTTCTTCTCCCTGCTGTGTATGTCTCTAGAAAACCCAAGTTCACCAGGAGCCATGTTGTGACTATGACAGGACGATTAAGAAAAAACATAGCAGAATCGCCATGGAAATTAATTATGCCCATGTGCACAGTGTCAGAAGAAGCAGGGAGTCTAGCTTAATTTACTATTATTATGGGGTATGAAACTGAAGAATATAGTGTAAAATTATTTTAAAATAGGACTACAAGAGAATACTGTTAAAGGCCATGTTCTTCAGCTACAGAATTCCATTAATCCCAGCTAAACAAGTATTATTTCTACAGGGCTTTCTAGATCTTTCTTTGCAATATTGAAGAAGAAAGTTTGTAGGCCAACATTTGTAAAACAATTTCATCATGGTAGTCCCCACAAAAGCCCATTAATATCATTTTCTAATGTTAAAACCATTAAGACAAAAAAAAACCCACTAGAACACACTATCAAAAATTCAGTTTTACTGACTTAAACCTGTGTACATTTTTACCATCGAAAAGCAATTACATGCAAAGACACCTCTGCCAACTTGTCACTGGAGATGGAATGAGAACACGGTCAAGTCCTATCAGAATCGAGAGTGATTGACAGCTCAAGCAAAGTTTCTAATCTACAGTGCTACAGTAGTAGGTTCCTAACCCATGCATTTGCACAAGGATCATGGTGTTAGTGACCCGAGAAGTAAATTGATCACCATGATGTATGTGTTGAACGGGAGTGGAAATGGAGAAATCAACAAGAAAAGGGTATCATGGAAGCTAGAACAAACCTGTCCATGTCCACAAATGTTGCCTGTTAAATAATGCATTGGGAGGAGCATGAGGACCACACATGTCAGAGATTATGCTATTAGACACATTTACTCTCCATGTAACTTCTATTTGGTTTTCTTTCAAGTTATTTCTTCACCAGGTTACAAAGGGAAACTTTTAGTCTCTAAATATTCTATCATTTATCCAGTGTTTCTTATGCTATAAACCCACAATGTGCACAGGGAAGATGTAACCCTGTATTATAAAGTATTACTGAATACAATATTCACTGACTATCCTTGTAATGCAATGCAATAGGTGGTAAATTTTCTAAGGCAGTTCTAACAAGCTTTTTTAATAGATAAATAACTCTTTTAAAAAATATGGATGCTATAATGGTGATAGGAATCTTTACTAAATTGCTACCACTTTAGTCAACAAAGACCATCCATATATTCTCTCTCTCTCTCTTTCTCTTTCTTTCCGTAACTCAGAAAGTTAACAATTATTATATGTGTTTATGTACATTATTGTCCTGAAGAGTAACAAATGATTCCAGATTACATTTTTATTTTTCTCCTCCCTTATTATAATGAAAAGTGCCAGAATGGATCACTGGGGAACCTAAGTTAACAATTACCCTAAATCCAAGGTGTGGTCAATGCTTGCTCCAATTTCCTGTCATTACTTTTCCTCTTTATCTCTTGTATTTGCACAGGTCACAACTCCTCCACAATGGATGGAAGAACTCTTTCTACCTTGTTGGAAGGCAACTTCCAGTACCTCTCACCGTTGTTTGGCATTAACAAACCACCTGGATCATGACCCTGCTGTTCTGATCTTAAATACCTTAGATCTGAGACTTCCCTTTCCACCATAGCTTCAGATAACTGCTGCTTTCATTGACATTTCGTGCCCAACTCTCCATAAGGTCAATACTATGTTCCTATTTTCAAGTGAGGAGATCGGCAGAAGGAAACGTGTTCCAAGTGTCACGATCAAAGTAAGTCACTTGAAAAATTAAACTTTGAACCTAAAGCACCTTAAATACAGAGCCAAAAAAGCACAATTTCCTGATTTTTAAAACCATTTCTTCTTCAAAACAGTTTACTGTTGATAATATTTGTTTCTTGAAGGTTAGATTAAGTCTTCAGACTGCCCTGTCAATTATAATAAATAAATAAAAATATAAACATTGATAATTTAAGTGAATAAAGCAACTTTATAGACTACCATGATATGACATTTATATTCTATTATACAATATGTGTTTTGAAATAGGGCCCAAGCTGGGCGGTGGTGGCGCATGCCTTTAATCCCAGCACTCAGGAGGCAGAGGCAGGCAGATCTTTGTGAGTTCGAGACCTGCCTGGTCTACAAGAGCTAGTTTCAAGACAGGCTCCAAAGCTACAGAGAAACCGTGTCTCGAAAAACCAAAAAAAAAAAAAGAAAAGAAAAGAAAAGAAAAGAAAAGAAATAGGGCCCAATTTTATTTCAAATAGGCTGCAATTTTTTAACCTAAAAACTAAAAAAAAAATCATTCACATGTTAGTTTGGAAGAACAAAGCACAATCAAGACTGAAGTATATAATTTATGCTGTTAATATTAAGAATCTGTGATTCTTAATTTCTTCCTTTAATAGTAATGTATCTCACTACATAAGAGGGTGACTCCTAAAATAGTACCTTAAGTTGTCAGAATTGATTATCACCAGGAAAATCAAGATTTACTTGAAACATTTTAAGGTGAGATTGGAATCAGGCTATGTCCTTCCTCTAATTACTTGATATTGAGTAAAATGACGATTGCTTTTTTTCAAGTGTGCCTTGCCCTGGGAGACTACATTTCATTAGCAACTTCCTTACTCTCCTCGGAGAATGGAGGATGACTCCTCCTGGGTGAATATGTGAGTGGCACACCTGTCCTGGAACTCCCATGTACTGATAAATTGGTTACATATATAAATATGGGGGTGAAAAGAGTGGCGCCCTACAAACTTACCAGGGTAAATCAAGACTGTGGATGGGCACTGTATCAGGGAATCCAGGCTCGAGAACTTACCAGAGTGAGTAGATGGTGTCACCCCCACACTTGGATCCACAGGAACTGAGATGGCAGCAGGTTCCATCCACCTGCCATATGTGGTACTGAGGACCTGTACATTTTCACAGTATTTTCAACTGTCCTAGGGGACTTCAGCTCAGCTCATTCCCCATTGATGTGGCCTGCTCAACTGCCACCTGCACAGCCTTGCTGTTCCCCTGTCTTCCCGTTCCTTTGCTGGACTTGGTCTTGACCTTTTTCTTTGCATCTGGATACAACTCTGCAGCTGATGCCGACAATATGAGGACACTTACATCCTGAAATCATTTCCTAACTGACTTCTCAGGGATCTTTGAAAATCCTTGCATCTTTAACCCTTTGTAGCTACTTTGCAACTTACACAGAGAGATTTATTTACTGTATGTTATGTAACTTCTTATCTAAGAATTAGTATTAATAATTAAAATATTAAAATAGAGGCACCTATGTTTGACTTGGTGAGAATTACCAAGAGAAACAGAAATATCTGACAAATTGCTACCATTGAAAGCACCTTACCACGTAAATTAATGCTATTCAATAAATTTTGACATCATGCAATAAAATTTGACACAATGCATTCATCTATGTTTCTAATGTAGCGCACTCATGATGGGTATGGAACACAAATGCTGGCTTTTAATGAACTGCTTCTGGTATAATAACTGAAGATTAGTTCACGCAGTGATATTGGAGCAATAAAAGAAATGAAGGCAGGGGTTCAGCGAAAGAATATGTGCACACAACGTGCAGAGTCCTAGGTCCGACCTGCACACTGTGTTACCTTTCCCTGGGATACATGAGTGAACATCTAGTGATCCACATAAGGCACCAAAGACAAAGTGAAGTCACTCTTCTACTGAAGCCAAAGGTGGCAAACGGGACCGGTTTACAAGGACATGGGTGAGGGGTTCCTGACAGAAGCATGAATGACACCAGAATGAACAGTTGTGTCTCCACCATGTCTAACCTTAATAGGGATGAGGACCTCAGAAAATTTGTATTGAGGAATATCAGCTTCATTTAACTTTCCTCTCTTGTATGCTCCGGCACTGCCTATGACTGCTTGCCACTGGAATACCACATGGAAGCCTGACTCCAGCAACACTCAGAGGACTGTGACCTGCTTTCCCTTATGACTGGGTCAAACGCTCCATGTGATCACCATAAGTAGATGTTATGGAATATTATTTTAAGATGTGTTACATTTGTTGATGCTGTGGAACATTTGTTTAGTGATGCAAAGATGTGTTTCATACTTATATGTTACATTTGTTTAAAGCTGTATTACTCTGCCTGTCTAAAACACCTGACTGATCCAATAAGGCCTTGAATGGCCAATAGCAAGGCAGGAGAAAGTACAGGCCAAGCTGAAAGGCAGAGAGCATAAATAGGAGGAGAAATCTGGGTAGAGAAAGATCAAGGAGAAAGAAAAGAAGGGACCAGGAAC
>JAQHUG010000160.1:2591284-2601602 GCA_028555095.1 Dicrostonyx torquatus
AATATATAGAGAGATTTGTTGGGAAGTAATAGTTCTTAAAAGTCTACGCTGTTGATGCACGGCAGACACTCTAAAGGTACAGTAGAAGAGAACAGAAACAGATCGAGCAGGCATACAATTTGATAGCTGAAGGATGAGCAATGGTCCTGAGTGGTGGGAGACCCAGCATACAGGCTTCAATGAGTGGCCTTACACAGACAGAAGGAACAAAGTCAACCCGTGCCTCACACCAACACAAAAGTCAAAGCCGCAGGAATGAGTGATTCACATTTCAAATACGGAAATTTAAGACTCGTAGGAAAGTTTTCTTTATTGACATATTTCTCAGTTTGTATGATTTCTTGAGCATACACAATAGTGCCAGTCATAACTAGAAATAACAAATTTTATCTCATAAAATAAGGCAGTATTTGATTGATTAATTACCTTTCTAAGGCAGAATCTCATTGTGTAGTCTAGGATGACTTCACCTCACTGTCCTCCTGCCTCAGCATCCTAGAGGAAGGAGGTTACAGGCATGTGCCACCATAGCCCTGTAATCAACCTGGAAACTTTCAAATGTCAATTTACATTATGACACTGAAAAATATTTTAATGTCTACTGTGGTAGTTTAAATGTAATTGGCCCCCATAATCCCATAATTTCATAGGGAGAGGCACTATTAGGCGGTGTGGCTTTGTCAGACTGAGTATGGCCTTCCTGGAGCAAGTGTGTCACTGGGGTGGGGAGGGCTTTGAGGGTTCATATACTCAAAATAGCGCTCAGTGTGTCATTCCACCTCCTGTTGCCTCTGAAACAAGATGAAGAGCTCTCAGCTCCAGCACCACATCTGGCTGCATGCCACCCTGCTCCCTGCCATGACGATAATTCACTGAACCTCTAAAACTGTAAGCAAGCCCCTGCAATAAAATGTTTTCTTTTAAGAGTTGCCATGATCATAGTGGCTCTTCACAGCAATAAAAACCCAATCTAAGACATCTAGTTTCTTCAGTTCTTTATATATTTTGAAAATCAGCCCAAATAATCTAACTAACAAATGGAGTATAGATCTAAAACAAGAATTCTCAACAGAGGAATCTCAAGTGGCTAAAAATCACTTAAGGAAATGTTCAACATCCCTAGCCATCAAAGAAATGCAAACCAAAACAACTCTGAGATTCCATCTTACACCTGTCAGAATGGCTGTGATAAAAAACACAAGTGACAGCTCATACTGGAGAGGATGTGGTGTAAAGGGAACACTCCTCCATTGTTGTTGGGAGCGCAAACTTGTACAGCCATTTTGGAAATCAATATGGACGTTTCTCAGAAAATAGAAAATTGACCTACTTCAAGCCCCAGCTATATCACTCTTGGGCATATACCCAAAGGATGCTCAATCATACCACAAGGAAACTTGCTCACCTATGCTCATAGAAGCTTTATTCCTGATAGCCAGAACCTGGAAAACAACCTAGATGTCCCTCAAAAAAAATGGATAAAGAAGCACGGTAATTTACACAATGGAGAATTATTCAGCTGCTAAAAACAATGACAACATCAAATTTTCAGGTGAAGTAATGGAACTATAAGATAATCATCCCGAATGAGGTAACACAGACTGAGAAAGACAAACATGGTATGTACTCACCTGTATGTGGGTATTAGTAAAGGATAACCAGCTACAATCCACAGATCCAAAGAGGTTAGGTAACAAGGAGGGCTATTTTCCCTGGGAAAGGAAAATAGAATATATTTTGTGGGTGGATTGGGCACAGATGGAGATGGGAACAGGAAGGATCAGGTTTCAGGGATGGAGAGGGAGAGTACTGTAGAGATAATTGGGAGGCATTCAGGATGGGGTAGAAACCTAGTTCAAGGGAAACTCGCAGGAATTTGTAAGGATGACACCAGCTAAGACTCCTAGCAAGAGGGGATACATTGTTGAACTGATCATCTCCTGTGACCAGGCAAAATTTCTAGTAGAGTGATTGGGACACCAACCTTAGCCACATAGCCTTTGACCTACAGTCTGTCCTGCCTATGGGATGCACTGGGGTAAGAGTGGCCTAAAGATTATGTGAGTGGCCAACTAATGGTTAGTCCAGCTTGAAACTCATGCCATGAAAGTGAGCCCACTCCTGACACTGCCTGGAGCTTCAGAACCCAGAGGCTAGATGGCCCAGAGACCTAGGATAGAAGCAAACACAGCTGGAGAAATAAAAACAAAGTCAATGTAATGGTGCCTGAGGATATTCTGCTCTACTCATAACTTGGTGCCTAGCATAAATTGTCATGAGAGACACTTTACCCCGAAACTGTTGGAAACAGAGGCAGAGACACACAGCCAAACATTAGTTTGAACTCTGAGAAACCTATGAAAGGCAGGAGAGGAAGGATTGTAAGAACCAGAGGGATTAAAGACATCACAAGAAAACTCACAGAATCAACAACCTGGGCCCATAGGGACTCACAGGGACTGAACCGACAACCAGGAAGCCTGCACGAGACTGACNTTTGTGGGTGGATTGGGCACAGATGGAGATGGGAACAGGAAGGATCAGGTTTCAGGGATGGAGAGGGAGAGTACTGTAGAGATAATTGGGAGGCATTCAGGATGGGGTAGAAACCTAGTTCAAGGGAAACTCGCAGGAATTTGTAAGGATGACACCAGCTAAGACTCCTAGCAAGAGGGGATACATTGTTGAACTGATCATCTCCTGTGACCAGGCAAAATTTCTAGTAGAGTGATTGGGACACCAACCTTAGCCACATAGCCTTTGACCTACAGTCTGTCCTGCCTATGGGATGCGCTGGGGTAAGAGTGGCCTAAAGATTATGTGAGTGGCCAACTAATGGTTAGTCCAGCTTGAAACTCATGCCATGAAAGTGAGCCCACTCCTGACACTGCCTGGAGCTTCAGAACCCAGAGGCTAGATGGCCCAGAGACCTAGGATAGAAGCAAACACAGCTGGAGAAATAAAAACAAAGTCAATGTAATGGTGCCTGAGGATATTCTGCTCTACTCATAACTTGGTGCCTAGCATAAATTGTCATGAGAGACACTTTACCCCGAAACTGTTGGAAACAGAGGCAGAGACACACAGCCAAACATTAGTTTGAACTCTGAGAAACCTATGAAAGGCAGGAGAGGAAGGATTGTAAGAACCAGAGGGATTAAAGACATCACAAGAAAACTCACAGAATCAACAACCTGGGCCCATAGGGACTCACAGGGACTGAACCGACAACCAGGAAGCCTGCACGAGACTGACCCAGGCCCTCTGCATGTATGTTACAGTTGTGTAGCTTGGTTCTCTTGGAGTTCTTGTGGAACTCCTAACAGTGCAAGCAGGGGCTGTCTCTGACTCTTGTCGGCTTTTGGGATCCCATTTCTCATACTGGATCACCCTGTCCAGCCTTAATACATGGGGAGGAGCTTAGTCTTACTGCAACTTAATAAGCCGTGTTTGTTGATACCCGTGTGAGGATTGCCCAATCCTGAATGGAAACGGAGGAGGAATGGATTGGAAGGAGCAGAGGGGAAATGGTGGGGGACAGGGACTGAGGAGAAAAGAGGAAGGGGAAACTGTGGCTAAAATGTAAAATAAAAAATTAAATGAATAAAAATCTGAAATCATCAAAAACATTTCAGAGAGATATAAGCAATATATACTCCAAAATCAAAAGATGTATTTTAGATAATAATAATTAAAAGGATACAAATCAAGATCCTGATGTAATTTTTTCATAAGACTTTATAAAAGTACAAACTTGGAAATATATGTATATGCATATACGTATATGTGTATAAAGTACATATTAAGTATAGATTCATATACATATCTCATACACATATTGAATGACTAAATCTCATACATTTTCAATAAATTGTCATGCCAAAAACTTTATAGAACACTTGAAATTATGCTGCCAAATTTAACATACATGTCCCTACCCTACAAGTTCTATGAGTTGTTACATATTTCAAAGAAAAGCAGCAAAATAAATTCATTCAAAATAAACCGAGTAGAGAAAAGGTGACTGCATGAGCTCCATCAAATTTGGAATCAAAAATGTGAAGTTTACAATCCCTGTAAGTGTAGTTACCAGGGAGGCAGGGGATGGAAAAACCAAAAAGGCTGGCCAAAACTTAGAAAGCTATGCAGGAAATGCTGCTCAAAATTTATACCTCATGGTGACCATGGTAACTGTACTGTATTGTGTATTTAAAGTAGTCTATGAGGCTAGTTCTTAAAGAATCTCATCACACACAGAAATGGCAGACAACTAAACAAGATAACGGGTAAACATGTGACTTATGAATTGTAAAAATTTTTACAGTGTGCATTATATCAAAATAGCACTCTTACACACTGGGTTAATACATATTTTGTCATTTATATCTCATGAATTCAACAAGAAAGACTATATTAAAAGACTTTGGGGGATATGAATGAGTAGGAATATGGAAAAATGTATACCTAGATAAGATTATTATTTTAAAGAAATTGAAGAGAATTAATTTTTAAAATCTAGGAAATTGAAAGGTGCTCACACGGAAGTAAGTAGCCTGATTATAATTTATAAACCACACAGTACACATGCTAATAATAAATTATTAAGTAGTAATAAGTCATACAAATTTAAAGTTAGTACATTTATTCAGTCTGATGAAGGTCATTCAATAATGGGAGCATTATTGAAGTACTCACAGAATATGACATAGAACTGCATCATTTAGGAGCTTGCCTTGGCTTTGGAGGTTGTTACTCACATGAGAACATTACAAGAGGTAGATCAACAAATAATTCATAGTCAACTGAGGAAGGGAAGTCTGTTGTTGCCTAAAAACTATTAAGACAAAAGAGGGGGGACAGAATTAAGGGGTCAAGGAACATGAGAGCATATTAAATAAAACACTGGGTCTTTGGTGAAAGACACTATACTAGTTATTTTTCTACTGCTGTGATAAAACGCCATGGCTGAGGCAAGTTATAAAAGAAAGTATTAGTTGGGTGTGCAGTGTCAGAGGGCTAGAGGTCCCTGGTGGTGAATGAAGGAATACCTGAGAGCTCATGTCTTCATCTACAACCACAAGGCATAGACAGAGAGCACTAGGAACTGCAGGAGTCCTTTGGAACCTCAAAGCCTACCCCAGTGACATACCTCCTCCAACAAGACCCTATTTCTTAATCCCTCCCACACAATTCCACCAACTTGGGACCACAGACAGTATTTGAAGGAAAGCAAAAATGTTGGAAATCAATAAGTCAATAAAGAAAGTAGTATGTAAAAACTTAAAGAAGAAAACAGAAGTTAGTTACTTTCTTCTCATGACTTGGCCAACTTATTGATTGCATAAGAATTAAGCTAGTTGACTGAGATGGAGGGGGGAGGGCCTTGGGCTTCCCATAGGACAGGGTATCCTGCACCATCTTAAGGAAGCAGGGGGAGGGCAGTGGGGTAGTGGGGGAGCGGGAGGGCCGGGAACAAGGGGAGTAAATGTAAATTTTTCTTTTAACAATAAAAATTAAAAAAAAGAAGAAGAAAACAGAAATAAATTATAATTTAATGGACATAAAATTAACAAAGTGTATTAAACTCACTGAATAAAGCCTAATATCTGATTGGAAAAGCAGTCTAGCAGTTTGGCAGTATCCACAAGAGAAGTGGCTAAAATTAGTTTTAAATGGTTGTGAGAATAAAGGGAGGTGATTCATGCACCACACCCTTTAAGGCATGATTTTTCTTTTCCCACAGGCTAGCTGTTAATTTAAGTTTGAGAAATACAAACTGATCATTCTATGTCTCTCGTCTGTCTATTTCATCGCTAAATGAGAAACAAGTCATCACATTAAATCAATTTGTGGAGTGACTGCAAGTATTCTTGATCAAAGATATAAAGAAAAAAGAGAGAGATTGAGTTCCCAGGTGGAAAAGTGTCATTTGGAAACAAATGGTAGGAATGTTATAAAATTTTCATAGAGCTTGAAAAATGGTAACTCGAGCAAACAGTGGAGTTGAGGTGGGGTGGATTAGTAAAGGAAGCAACACCATCTCTGTTCTGCTGATTATGCTATTCTGCAGGAGAGGGGTGAAGCCTAAGTGACAGTTGTACACAGACAGAGAAAAGGGTGTGGAGCAGGCTGGACTTAGAAATACATATGTATATTCATATATATATATATACATGTGTATAATAATGTTAATGGAAAAGAAGCTGTGAATTTGAAAGAGCAAGGAGAAGTATGTGGGAGGAATTGGAGGGAGGAAGGGAAAAAGGAAATGATGTGATTTTATTTATTATAATCTCAGAAACAAAAGTAAGAAAAAAAATAGGCCATTCTTGAGGTTCTTGTTTGTCACAAATGGGATGAGATTTAGACAACATGAGAAGCAAATTAATGCATGCAGGGATGAAGGGCTGGGGATGATTTAGGGCAAGAAAAAGAATGGAAATGGAGAACTTCAAAAGCCACAATCAGGTTAGGGGGTGAGGACCAGAAATTAAGAAGACGGCAAGGACATGGAGGCTGTGCAGTGTGTGAACATCCTGCAGTTGACTGAACAAAGGAGATGAGGATGTAAAGCTGAAACCTACAAGGCAAACAAAGGAACTGGAAGAGACATTTTCAAAGTCAGAAGTTTGACATGCAGTTTTCTTGCATGTCACTGAAAGGGAATATGAAATTTTCTTTTAGAATATACGGACTTTGCATGCCCTCCACTTCTTAGATGTTTCTATCAAGCTGCTTTGTAAATGTGAGTTGCACTGCTCCAGCTTCATAGTCTGGTTTTTTTGTGGAGGTAACTCGCTCCACTTGCATCCACTTAGCGTGTTCTCTAGAGCTAAAATGAAGACATTGTTTTAAGAAGATAGCATTTGAAAGCAGCCCAATGTGTGAAGATTTGAGCATTCAGCAAAGAAGCAGGTCTGGTTGTCTTTTATCTAAACAGTAATTAGAATTCCCTAAAGACAGAAAATCAATGCATTCTAAGGGAGAATAATCTAGCTGTTACTGCTCTGAGTAAGCATTAAGAGACCCAAAGACTCCCTCTGGTTGTATCTATTTTCATCACCTCATCTCAAATAATGTTCATAGTGGTGTCAAATTACAAATATTAAGTTATGATTAAAATGCTAACAAGAGTGATGATGGCATATAGTCAATATGAGTAGAGTTTGGTGTCACCTTAATGCTCCACACATTCATTACTCTGCAGTAACAGCTCTATTTAAAATAGCATCTTACTTAATACTCCATACATAATCATTGTTTTGAAATAACAACTCTATTTAAAATGAGTTATCAACATTCTTTCAGATGGAGGCCCTCTTTTCCATTTAACATCCAGTTTAGCAACAGAATTTTTTTTTTAATGTGAGGTGCCAAAAATTTGCAATGCCTTGCATCCCACAGAGATTGATGGAGAAGACTATTGAGAGTCACAAGTTAGTGCTGTAAAAAGTTTCCAGAACTACACAGGAGCAGCCTAGTATGTTCTGATCAAAACGGATGAAGGAAGAGAGACCTTCTTTACAACAAGGAATATCCCAAATACTGGTTTTCCAGAACTGAGCCAGTGTATCTTTTCTCACAGATTCTTGCATGTGTTTAACCACTCTCATCAGACTCCTCATGACAAATACAATTCATTTATTAAGATCAGATCAATAAAGAAGGCTTTGTCTTTAAGCATAATGAGGAACTACTACAACTACATTATGTATTGTTGGTGTGAGAAGTCCTTCTGTATATGTGTTGCTTTTATTGGTTAATGAATAAAGAAACTGCCTTGGCCTGTGATAGGGTAGAGTAGAGCTAGGTGGGGAAAACTGAACTGAATGCTGGGAGGAAAAAGGCAGAGTCAAGGAGAAGCCATATAGCCTCCTCCAGGGAGAGATGCGCTGGAAACTTGTCGGTAAGCCCCAGCCATGTGGTATACACAGATTAATAGAAATTGGTTAAATTTGTATGTAAGAATTAGCCAATAAGAAACTAGAGCTAATAGGCCAAGCAGTGATTTCATTAATATAGTTTCTGTGGGATTATTTCATGGTCTGGGCAGCTGGGAATGAACAAGCAGCCTCATGCTACATATAGTCTCTTCCCACGTTCTTTGTTCTTGTGTTATTCAGCAAATATTTCCCTAGACATCGTGCCAAGAGCAGGGCTGCAGTGGTGATTTCCTCAAGGAACTCGGCATCTGGAGAGGGAAAGAGAAAAGCATGCAGAAATGTAATAAGCAATGTAAAAGTGTAGCATGTGTTTTAAGAACAAACATGGTTTTCTACAAAGAAAAGTGGGAGGAGTAAATAAAATTGAAGGCAATGACCAGATCTCTGCCAAACAAAAAAATTAATGCAGAAGTGGACTTGGAACTTATACCCATGATTCCAGCCCTTGGAAGGTGAAGGCAGGAAGATGAGGAAGTTAAACTCAACTTGAGTCCTTGTTTACATAGAGTGTCTTTGTTTACAAAAAATTAAAGTAAAAATTAATTAATGGAAATGTAGATTGAGGGTAAAAAGATGAGTAGTTGAGGTGGTAAGTAGGTGGTCCAGGAAGAAAAACCACCAGGTACAAATGAGGCAAATGGCTGCCAAGAATAGTTTCGTTAGATATTATAAACATGTCAAGGAAGTCTAGTGGTATTCATTGATAATATTAATGGTAGACTATATGATATGATATTATAACTATTAAATATAATAAACATACTTAAATAGTAAAAAAACTCTGAAATTTTACACTCGTGTGTGTGATGTATTTTTATGACGAGTTTCTTTCAAACAAAAGGTATACAATTCTCAAAGTAAGTTTTTAATACCACCTGACATATTAGAATCCTATGATTGCTTCTTTATTATGCACTGTTTCATTTCATCAAACACTTTTAAAAATAAATTTTACCTGAGTAAAATCTTTAAACATTAATCAAAACACTTTGCTCATAATTTTGGAAAGCAAATATTTAAATTCTGGGGATGTCCTGAGATATTTAGATAATAAAGTATTATTTTAAAAATGCTGTTTGACTAGTACCATTTAATCCTTATAAAGAGATAACACATTTTTAATTAAAGGAAAGTAAATCTATGTACTACTCCCTTTTACTCAGAGATTGATTAAAAAAAAGTATAGAAGAAGTGAAATGTCAGTCCTATGTCAAATTTTCATTGGAGAGGGAAGAATGGACAGAAATAGCCTGTTGTTTTAATCAAGGCTTTGAGTCTTTGTATATGCAGAACTCTGCCTGGACTCTCGCCAAGCACATGTTACAGAACTAAATTGTTCAGCATAATGAGATGATTTGAGTAGGGAAAGAGTGGCCAAGGATGGAGACCAGGGAAAACAGGAAGTTGGTGAATACAGATTAGCAGGGAGATTGATGAGGGAGATGGATGAGTTATTGGTGTGCAAAGCCCTTTTGTTTTCTTAAAATCTTTGGAGGCATCTCATCTTGCTGCAATATGGACAATGTTTCCATGTGTGTACATGTTCACAAAGTGACTCATAAATGGATGAATCTATAATCATGCACGTGAGAACATGGGAGTGAGTATATGTGAAGATAAACAGAAGAAGAAGCAAAGCCTGGAAAGACAAAAACCAAAATATACATTAGCCTAGAATAGCCATAGAGTGTGTGTTAGGACCTTTTCTAAATGTCTTTTCTGTTTAAGTTACTTTCAAAGTCATCAGATGATTGTTAAATTTTATTAATAAGCAGTAAAGATTGAAAATCTAGAATAAAGTTACTTCTCTAGCTAAAAAAAAGGCCTATCCAAAGGATAAAACACATCAAGTAGCCAAGGGATAACTGGATCTCCCCCTGTACTGCAAATCTCTAGTTTAAAACATGAAGTTCCCTATAGGCCCCTCAGCAGGTGTGCACTTCACACTGGTTCTCTTCATGCTGGCACACATGGGTAACACCCATACACTAACTATTATTTGGTTATGTTTGTGTTGACGACCACAAGGCTATACAGTGAATGTGAAAGACCTGGATAAATCCAGACCCCTCTAGCAGGAAGAATAGAGCCAAAAATCTAGCAGGAAAAGAGCAAAAATCTAGGTTAGCTGGTTCAGTGTCTCTGTTCCAGGAACTAGCTGACCATAAAATTAGGTTATAATCTTTTTCTTAAATGTTTTTCTTTAATATATATTATTCTGCCTGCATGTACACCTGCAGACCAGAAGAGGGCATCTCATTACAAATGTTTGTGAGCCACCATGTGGTTGCTGGGAACTGAACTCAGGACCTTCGGAAGAACAGTCAGTGATCCTAACCTCTGAGCCATCTCCCCAGCCCCTAGATTATAATCTT
>JAQHUG010000160.1:2612730-2623141 GCA_028555095.1 Dicrostonyx torquatus
CTGGATGTAGAAGTTAAGTCTTTTGCTGAAGACACCAGGCACTTCAGATACAGGGCCCAGAGGACTTGAACTGGATCTGAAATATAATCCTCCTCCATGAAGGCTAGCATTCATAGTACCTGATGGCACCATGAAAACATCTTCTACGTTATTGATTCAAATTTTCCCCATTGCAATTAGCTAAATAAGCAATCTACAGATTGCCACCATTGTGTTAGGACTACCCTGAGCCACTAAAACAGTGGTTGGTGGTCTCATGTCAGAAAACGTGACATGCAGAAGACTCTGAGGAGAGCCATTTTCTCCAGAGGGTTTGGGCAGGCAAGCATGTCTTTGCAAGGCATTGTCATTCAGTGAGCACATTAGGTTGGGGGTGTGGCAGGCCTGTATTTGACCACAGGCTTTAGGAGATATTCTGGCTGGATAGGAAAGAGCAATGTCACAGTAGGATCTAGTTTAGGAAGCCTGAGAATGCTTCTCATTAGAGTCTCACCCCCCAAGTGACTCTGCTCTAAAGCAACTGGAGATGCTCTGGTGTTTTGACATTTGCATTAGTCCTGTCTATTTTTTAAGTGAGCTCACATGGGAAAGAAGAGCATATCTGGGGCATTTGCTGAGCCTACTTAACTATACACAAAATATTTATTGGATATTGAAGTGAATATTTTGGCTTTAATTATTTTAAGTGCATGGATGTTTCTTCTGCGTTTTTCTGTTATTTTCTGTTATTATTCTGCTAATATTTCTGTCATTCTCCTGCAGAGGTGAGTGTCTGTTTGTACCTGCACAAGCAAGAAGGTGCCCTAAACGTGGATTTGCTAGTGATTGTGAGCTGCCATAAGGATGCTGGGACTAAAACTCAGGAACTGGGGAGGAGCAGAAAATGCTCCTGTGAGTGAGCCATCTTTATCCACCTCCATTTTGGCATATCATAATGTAGAGTTTGCTTTGAGTTATACAAAATTTCAGTGGATGTCATTTATGTGTTCATTCACCAATCTCTCCATAGCGATCAGCATACGACCGTGTGCACCTATATGTGTACCCATAGTGTTTGTTTGTGAGCGTGGTAATTCTGCACACTGCGGATGCGCTCAGCTAGCACCCAGCAAGAGATGCTCTTTGTCTATGTATCCCCACAGCTGTGGGGAGACGATTTTCTCCCTGGGACATACTTGTAAAGTTGAACTTATACATTTAGACTTGGCAGTGACAGCAATGTCAGCAGTACTTGTACTCAGTAAACAATGAGCAAACAAATGACCCCTCCTCGGTGCCTGTTATGGTCCCTTCTAAGGGAGAACGCTGACTGTGGGAGTGTCTTCCTTCAAAGGACCAGTTAACAAGCTCGGCCGGGACTGAAGTGGGCAGGGGCACCTCACATGGATGTGTCGAGAAAAGTTCAATTTGAACTTTAAATCAAAACTTTTTTTTTACCCATTGATCTTATTGCTTCAGAGATATTTTATCACTATTTTGATCTTCAGTAGACAGAAGATGCTGGTGCCATCCCAAGGCCCCAGGAAAGGGTTTGCCAAAAGGAGGGAAGAAATCCGCTGTTTATCTCAGCACCCAGGATGTCGGCTGAAAGCAATAATCCTCCTGTAGTGGATGTTTCCAGATGTAACTGTTTCATTTGAAAGGTGTCACTGACTTCATTTAAATGCCCCACGGTAGTAAACACCTTAAGCACCTGAGGGGATTCATTATATGAAGGTGTCTTTTACTGCCAGTCACGTCTGTGTCTTCCTCTGTATTTTGTAGAAATGTTCA
Organism: Dicrostonyx torquatus; assembly: GCA_028555095.1. NCBI lineage: Eukaryota > Metazoa > Chordata > Mammalia > Rodentia > Cricetidae > Dicrostonyx > Dicrostonyx torquatus. Next base: position 2,614,504 of record JAQHUG010000160.1, read on the forward strand.
TACCCACTTCTGGAGCCACCTTCCCTGATGCATACTTCTTTGAGAACTGGAAGAAATCGCTATTTGGGTTTTGAAGCATAAAATAAAAATGCCATTTTATTGTGCGTGTCTTTGGGGTATAGGACTCAAGCCACAGTTCAGACAACTCTGCATTTATTTAGCCATTTAGCAACATCTGGTGGAGAAAAAATAATTAGGATTTTCTCCCAAGCAGTCATGTTAAAACAGTGGGAAATTACCCAAAAAGCTGCAAATCAAAGAGCAATGGCCATCTCTTTTCTCTTCTAATTATACGTCTCCCACCTGGTTTTTTTGCTGCCCCTTCCTTCTCTCTAAAGGTCCCTTTGAAAACAGTACATTTAGATAATATAGTACCCCCTTAAAGAACTTAGAGCCATTTGTCCTCAGCCACAGCAGCTTGCAGAGGAACGAAGGAGGTGGGGGTTACAAAACCTATTATTTTTCCTACTTTCACCTAATAAAATCATATTTCTTCAAATTCTACCACATGGTTGAAATTTCCCAGGGGACCTGAAGTGAATTTGCCATAAAGCAAGCCTGCACACCAGGTGTTTTGTGTCCTCTTCTGCATAAGCTGATTTTGATGGTGTCTGTTATTGTCCCGCAACAGTTCAGCTCAGTTCAAGCAATAAAGCCTAAGTGTGCCCAAGGCCTTGTTCCCTCTGCTGTGCTGTCCATCATCCTGGCTTTCCTTTATGTCTTGCCTCCAGAATGTAATGTGTGGGTACCACCTGATGACAGATGCCACAGGTCCTGCTGAAGCTGGTCACTGAAGGTGTCTCATCCAATCACTTCTGTGCTGCAGCAGACCCTAACAGACATTGAGACCCTTTTCCTGTACAGATGTCTGTCTTCCCTTGCTCCTATGATGTCAACATGCTGACCCTCATAACTGCTGCCCAGAATATTTCCAATGTCCCATGTGCTTACAGTTCATTTTCCCCTTCCTCTCTTTTTTCACCATCCATCCATTCATACATCCATCTATCAATTTATCTATGCCCTTTCTCTCTCCCTATTGATTATATATATATATATATATATATATATATATATATATATATATAATTTATGGGGAGAGGGTCTCACTATATATCTAGCCCAGACTGGCTCAAACTCACAATCTTTCTGTCCTCAGCTGGCATTTCAGCCACCATGCCTAGGTATCATGCAAGTTTTTAAAGAGAGTAATTTTCAGTTCTTACTTGCTCTTTTTATTTAAAACCTTTGTCCATTAATCAAAATATGACTTTGGAAAGGTCAACTGAGAATCTGGGTGGGACAGACCAAACTATGTCCATATGTCCTTCTACCAGGAACCTGACACCTTGAATCAAATGTGAATACTTTTATTGTTTCTTGGGTCTTAGGCCTTTCATGCAAACAGGACTCTAAAAGTCCTGCCTATGCCAAACATATCCATGTAATCCATAATACTAGGCTTAACACAAAGGATCCAGACTTGGATTTTAATCAACAGCATTTAGATGTGTGTTACAGAAACACACTTGCCACACAGTAGCAGGTTAGAGCAAGGGTTACACTGTCCAATTTGATTTCAAAAGTTAAATGTTATATAAATGAAAATGCATATACAAGTATACATGGGACCGTTCTTACTTGCGCTAGTAGCCAAGTTACGTTTCTGCTATCCAAAACTCAGAGGAGCAAAAGGAAGGTAACAAGCTGTTTCCTGGAAGATAAAGAGAAATGAAAGTCAAAGTGATGTTGGAGATTCAGTAGAACATTTATTTTAAGAAGGACCATGCACTAAAGATGGAACTATACTGGTTAATGTAACTGAAATAAAAATATAATTTAATGAAGGCAGTTGGTACCACATACATATAAATCAGATTTTCCTCCAATCTTCGTTCATGGAAGGAAACTACAACAGATCAAGAATAAGCCTTCCAGAAGTGAAATAAAACAAGTGTTTATAACTTAAAATCCTGGGCCATGAGTATATGAAAACACCAGATCTTCCCTGGTTGGTAGAGGGTTGTGTTTAGCGTGGTCGTAACAGACCTGGATAGATGGGACTGTTACATTTGGTCATGGGGGCATCTTGTGTAGATAACTCCAGCTTCAGCTCCAGGATCCTCTAACTCCAAAGAAACAAACCATCCCCCCAAACTCAATCAATCTGTGAGCATGGCAAACACCGTACAGACCAAAGCAGCAGCACTCTGCTAATTAGAACATCTAACTGAAAACCACCATTCACCTTGGTCAGGAGAATGGGCAGAAAGGAAAGCAGCTGTCACTTCCTGTCTTTCTTCAGACACAAGCATGGATGTCTCATTTGCTATTTTTGAAGGCATCAGATTCAGTCTGAGTCATAAGAAATAATGATGATAATGATGATGATGATGATATCAATAGCACCTTTCTGTAAAATGATGGTCTAGTCTGGAAAAAAAATGCTGTGGAGCTTCTTTAATTTTATTTATGTGTATGGATGTTTTGCCTGCAAGTATGTCTGGGCACCAAATCCATGCCTAGTTCCCTGAAAGGTAAGCAAAGGGTTTGCAATCCCTGGAACTGGAGTTCCAGACTGTTGTCAGCCACCATGTGTGTGCTGGGGACCCTCTGAAGAGCAGCCAGTGCTTTCATTGTGGAGTCATCTCCCAAGTCCTTAATTTATTCCAAAGTCCTTAGGATGCCTTCAGATATCCCATAGGCATCACTGTGCTTGTGGGAAGGCAAGTTAGGAAGCTTAGCAGATTAACAAACTTGCTACCAAGACCGAAAGCTTAGGCTTGATTTCTGTGACACACATCACATGAGAACTGACACCTGCAAGGTGTACTGTGACCTACAAACACACACACACACACACACACACACACACACACAAACACATACTAGATAGATAGATAGATAGATAGATAGATAGATAGATAGATAGATAGATAGGAGATAGACGGGTAGGTGGGTGGGTGGGTGAATGGATGATGGATGGACGGGTGGGTGGATGAATGGGTAGATAGACAGATGATAGATAAAAAGATAGATGTTTGAAAACTGTTAAAGCAGAATAGTATATAAAGGAGCATTACATGGAGTAATTTTAATGACTCTCTGATGAGAGAACACGTGTGCACATACATGAATTACTTGTTGGATTTCTCAGCACAGCCTTCTCCAGTGATCTGTATTCCTGTTGTTTTGTCTACACAGGCTCCTGCGTTTTAAGCAGAGCAGTGTTTCCTGTTGAATGCTGGCTATTGACTGTGGTTAACATTTTGATTATCAGTATCAGTTTATGACATATTATTATTATAGTGTATATGCCACTTGCACATTTCATAGGATGCCTGGTCTCTCGGAAAGGTCAAGAGCCGTGATAGATTCAGCTCTATAGAGTTTTGTGTGAGATGCTCGAGGCCTGTAGTAAAGGTTTACAGAAGAGGAAAACAGTTCTGACCCCGGCTTTTCTTCTGGCCACATGAAATGGAGCAGGCGATCACTTAACCACTCAGCCCCAGTGTAAACATCTGAAAAAGAAGAGGTGGTATGAGAAAGCCTCTTTTCATCCAATTCCGTCTTGGTATAAGCATTTAATTTTCAATGCTATATGAAATTTTCTCATCCCTATCTGCGCCTGTTTTTCCTCCTCTTTGTATGTATATTAGAGAGTTGAATCAATCATTGTGACAAGGTGCCTCGCAAACATTCTCTTTGTGTTAACTATGTGGTGTCATACTGTCCATTCTGTGGTCATGCTTACCTCTCATAAACAACAAAATGGACTCACAGGAAGTAGTAGCTACATTCTTGAAATTTAGAATGCACATAAAGGGTTTGAGAGCTGATCTACACGTAAACCTTTATTTCTTTGACAAAAAGGCTCTTATCAGTTATGTCTGAGACTTGACTGCATCCAGTTACTTACCCACATGCATCCCTCACTTGCATTTGCTTCTGATCAAAGGCATGAAAGCTTTAGGATCATATACCTCATAGCACATCTCCAGACTATCAGTGTGATCCAGACGGATCAGCAAGTGTTGTTCTGTTTTTGCTTTGTTTACAGTAAACATTCTGGGTAGTATGTTAGTAGCAACGCAGTCTGAAAGCCCACACTGTACCCGGCAATCAAGCTCACATATCTCCATGTCTCCTAGACAGTCTACACTGAGAAGGCCTGAAAAAGTATTTGGGACAAAACTTTGAAATATTAATTTATGTGTACATTCTCTTCTGTAATTTTTAAGCCCACCTTTGAGCAGTCAAAAACATCCAACATCATGGAAAAGTATGTGTGACACAAGTTTGAAATATTAATCAGTATGAATTCTCTCTTTTCTTCACTTTTGTGGGAAGGTTCAGAGCCCACTCAAAGCAGCCAAAGGCATTCACATAGCCAGAAGAAAGAGAGAGTAAACTTCACTTGTTAGCTAAAGGTCCTTTTGTCCTATTCTGGCAAAGGCCATAACTACATGAACTAGAATTCCTTTAGTATCTGCATCTCTGAGTCCAGGGTCTCAGGTCTTATGCTCTGAGTTTTAAGGTAATAAACCAGCAGCTGAAGAAGATGTTTAGTGGTGGTGCCTAGGATGCTAGAACCAAGTACGGAGGCCCTCTTTTAGATCTCCCCCAGTGGCTGGGGCTTGCAGCACTTCTACAGTCTCCACCCATTGGTGACCTTGCATTCTGTGTTCATAGTTCTTCATGCAGTTTCCCCCTCTGCTCCTCACTCTCCTCATCTCTTGCCTTCCATAGTCCTTTGCAGCCTTGGCTGTTTGCAGTTTTTGTTCCCAGTCTTTCAATGGAACTCTCAGCTCCCCTTTAGCTGCTGTTAAGTGTCCCTGGGGCTGATAGCACAGGTAGGCATCAGGGCTTTCAGTTCCCAGGTCAATGCACTCTACCTGTAGTAACAGTCAAGCAGATGATGCTGTGATGGGACCAACGCTCTAGCGCCGGAAAGAGGAGCGACCCGGAAGGAGGGGGCTGGAACAGCTGAGATGTGGGAGATAGATGGCTGGCACACAGGAACACCGTGTGCACTAGCTGCCATGGATCAGGGAGGCACTATTTCCTGAAGTGATTAAGGGATACATCAAGGTCTGGGGGTGGGGCGGGCTCATCTGAAGCTTCCACGGACTCATAAAGTCGCAGAGAATAATAGCGAACATCTGAAGCAGTTGTGACAGAAGCAAAACCCTGCACTGGGGAACGTCAAAATTTTAAAATCATTTCTGGTAAGCGAAAAGGACTAACTGCTTGATTGGCACTCTGTTGGAGCCAGGGAAATTGTTAGGGGTAACAATGCCTGTGTAGTCTCACCCCATTTGGTAAACACACACACACACACACACACACACACACACTGACATGGAAATTAAGTTTTCTTTTTATGGAACTATGTCTAATATTAACTCCCAGCCAAACACCATTAGGGAAGGCAAATCTTCCCGATGTCTTTGTGACTCAGCAGGGAAAGCTCTGTAGACATGTAAACCATAAGACAGGAGAAGGACCCCTGCTGGCTGTCCCCTCACCACCCCGCAGAAAGCAAATGGATGTAGAAACTTGGCACCCTCTCCTCATACAACTCTAGTCCTAGGGGCTTGGAGCCGAGGGAAGACACCTTTCAAGTTTGTGCATGAATTTCCAGGCTGACCTCAAGAAGTTTGTACCTAAAACCAACCATCACCGAAGCAGTCAACGGGCTGTGAACACTCTAGCATGGAACACCACCAAGGTGTTGGTTTTGTTTCTTAATAGGACTTGAACAAGCCAGACCAGAAAAGACCACGATTCAAAGTTCACATTTGACCTAGCCCACGAGAAGTATGAGAGGTGCAGTGTTCTGAAAAATGGGCATTAATAATTCAAGTGGAACATCTAATGACAAGACGTATTAGAGCATATGATTCAAATAGCTAAGACATACTCTAAAAGTTTACAGCGTCCTAAAAGAACACTCAAATAAAGGAAAACTAGATGAAAACATCCATAAAGCATAGGTGTTAGAATTCTCTCTCAAATCATGAAGTGCTCTTTCAGAGGAGCCAGATTTGATTCCCAGCACCCACATGATAGCTCACAACTGGCTATACATCTACTCTGGGGATCTTAAGCCATCTTCTGCCTTCTGTGGGAACCACGCACTGATGTTGGGCATACATATACATACAGGAAAAATACCAATACACATAAAATAATAGTAATAATAATAGTAGTAGTAGTTTTTAAAACATTTAAGGCAGACAATATAATAAATGTCCTAGACTCAAACATCCATAGTCTTAAAATCTACAGCAAAAATGAAGAGTCTTGATTGATGCTGCCTCCTGCCATTTGTCGTTAATGTGGGACATTAGCCATAAAGAGAGCTGTCTGTAGGAAGATAACCATCTAAAGAGAAGGCAGCAAGAACTGGGAAATGCATCAGGTAAGGGGTAGGTTATGGGAAACCCAGAGGCAAAGCTTTGCTGATTAAACCAGAGCATGGGCTCTGCAGTGTTTTTCGGCTAATTGTATGATGTCTAATTTGTCTAGAGGAATTTCATCCTGGTCAGCTCTCCTGAATGCTTCCTGTTCAGGCTCTAGCATATTGACACGGAGCCAAAGATCCAGCTACCGTGTGATTAATCGTGGGGATTAATCGTGGGCCAGCGGTGATCTGGGAGAGACTACTCCATCGGTTATGGAGCAGCATCAGCATTTGGCTCAAATGTCTTCCCCTATTGGGGAAGCTTTTACCCAGGGACCAGAACTATACAGGTAGAGTATTTCAAGTTGAGGTGTGTGTAATTATTATTCAGTTAACTCCCTTGTCATTCTGAAATGCACTGTTACTAAGCAATGGTATTTACAACTGCAGTCTGTGTACTGCTGCTGTAGTGATTTAAATTAATGAATATTTTATTGTCAACATGCAAACTCAGAAATATCCATGTTTGTTGTGCAGAAAGTTCTTCAGTGTTTCCTCAACAGAGACAAATAAAATTTACTCCCATGCAAATTTAATTACAATGCGATCCGTGAAAAAAAAATGAGTGACATTTCATACATTAGAAAGAGAATTGTAAATTTTAAAATGCTAATTTTTAATAAAGCCAATTAACACACACTAGAATTAAATGCAATCTTTGACTCCATCAAGTGATTTTCCCATTATTCTTTACTGTCATTAAAATTCAAATGTGAAAGAAAACAAACATTCAGGAAATCCTAATTATGAGAAGGAAATGAATTCTGAGTCCCCTGTAGGGGTTTATTCCTATGCAGATGACCCAGCTGAAAAGAATTCTTCCCATCTGCACTTTGAGGTGCACACCTCTGCTGACAGCATTAAAGTCCCAGATGGCTGAGACCGCCCTCCCTCCATCCTATGAGTCACTGTCTCATATGGCCCATTTAATCATGGCAGGGATGGAGATCTGTCAAAGAAAAAAGTCCAGTTTAAGACCAATAATAAAGTAAGGTCCTTATTGCTATCTGGGAAATGAGGTTTTTGAGAATTCCTTTTAAAAAGAAGAGAGAAATGTTGTTATTCATCTATCATGTTAATTGTAGTGAATAATTCTCTTTTTTGTTTGTTTGTTTGTTTTGGTTTTTCGAGACAGGGTTTCTCTGTGGCTTTGGAAACTGTCCTGGAACTAGCTCTTGTAGACCAGGCTGGTCTCGAACTCACAGAGATCCGCCTGCCTCTGCCTCCCGAGTGCTGGGATTAAAGGCGTGCGCCACCACCGCCTGGCTTGAATAATTCTTTTTACAGACAAATTGAAGTAGTCTTTTGCTACCTTTGAGGATTCAGGGGCAATGTTTTTCTCTGTTCCTCCTTTTGAATGGAGAGTAATATAGTAAAGAAATTCGTTACCTCTGCAGATTATGTAGTATCTATTTCAATCAGAAACCCATAGCTTCTGGAGTCTTTTCCAAAGATATAATGAAATATAAAATGTGTTGAAACAAATGAAAACTTTCGTTGCATTTTACTGTTATAAAACTTTTTAGGAAAATTATAATCATATTTTTCTATTTTTACCAGGCCACCAACACTGGAAACAGTTATTACCAGATATCAGATATTTATCACTAACAAATTTATATTATATATATTACAAAATACTTTAAAGTAATTATATATTTTTGTTCTTATTCTGGATTATATGTGCTTACTTAGTTTTCAATTTACTTTTCAATGTTATTATGCATCAATGAGCTATTTTCACATCCTTCATCATGTTTACCACTGAGTGTAGACACAATCAAACTAGAGGTTGTTAAGACAGGTATCAGAGCACCAATACTGTTAATCAGGACTGAACTTACAACACCAAACTAGAAGATAATTTTATTTTCTGCAAAAGCAGAAAAAGCATGGAACTTGCCAGAGATTTCTTCCAGTATACAAGTTGTGTGTGTGTGTGTGTGTGTGTGTGTGTAAGAGCATGCACACAACACACTCATGTGTGTAAATTTTGAAAAAGAACAAATACAAGACAATGGTCATTTCTGCTTGTATCTAAGGTGTGCCATTGTTTGAATGAACCCTTATCCTCTCAGGTATTGCATCTCTGCTGTGACTGTAAGAACACCTCCACTTGCTATCCATTTAACTATTTATTCTCTAGTTCTCTGGATATCAACACTAAGCAGA
>JAQHUG010000160.1:2624211-2636949 GCA_028555095.1 Dicrostonyx torquatus
ATCCCAAAGAACCTAGACAACAATGAAGACCCTAAGAGAGACAGACGTAGATCTAATCTACATGGGAAGAAGAAAAAGACAAGATCTTCTGAGTAAACTGGGAGCATGGGGACCTTGGGAGAGGGTTGAAGAGGAGGGAAGAAGCAGGGAGGGGAACAGAAAAAAAATATAGAACTCAATAAAAGTCAATAAAAAAGAAACAAAGACAGGCAAAAAGGACTTTTTTAAAAAAGAAAAAGTACAAGAAACACATACACTGCCTCCCACACACACACTTGCAAACATAAACATACAAAACCAGAAAGCATAATATATCAAAAAAGACCAATAGGACTAGAAAATACCCAAACAAAGCAATATGAGACCCAAAACAATCTTCAACAATATCATAGACTTCATTTTGTGTTAGCCATCTACTAACTAAGGTCTTGTACTTATGTGTGGTGTGTGTCCCCTGTGAGATTCTATCAGAGAAAGCTTTTTTTTTCTGTGAAAGCATATGTCAAGAGGAGATACCCTCTGGGTTAAGTATGGGAGCTCGTTTTCATTACCTTTTATGTACAAAGCAATTACTGTTGATATACACTATCATAGGATGGATATAGCAGGATACACTTATCTAGAGCTTTCCAATAAAGGTACAAGAGTTTAGTGAAGCAGACACGATTCAGTTGGAAGAGTTCCAACTCAGAGTCTGCCTGGAAGGACTGGGTATGAGGACAGAAGCATTTCCAACCTCAGCCCCTGGGGAGGAAGGGACAGACTCTGAAGCTTCCTGACCACATAAGTTTCAGGCCACCACCCAGAGACTCTCATGCTTCTATCTTCCTTTTGTTTTGACTTAGGGTTCCATCCTCTGGTCTCTACATACGTTTTCATACACATAGGAGTACACATGAACACATATACACTTGCATATACATAAATGCATATAGGCATACACACACACACACACACAAATGAATTTAAAGGACAGATTTAAAAGACACATCACTATGCAACAACCAAGCTTGCCAACCTTTGAAACATGATAACTGTCAGGTGAATAACTGCTGAATGAAAGGGGTGTGTATGAAGAACCATGGAGGACAGAGGCACAGTCAATGCCATGTGAACAGAGTGTGAGGGCGCCTTGCACATGGAACTAATATCCACCGTGCTGTGCCAGCTTGTCAGGACCCAGATGGAACTGTCTCTGTCTACTTTTTATTGTTGTTGCAATCAATCATGCATGTATATTTGCAAAAATAATTTCATATTCTAATGTAATTTCTATTGCCTTGTTATCCTCGGAAATAAAGCTGCTGTGAAACTAGAAGTTCAGGGACTGAAAATACATAATTCACAACCGATGGCACAGAGGTTAGTATGGACCAACATCACTAAAAACAGTCACCATGGATTTCTAGAACTCGCATCATCAAAATCAAGCATAAGCCAGAAAAAGCCAAAACCAGTAAGAAAAATAATTGTACTTTGACTTCATTTCTTCACTAAACATATTTTTTTCAAAGAACCAACAAGAGATACATGGGTGGTAAAACTGACCCTGAGAATTTGCAAGGATTTCACCAGTCACAACAAGTGGAGTAGATAGGGTAGAGGGCAGGGATCCAGTATTCACACATACTACAAATGGATAAGGTACAAAATAAAGACAAATTTTAGTCAACAGCCAGAAAAAATAATTGTTCATATGGTACAATGAAATCATTAAAAAGTAGAAAACTTTGGGTGCTGCTGGTTGAAGTATGAAGCATACAACTCTGCATCTCACCTTGTTTTAAGATATTAAGAAATGTGCTATTAATTAGATTAAAAATTGATAAATTAAAAAACATACCACTTAGGATGTGTTGAGTAAAATGATACATGTGAAATCAATACACCTTAAAGGTACGTTGGCAAAATGTCACCTGAAGAGCTTCGGGAAGTCCCCAGGAAATTTGTATGCAGGTCGACTCTACTCTTGTAGCCAGACTGACCCCACAGCAACCTAAACAAAAGACACCAATGTCAGGCTAATCCAGACCTACAAAGGTGATAAACAAAGGACTTCGGGCTAGCTTTCCCTTGTCTGCCTTGACCCACGACTTCAGTGCCATCCCTTACACAAGAAGACCTCCATCTTGGGGAGAGGATATTTTAGGACACCATTCCTTCTTTCTTTGATGTAAGAATTGTGGTGGTTTGAAGGGATGCGCCCCCTTTACATGGAGTGGGATTATTAGGAGGTGTGGTTTTGTTGGATACCCGTGGTCTTGTTGAAGGAGGTATGGCCATGTTGGAGGAGGTTTGGTCTTGTTGGAGGAAGTATGACACTGGGGGTAGGTTTTGAGATCTCAGATGCTGAAATCAGGCCCAGTGGCTCACGGTCCCTTCCTGTGGCATGCAGATCCAGCTGTAGAACTCTCAGCTCCTTACTCAGTATCATGCCTGCCTGCATGCTGCCATGAAGATAATGGCCCAATCCTCTGAAACTGTAAGCCAGTCCCAATTAAATGCTTTCCTTTATAAGAACTGCCATGGTCACAGTGTCTCTTCACAGCAATAGAAACCCCAAGACAAGAAGGAAGGCTTTGTTCTGCCTACTTGGAAACCATAATCCTCTATTGACAGAAGTACTGTAGGCAGGAGTTCCCTAGAGATGAGCAACAGAGGTCTTTGGCTCTGAAGCATGGTTGTCAGGCATCTTAGCTGAAAATAAGAAAATGATCTAATTCCACTTCGATAAGTCGCATACATGTTATCAATCCATGCATCCAGGTAGGATAGACTCTGTTAGATTCATCTGAAATCTTAGTCATCCTACTTAATTGGGCCTACTGCTGGCCCACAGGCCTACGAGGGGCCTGGGCAACTCTCCAGGACAAAGAAACTCTATGCTGGGAATTCTGAATATGGGTACAACAACACAAGGTCTAAGAGGTGAAAGTGAGGTACGGCAGAATCATTAGCTTTCCATTGCCTCTACCAACGCGGTGTTATACTACGAAATGGCTACAAAATGCTGTTTTCCATGTATAAAGTGCAGACATTCCTGACAGTAGTATTGCCTCCTGTACACAAAACAGTAAATTACCCATGCATTTCTCTATTTGCCTGCCTACTTATCCAACCATATATAAACAAGTCTTGGTGAATAAATAAACATGTGCATATTTTATTAACATTTTGGGAAGTACCCCTGTAATCAGAACAGTAAAAGTATTTCTTTTTGTCACTTGCTCATGAACACCAATTAAACTTAATTTTAATACTCCTACAAACGCAAGACTCATTAAACCAATCCAATAAGTTAGGAAGGGCATGAGAATGTTAACCGACCATGATTGCCAGCCTGCTGTGCTCAGCTGTGCCATGGCAGGTGGCGCTAACACTGTTGTATGTCAGTATCTATTTTGGTTGGGTTGCCTTGGCAGGGGCGCTAATGTGATTGTGTGCTTGTATCTGTTCTGGCTGGATGGCTTTGTTGCAGAAACCCTGTAAACAGCACTTTCCCTTTCTTTAAGTACACCCGCAGTGGGTTCACAAAGCCTTTTCTGCCCCAAGTGTCTAAGCTATTCTCTGCCTGCTAGTCAGGTCACTTACTCAGGCAAACGACACAGGTACAGTCTGCAGATTTCAACTCTCACAGCGCATTGCCTCATTTAAACTTCCTAGGAGCGCTGTGAGTTAGGGTTTATAATCTATTACTTACGAGGATATGAAATTTAATTCATCTCAGAAAGGGCACATGGTTCCCCAGGCTGGGTCATTTGTCCACTGCCACAAGAGTGAGACACCATTCGAATTCAAAGTGCCTCCTATTAGTAGCAGGTCTTTTTCATCATCCTTTGATCCTGGTCAGAATTCTCCAGTAGACATCACATGGACATCTTTATTCTCTGGAATGGAGCTTGCTATGACTCAACAGCATACAGATGGGCCATGAAAAAGATAAATGGACCAGACAGCTCCTGACAAAACCAAGGCTGTTTCCTCATTCTGCTCGGCCATAATGCCAGTGCTTGCTGCCACCAGGGTCCCATTGACAATCACTAGAGAAGTCACTTAGTTCTTGGTGTCCTCTTTGTTTCCCAAACAATTCATAAAACCTGTGCTGAAGAAAATTTCTCAGCATGAAGGCAAAGCCGGCACCCTAATCACTCTGTTGCCGCTTTAAGAAATGTCTAATAATAAATATGCTGAAGGTCATTGTGGACTTTCATGCCTAACCAGATGGTGATGAAATAATGTTCAACTCAGGACAAAGTGAGAGAGCATTTCTTTCTCTTCCCACAGTACTTTAATTTGAAATGATCATCTAAAAACCAAATTGCTTAAAAATAATCCCATTTATTTTACACATATTTGGAGATTTTCCAAACTTGAAAGGACAGGAAAGCATAGTCTAATTTTAGAAGTGAAATAGCAGGCTTATATGATTGGCTGGAGAATATGGTAATCTTTGCTGCACATACACCACAGTACTGGCCTCAAGTTTTAATTGAAAATATGGCTATTAATAGTCATTTCTCTTCATCTAACATCCTATTATTTTTCACAAAATAAAAGAAAATCATATTCCTGGAGATATTAAAAAAGCTTTTATCAGGAAGATATGTTTTACTGGATACATTAATTTATTTTAATTAATATAACAAAATAATGGAAGTAGGCTAACTTTGTAAACTAAAATAATTTGTTTTTCACATTTTTGGAAGATCATGGATATTGTGGCAGAGTCTGCTAGGTTCTGATGACAGCCTCGTGGTAAATAGTGTTGCAATCCCCAGAGGGCGTGTAGGAAGCAGAGAGCTCTCTGTCTATGAAATCCTGGGATTCTGTGAACTACCCTTTTGAGGGCGGCTACCACAATGAACTAAGGACCTTACACTATGTCCTACCTCATAAAGAGCTACCCACCTTTCAGCACTGACACACTAGGAACTAAAAGTCCCTCACATGAAACCATGGGAGACAAACTCCATCTGAACAGCTCTAGAGCCCATACCGCTCTCAATTTAGAATTGTACAGTGTAGTGCTAAGGACAGAAAAGCCTAGAAACTCCGAGATCATCCTCAGCTCTCGGCCACATGCAAACATGTTCACTGATGTGCCAGTTGACAGTTTTTATTTATTTGTTTGCTTGTTTTACATTCCAGCCACAGCTTCCCCCATCTCCTCTCCACCCATTCCCTCTGGCTCCTTTATCCCCTTCTTGTGCAAGATTCCCCAAATGCCACCTAATATTTGGCTGTGGGTCTGCACCCATTTCCAACAGTTACTGGATGCTGCTGCTCTCACTACAGCTGGGCTAAGCAACAATCTGGTCACAGGAGATGGCCAGTTCAGGCCTCACATCTGCTATTGCTAGGAGTCTAAGTGGAATCTTCCTTGTAGATTTCTGGGAGATTCCCTTAGCCAAGTTTTTACCTGACTCCTAAATGACCCCCCCCATTCCAGCAGTCTCTCTCAGTACTCTCTCTCTCTCTATCCCCCCAACCTGATCATTCATGTTCCCATCTCTACCCACCCCCAGTCCACCCACAAGATCTCCTCCATTTCCCCTTTCCAGGGTGATCTGAGTATCCCTTCGTGAAGCCTCCCTGTTATCCAGTCTCTCTGGGTCTGTGGATTGTCCAGCTCAACATTTTTAAAATTCCAAAATAAGTAAGGATATTGAAGAATCAGGTCAGCAAACACTCTAATGACATCTTAGTTCTCTGAGTAATGTCAGCCCTCACACAGTTGAGCAGAGAAATCAAATCCTATCAGGACTTGGTGAACATGAGTGGCAATGAGGGCTTTACATAGGACTGGGGTGTTAACTGACAAGTTACTTAGAACTGGCAGGCATTCATAGCTTAATGTCTGCTGGTAGCACCCACCGTACCTTTCCCTGTAAGATTTAGCTTTCATCAGATGCAGAAGGTTGAAGATGAGACATTATTAATATGCCATTTGATGGCGAATAAAAAGTGACTTCCTTAGAAACCAGCCAAGACTAGATTCCTCAGAGATAGCTGAGATGTATGCATGCCTCCCAGTGTCCCCCTGGATGACACCAGATTCTAATGGCTTTGTGTCCTAAGTCTACCATTAGCAGTGCAAACCATCAGTTCTCTGTGTAAAGCAACTACAATGACACATGTTCTTTCACTCGGACAATACTAACAATGTGTTTATCTGAACAGCTTCTGCTTCTGTGTCAGAGCAAGCCCAATGGGCTAGTGCACAGAAAATGAAAGGCACCAGTTGAGCAGGAACATCTATTCTCAGTGTCAGAGAGCCTTGCAGCAATAACGTCTTTCAAATAGGCAGAAGGTCCTTACTGATATTTTTCTAAGCGTTCTTCAGAGGGTATTAATTCAGGATATGCCCTCTGAATGTGTGGGAAAGTGAGGCCAGCCAACTCTATCAGGTGATCAGTCCCTGCTGACCTGACAGATTCTAAAATACCTTTAAAGTATCTAGCTGAGGGAGTACCCTACTTGTCTAGATATTCTTCACATAGCTTAATGTTGGCAAAAATTTTGTTGAAGAATTTATTATGTATCTTTTGCAGTAAACAGTTCATACATTAGAGACAGCCAACCTACAAGTGTTATGCCCTAGCTCTGGGGAAAAGAGATGCACCCAGCAAGATGAGAATGTGGATTGCAGAATGTCTTTTCATGTGCCTATGGATTCACTGGACTGTTCCTTCTGTAGCCATCATAATAGCCTCTCTGCTTCAGCTCTCAGGCCAAGTCCTCTTACCTGACATTGGTAGAAATGACTGTAGGAAACATCTGGTCTACCTCTTTGGAAAGCTGTGGATAGAGCTATACCCAGGAATCTTTATGTCAGGAATCAGAGCAAGCAGCTGTCATTGCCATTGTCTCATGGCTCCCACAAGGCATTGGTGGAGTATACAAAATGATTAGGGCCGGCCTAAGGGTATTTGAGCCAGTTGCTTGACTAGCAGTACTGTAAAGGCAGCCAATTGTCTAAATTGGTGACAATGGGGGAACTAAATTGTCCCATCCTCCAACATATGTACTAATTGATAAGAAAATAAACTTCAAAAGAGTGCTTATGTAAAGAACTTAACATTAAATACCATTATGTCCCGTCATGCCTTAAATGTCACTAACACGTTCATAGTTCCCAGTACAGTATACAGTACACTAACACGTTCATAGGACCCAGCACAGTATAGATACCTGCAATATGTCTCTTAAAAATCTATCATGGATGCTAGGTGCAACCACTGAAGGTGTTAGGATGGCCAATGCTGAAATTTGAATCTCATTTTAATAAGATCCTTCTAGGCTGAGCAGAGGTACTGGAGGATTTCTTGTTCAGCTGCATTATCCTGCTTTGACTGTAGTAACTCTCACTATCCTTACATCTACTGAAATCCCTCAACATATTATCTTTATTATTAATACTATTATTGTTCTTGTTTATGTGTATGTGTGCATGTCTCTGTGAGTGAATACTGAGGTATCACAGAGGTCAGAAGAGGGCATCATATCCCCTGGAGCTGCAGTAACTGGTACTTGGAACCATCTCTGGTCCTCTAGGACAGAAAGTACATGTAATCATTGAACAGTCTCTCCAGCCCCTGTATGTTACTTTATTATTTTATTTTTGGACAGAGTTTTATCAATTAGCATTACATCTCACATTGTATGTTTTTCCAATAGATTTATTATAAATGGTTAAGTAAGGTTGGACTTGGCAATCAGAATCATCTAAAATTCACACCTTGGTATCCATCTCAGTGTATAATAGAAGGGTTCAATGCTTACCTCATGCTTCTAGTAAGTGGAGAGACCATAATCATAGGCAGATTTTCTTTCCAGTAAATCTCAGATGTCTGCACCAAACACGTAAAGGACACAAGCCTAGAAATGCTACCAAAGTACCTCATGGTTTCTTAGGTTTTATTAAATTTCATGGGAATAAACAAATTCAGGATGCAGTAAGCCACCTGTACATGGACAGTCCTCTCTGCTAAGCTCTCTAACAGGAGCTACAGAACGTGTGGAGTGAGATGCTGCTCAAGGGCCAACCTCTCTGAAAGGAAGACGATGAGGGAGAGACTATAAGCGGTTATAGGTACAGCAATATCAAGAAAGTGGATAAACTAGAAGAATATATATCTCCTGTAAGAGATGGATAAGCTAAAAGAAGATATATCTCCTATAAGAGTTGTCTAGAAGCCATGTTCTCACCTCAGTCAGGCAGTGGGATGATTTGATGCATGGATCCATTCCTCAGCCCACAGCTTACAACTGTAGTTCCTACTGATGATTTCAGGATGTATAAATAATTCACATCATACATTATTTGATGAAATTCAAACTCACTATTGAAAAATAAAATAATCATATTTTGTGAAATTTGGATCAATAAGCTATCTTATTATTATTATTATATTATTATTATTTTCTAGCTGTCAGAAATAAGGAAAATGGTCCAGTGAGTGTCATGTGTCCCTGACCCAGTTTCAATGATTAATAATACATGGCTATTTATTCTGCTCTGGATCATGTTTATTCTCTTGATTACTTTAAAAGAATTCCCAGGCATCATATGATTTAGTTCCTAAGTATTTCCAGATATGCACTGGAACATTGGTTGGTATAAACTGGTTGCTTAGATTGGGAATTTCAAATTAACAGGACTTGTGAACTCACATTTTTGTAGAGCAAGTATTTAGAAAACATTTTTCTGGACAGGTCTTGACCTTTCTTGACTTCTCTACTCTGAAATGCTTTGGGCTAGATCTGCTCTACTCCGCGATGTTTAGGTATCATGAATGGTAAGTTAGCAATGGCTGTTTGCAGGAGTTCTCATCTTCCCTGTACAATAGGAAGTGTGTTGGGTCGATTAAATGTTACATGGCATGTTTCTAGCTTTTGCCATAAATGCAGATATGGAAAGCCAAAGGATAAACTGCAGTTTCGTTTTGTTTTCTTTTACTATTACAACTTCAGAAGTCACACAAAATCATTTCCCTGGCACCAACCATAACTGACTGTGGTAAGGGTCACATGGAGATGTAACAGTAAGGGTTACACAGAAATACACTTAGAAACAAAGACCATTAAAGAAAATATTTTAGAATATTTTTAAATAATAATTGCATCACTTCCCCTTCTCTTCTCTCCACCAAAACCCTCCCATGTATGTGCTTCTCTTTTGTCTGTTTCAAATTTATGGTCTCCTTTTCTTCTTTAACTGCTGTTATGTACATATCCATGTATATACAGCTAATTACCTCAGTATGCATGTGTTTAGAAAGCTCTGCGGTGAGTGGGGGCTCAGTGCATGAAGTTCTTGTTGCGGAAGCATGACGCCCCAAATTTGATGTACAGAATCAAATCCCCGACCCTCCAGGGAAAAAATTCAGGTGAGATGTTGCAAGTTTGTTATCCTAACACTAAAGAAGGAGACAGGAATATATGCACATACATCATACACATACATAAAACTACCATAGACACACAAACACACATACAGGCAAAGAAGATAAAATAAGTCATTTAAAAATATCCCTGTACTGTCCCTATAATAAATAACACATGAAATTAACAGAACTTTTATATAATCAGGTATGTTCACATTGTTCAAGTTCTTCAGTTATCTGTCATTTCTGACCACTGACCACAAGCTGAATTAAACATAGCCTATGCACTGGAATTAGTTGAAGGGATTCTGAACTCTCTTTTCATCTCTCTTATGTTTTTAAATAAGTTTCTAGTTCTCTTTAAGGGAGTAACTTTTTCTGCCATCATCTAAGCCAGTGCCAATTAGAGCCCTGTGAATTGCCTAATGTGTTTTTCTGCATTTGCATTTTTTCTCATCTTGGAGTTAGAACTAGATTTGGATTCAGTTTCAGGTTCAGATTCTCAGCAAATGATTTCATCTGTATCTCCCATCCCTGTAGAGATTCTGTTTCTAGTTTCTTCAATGGTAATAGGCAACACTTGGCAGATTCTACGTCTATCCTTTCACAGGAATCCAAAATATGCAGATTGTAATTTCTGTAATTCTTAATTTGATACTTGAAATTTGTCAATTAACTCAAACTTCATCTTACCAATTATTTACTTATATAGAGTTTGTGCACTAAAATCTGAGAAATTTTAAATCCATCCTTTTTAGCAGAATTCAGACATTCTTCTTTAGCATCCTACACAAAGATTGATATGAAGGTCTTTTATTTTTATTGTATGATAGACTCCTATTTTTTGAGTCTATTCTCTGTGCTTTTCAATTACTTTCTTTTTCTAATAGTATTAATTTGGTCTTTAAGAAGTTATTTCATAATTTTCTTCATGTATACTGCATTTGGTCACATACCCAGTCCCACTTTCCCCCCAGTCCTCCTGAACCCCCCTGATATGTCATACCTTCCCAACTTTATGTTCTTTCTTTATAACCCTCCGGATCCAGTTATGGCTGCCTTTGTGCTCATGGGTGTGGGGACATCTACAGGAACACGGGCCATCTACTAGTGGCTATACCATAGAGAACAAGGAGTCCCTTTTCACAGCTGCCATTTGCTGACAGGACTTCGGCACCCCATCTATGGGTGGGACTTCGTGTAGCCCATCACTGCTGGATTTCAACTGACTTGAGCTTCTCCACAATGAATGAGGAACATCCAGGCTGGTCCCATTTTCTAAAACTTGAATAAGGTAGTAATGAACATGGAAATGCAAAATGTTTATGGTGGGATATAAGGTTCTTTAGGTATATGCCCAGGAGTTCCACAGCTGAGTCATTGGGCAGTTTTGTTATTCTGTTTTGTTTTCTGTAATCTCAGGACTGATTTCCAGTGGCTACTCTACTCTCCTGTTAACAGGTATAAGGGTTCCCCTTTTACCACCACCACACAAACATTACTTGTCATTTGTGTTTCTGGTGGTGGTCATTCCGACTGGGGTGAGATGCTAGCTTAGAGCAGTCTTTGTATGTAACTTTCCAAGGGCAGCTTCTTAAAAGTGACCACTTTTTAAAGTGCTTGCTCACCATCTGTAGCTCTTTTTAGAACTTTCTTTGAGGCTTCACCACCCATTTTTGTTTTATTTGACTTTGGTGAGAGCAGTGAACTTTATTGATTATATTCAAGAGAACAGGGCTCCCTAAACCCCATCCTATCTTTTTCTAGGAGTATCAGATGCAGACTGTGAGGCAAGATCCTCAGCATGTTGGAGGTTGAGTTGGGACAGGGATCCCTCAGCAACTGAGAGCCCCTCTCTCATATTCTTGCTTACATTGAGTTGTATGGTTTTATTTTTTTTTTTGATATGGAAGAAACAAAGATCAAGGGTAGTCAAAAAACCCTAAACAAAATGTATACCTGACTTCAAATTATACCATAGAGATATAGTAGTAAAAAGAGTATGGTACCAGCACACTGATAGGAAGTAGATTAATGAAATTGAAGAGAATGTCTAGAAGTCCATTCTACTACAGTTATATGGTTTTTTTGGCAAAACGCACCAACAATGAGCAGAGAGAAAAGAGTCAGTTGTGTAAGGAGCCATGGGTATCAACACACAGAAAAATGAAGTTAAATCTTTCACTCTTACTATAAACAAAACTGAGCTCCAAATGGATCATGAGCCTGATTCCCTAAAACTTCTGGAGGGTGAGGAAGTACACATCAACCTAGAAGTACAGGACGAAGGTTCTTAGTAGCACAGGAAATATGAGCAACAATTGACGAGTGAGATCTCGTGAAGTTTAAATGGTCTGCGCAGCAAAAGAAATTGTCAGTCAAGGGAAAAGGCAGCCCACGAAACAGAAAGAAATTCTTGCCATTCATACATCTGACAAAGGACTTGTGTCTAGAATGCAAAAGAGCTCATTAAGGGTATTTTCTTTAGGATGTTCTAATTATCCTGCCTCTAATCAATCAAAGAAAGCCCCTTTAAGCTTGTCCCTGCGTTTCTGTGATGCAGTCTTGGTAACTTGCTTTCCTTCTAGCGCAACAGTACTCCCAGGTTTGGATGTGATGCATTATTAGCTGCTCTTTCCATATCTCTCATGGCTCTGATTTATGCTATGGGTGATACCGTTAGCCACACCCTAAGCACTGCTGCTGTTCCTTGCTATTGAGTTGGCCTTTCTTTCTGGGCCTTTTTTGGAGGGCATACAGTGAGGAATAAATGTATTGTCTCAGAAAAACTAGACCGTGAACTTGGCTATTTAAATTTAACTTACTATTTTAAGGTTTTAACTTAACCTCTCTAATTCTATTTTAAAAGGCATCTTATAAATTTATTTGTTTTTTAATTGTACAGCATTTATGTGATGCAAATGTAAATTCAAAGAAGTTGTTTTTGTCACCTCACACCCACCTCATAGATAAAACATATAGTTTTAATTTTTCATACAATATATTTTGATCATATCCTTTCCCCTCCTCCAATAAATTTTAGATCTTACCACAGACTTTTTCCTTGCAGGCTTCTATGTTTGTCTTAAATGGACTCTCTTGCAAGAGATACAACTCCGTGATGGAGTGCTCACCTTTATACACAGGCCCTGGGTTCCATAGCCAGTCCCCCCAAATGAAACTGACTATCCTCAGACCCCTCGTATTACTAGTCACTTTCCTTTAAATGACTTAGTCACAATTAGCGACTATCAGTTTCTGTAAGTCCCTAATATTTATCTTCCTTATGTGAGTGCACTAGGGACAATGTTTTCTTCATTCTCTGAGGTGTGCACAGCAGTTAGTACAAATC
>JAQHUG010000160.1:2637988-2653532 GCA_028555095.1 Dicrostonyx torquatus
GACTGTTACACAGCATAATCAAATGTGGCACATCTTAAATTAATGTTACACGACAGTGCACTGTATCGTACATAAGTGATTTCAGAGGCAGGCTCACCTCCTCCCTCTTAATTCCACCCTGCCCCAGCAAAAATTCCTTGCACATAGAGTAAACCTGGGTTTCTGAAGTTGTTTGAATTTAGTCTTTTGCTATGTGTGAACAGACAAGATAAAGATCAATGCACAAATAAAGTACCACTTGAGATGACACTTCCAAACACTAATATGCCTATCTAATTTTCCCTCCAAATCTCTTGAATTTCTTAATGTCACTCTGAAAACAATTACTATGAACAAGGCTGAAGGAAGCATCAGTGACTTCCCTGAAAATAAGGGAAGTCAGTGCTTGAGTGACAGCAAGAAGCATCATGGATACGGTCTCCAAAGGGACAGCACCAGTGTCTTCCCTTTAATGTCAAAGACCACAGATAAACTCCACTGCCTTTAATGAAGCTCTCCTTGAGCCTAGCAACAGGAGAAGCTTCCCAGTCTTTTCAGACCACAGAAAGGTAATTTAACAAGCAGAGCAAGTGTGAAAGATATCAGAGCCCCAGGGTAGCTATATAATCCCTAGAAGTCATTAGTGAGGGATTATAGCCTGGCATTCTACTTACACAAAAGACCTTGCTATCACAGCCATGACCTAGATAAGTATTAGTGTGACACTAATGAAAAAGCCATTTAATAAGATGCACCCACACATGTGCACGCACGCATGTGCACATACACACACACGTACAAAGAGAGGAGACAGGTTCATTTAAAAATTACTGTGATGCAGCCTGTGATGATGTTATTTAAATGCAATGCATTTTTAACACTTCTGTGTGGTTCCTATGCTTAAAAAATCAATAAAATTACTTTTATCAAGTAGTGCTTTTAAAAGAGCTAAAGTGCCATTTTTGTTTTGTTTTCAATATACTGAAATATGCTTCAATAATACTGAGAAAAACAATCAAGAAACTATGTAGAGACGTTGGAATTTTTAGTCTCTGTTGCCCACCAGAATGAGGAAGACCTTTCAAGAATCTTCAGCCCATTATCCCTGGAAGAAAACTCTACACCATACCAAATCAACTTACTGAAAAAGGAGATTAGTTCAGCTCACAGTTTCAGAGGGAGCATCCATTATGGCGGGAGCCATAGCAGCAAGTAGCAGACATGGCTTCAGTGGCTGGTGGCTGAGAACTCTCATACCTAACTGCAAACACAAAGCAGAGAAAGAGAGAGAAGCTGGGTGAGGCAGTGTCCTCCCCCAATAACACACTTCCTTCAGCAACCCTTCCACCAATGGTTGACCAAGTATTCAAACACCCTTAGAGTATGGGGGACACTTCTCATCCAAACCACCCCTACCAGCTTCTCATTCCCTCCTTCCCACTTGCCCTGGTCCCTTTTCCTAACATATCTCCCTCCAGTTTCAAATCTGTCATTATTTTTCAACCATTAAGACTGACTAATGCTTCCCCCATGTACTCCACTGTGAGATTATCCATTAGGACAATTTCAACAGTCATTCCCCAAAGCAAGGAAAATGTTTATTTTCTAGCTGCTACCAATTGCCAATAGTTCCCTCACCTATGAGTGGGGCTTTGGAACCATTTCTTCTCTATGGCGGAACTTTCAATTGGCTTGAATTCGTGCAGGTGCCCACAGTTGCCAAAGTTATGTGAACAGTAGCTACATCATGCCACTTTATGCTCGATAAAGAAACAACCACAAAGCAGATGTGACAATTCTAAAGATGCACACTAAACAGCAGTACATCCAATTTCCAAAAGCAAATACTACTAGACCTACAAACTGCGGATTAAGCCTAATGCACTTCAATGTCTGACTCTCAAGCACTTTGTGAATAGATGCTTAAATTCACAGGTAAGTATTATACAACTATTTTTAGCATCTGAGAATTGAAGAGATAAGCATGAGTCTGTAACAACTCATGATCTTTGAGTTAGTTTGAAGTAGGAATGCTAGGAAGCTACAGGCTTTGGGGACAAGCTGTGTAGCTAAGAGTCACAGATCTGATATATAATAACCTTTCAATCTTGGATGTATTCCTTAATGAACTTTCTCCTCAAATAGAAGTTAATAATAGCTCTTACCACATGCACTTGTCAAAACTGAATGGGTAACTAAGAAAAGCTGCTTAAAGCACTATTTTGACATTGCAATCACTGATAAACTTTAATGATTATTATGTGTTGACATCAATCAGGAATCTCAGCTTTACATTCACGACTATATTGATTCAAGAATCCATGTGCTTCATCAAAAATAGAAGATATTGTATTCAAACTTTAGACAATTAACATCTTTCCTAAACTGACACCAATGATTATTCTACTAAAACATCATTCAGCAATATTTCATCATTTATATTTTTCTCCTCATCGCCAATTTAAGAGTGAATCTTTTGGGGGTATATCTGTTCTTATAAATACCTTTATAGTATTTTGGTTTTAATACATAATTTTATTTACATTTCTAAAAAGAGAGATGATTTGCTGTATGTTTGCTCTTCTTAAATAGTTGAATTAACTGAAAACAATGCCAACTCGAATTAGATTGGCTCATTTGTTTTCCTCTTTCTAAACCTCTGTCTCAACTCCACCTGCACGCACTTGGTTTTTGTTCCTTTGATTGGCTTATCCCCCACCATGCAGTGTTGCCTTGCAGCTTGATTGCAGTATGTCAGAACTGCTGGGCTCTAATCATGAGCCGCTTTTCAAAGATTCAATTGCTTCCCCATAGCTGACTGCTTCCATCCATCCACAGCCTGTTACTGTCAGAAGCCCGCTGCCTCCTCCTGTGACGAGTTCCCAAGCTCTTTTTCCTTTAGCAACTTAATGAGCACTTGGGGTTGTGACTACCGTTTACCTGGGAGGCCAGGCAGGAATCCCTCCAAGCCATCATCTCCTTCCCCAAAATTAGAGAAAGGAGGAGCGTTTCTGCTTCCCATCCCTCCATCCTTTCTCTTGGCAGATCAAACAAATTCTCTCAGCTCTTGGAAACTAGCTATTACGAATCCTGCATCTCTGCCTCCTATACGGAACCAAATGTAATTTTTGTGGAAGCCGGTTGTGACAGCAGATCTGTCACCTGCCAAAGTGACCAGAATGGGGGAAGCCTTCGAGGACTGCAGAGTAGGAAAAATGTGTTGAGTGTACAGACGCCATTTGCTTGAAAACTTCCACCTTCAAGATTTCTTTCTCGAGTTTCTGGGCTATTTGCCTTTGCTCCCCAAAGGCAAATGGGGATGTTCAGTCACACTTTCTTTATTACAATCCCTAACACTCCGGGCACTGGTGGGTATGGCCTATGTAGTAATTCACGTCCTATTTTCCCCCACCCCACTTACATAAGGGAGCTGGAACACAGTATCCCAAGTACCCATTACACCTTCGCCTTTTAGAATCCATCTGTAGTGACATCTATGCAACTAGCATCGGCAGAGGGGCCAACTCTCATGAGACTTGTTGTTGCACTATTTGGATTTCTGCAACTTCTCCATTAAGCACGGTGGACGATTGGGCAAATTCCTTAACCTGTTAGTGACTGCCTATGTGCAGAATGTGATACAAGTGGCAAAATTCGTTCCTAGGACTAAATATTGCTAAAATAGGCACACAGCACATTATCTGGAAACTAGTGAGCAATTATTGTTCCAGTCATTAATATGACACTTACTGTATCCCTAATATTTAACAGGTTTACTTTAAAGAGAAAAAATAATATTCTGTCATATCCATCTACATCTCAGTATATCCAGCCAGTGGTTTATTAATGACACTTTTAAGGCAATGGAGGGATGGGATGGCTTAGTCGTTAAGAGCATGAGCTGGTCTTAGAGAGGTCCTGAGTTCAATTCCCAGAACCCGCATAGTGGCTCTTAACCATCTATAGCTGTAGTCCCGTGGGATAAAAATCTCTCTTCTGATGTACAAATGTACATGCAGACAAAGCATCCAATGCTTAAAGTATTTAAATTAATTTAAATTTAAATTAATGTCTCCTTTAAATGTCTATAAATTTAGAATATTATAAAATATTCTGAGGTAGATAACCTGCAACAAATATCTTCACACATTTATGGCTACATTCATGTTCATAATTTTGGAGATTTGAATGAGAATGACTTCAGTAGACTCACATATTTGCCTGCTTAGTCCTCAGATGCTGCAA
The DNA here is from genome assembly GCA_028555095.1 of Dicrostonyx torquatus. Classification (NCBI taxonomy): domain Eukaryota; kingdom Metazoa; phylum Chordata; class Mammalia; order Rodentia; family Cricetidae; genus Dicrostonyx; species Dicrostonyx torquatus. The sequence continues at coordinate 2,642,213 of JAQHUG010000160.1, forward strand.
CTTTTAGGAAACATTAGGAGATATGGCCTTATTGGAAGCAGTGTAGCCTTGAAGGTGAGTCACTGGAGATGGGCTTTTTGACCTTCCAAAAGTTCACAATAGGCCCAGTTTCTCTGTCTGTCTGTCTGTCTGCCTGTGGATCAGAATGTAAAACTGTCAACTAGTCTTCCCACATCATGACCACCTGCTTCCTGCATAGATGGTCATGGACTAAACTTATAAAACAATCAAATTTTGTCTTTTAAGAGTTCCCTTGTTGTCAAGTGGTGGTGGCGCACGCCTTTAATTTCAGCACTCAGGAGGCAGAGGCAGGCAGACCTCTATGAGTTCGAGGCCAGCCCGGTGTAAAAGAACTAGTTCCAGGACAGGCTCCAAAGTTACAGAGAAACCACGTCTCAAAAAACTAATTAAGAAAATGCCTTACAGGTCAATTTGTTTTTGTTTGTTTGTTTTGTTTTATGTTTTTGTTTTGGTGTTGTTGTTTTGAGACAGGGTTTCTCTGTGTAGCCCTGGCTGTCCTGGAACTCACTCTGTAGACCAGGCTGGCCTCGAACTCAGAGATCTGCCTGCCTCTGCCTCTCGAGTGCTGGGATCAAAAGCGGGTGTACCACCACAGCCTAAACTATCCCTTATAGTTGACTTTTATGGAGGGATTTCTTCAACTGACATTCGCACTTTTAGATAACACTAGTTTGTGCCAAGTTGACATAATGTTATGCCCAAGCTGCTGGTCCCCAAATGAATTCACGGAGCCTCATTTTCCAATGCAAATTATGTGAGAGTCTTTATTGTACAAACTTGAATTTGGACCACCCATTTCCAGCACCCCAGCATGGTGGGTGAGGAGACTGTGGCTGCGAGCCCCAGGAGGGGAAAACTTAAAGGGGAAATGCCATAATCAGGGCAGTTCTTGTCCTGTCGTCTTGGGATTAGGTAAGGAGAGCATGGGATAAGGTAGCTTCTGAAACCATTGGTCAGTTTTTGGGTGCAAAAACCCATTAATAGCTCACAAGGTATCTTCAAGGACAAGATTCCTCCTAGGAACAACTGGATCTCGTTAAATTTTATGGCCCTGTTCCCTAGCTCCTTAATTTTCTATTTTCAGAGTATTCTTTTACATTTCTGCTGTCACTGCACATTTCTGGAGCTGAGATCGGCTCCTGCTCATTATATGGATTAAGATTAAGTCCCTTCTTTAAAACGGAATTTGCAAAGTTAGATCCTCACAATCAGACTAGCCAGCCCAGCAAAAGATGTATGTATGGCCTCTCCTCCCTTCCACACAAGTCAAAGTCCTTGCATTGTAGACCGAATTACACAGCCCCTCAAAGGAAGAGAAGATGCATTGAAGTCTTAAGCCTTAGTTTCTGTGACTATGACCTTACATAGAAGTAAGATGCTTCCTGCTGACGAAAACACCACATACCTTGGTGTTTAGAGTTAGAGAAACGATATTGAGTCTGAGCTAGAAGCTTCCCACATGCTGGTTAGCTTTCATCATTCTAGAAAGTGCTACTAGGGTTGCTGGGAAAGAAAAAGCATCGCTGATCCAACTTACCTGTGGACCTCCTAAACCACAACACAGAAACTGCCTGGGAAAAACGCTCTGTTCCAGCAGTGGCACAATTCACATGGTGGTGTAACCAAGAGCTCTGTGGTTAGATTTGAAACTGGTTTCATGACAGGAAATTCATGCCTAGTACTGCAAACCCACTCAAAAGCCGTCTTAGGTCCTAGGACTTCACCTTTGTTCAAGCTTAATAGACAGAGTAGCAAATTGCCTTAGGTTTATTTTTAGACCCATGAAAAATGCTACTCCCAGTCTGCATCAGAGAAGCTTCTCTCTGCAAAGAAAGGTGGTCATTGTGGGATCGTAGCTACTCAAGGGGATGAGGATGAGTGAGATCTGAGTGAACTTCTCAGCCCTAAGCAAGGCGTTTATGCCATGCTTCTTTAAAGTTCAAAGAATCCCTTATAAGGAAAGAAAGAAAGAATGTAAGAGCAAAAAAGTGGGGGAGGAATCTGGGAGATGCTATTCTCTAGGCAAAAAGAAAACAATAGAAAAAATAAAAGCCAGTGTAAATAGGTTTTTGTTTGTTTACTTTTTGGAAGGGAAATAGGGTCACTGAGAATGTTTTTAAGATAAGGTCATGAAGATGGACTCCAATACAGAATGACAGATATCTTGAGAAGAAGAAAACCTGAACCCAGAAACACTCAAACCCTGAGAAAAGATGACATAGAGACATACAAGAAGGCACCATGTGACCAGAAGCAGAGACTGGCTGAGGAATGTGCCTACAAGCCAACAATCCCAAGAATGCTTGTTCATTTGAGAAGCCAGAAAAGACTAGGAAAGATCCTGCTTCTAGATTTCAACCGGAGTGTGATCCTGCTGACGTCTGATTACAAGCTTTCCGCATCCAGAACTGTCACACGCAATACACGTCTGTTATTTAAAGCCACCTTCCTATGATCTACTTTTAATGTCAGCCTTAAGAAATCAATAGAGTTTATTTCTGGCCCAGTTTGGCAGTCTGATGCTTATCCAATGGTGAATGCCTTCATAAGAAGAGGGAAACTCCTGCATAGACATCCAAAGGAGGAAGCCAAGTGAAGGCTAAGACAGAGGTTGAAGGTCCATCTTTCTGTCTGCGCTTTTAGGAGGGTGCAGGATACAGGCAACTACTGGAAATAAGAAAGGGCAAAGCTAGATTTTTTTTTCCCTTCAGGAAAGGGAGAGAGAAGAAGGAGAGAAAGAAAGAAAAAGAAGACAGAATGATATCACCCACAACTTCCTTTCAGGCTTGAAACTCCCACATTCATAAATTTATAAATCATAAACAAAAATTTATTGTTTTGTGGGTGAGGAATGCAGCTCAGTGCTAAAGCATTGGGGAGGATGCTGGAACTCTGTCCCCTTCACTGGAGGGGCGGGGGAGATGCTTGTTGTATCCAGAAGCTTTTCAGTGCAGTCTATCAGTCCCACAGCTTATAAAATAATCTCTCAGAAGCTTAATATTAATTGTAATTGTTTAGCCAATGTCTCTGGCTTCTTACTGTCTAGCTATTACATTTAACTTAACTCATTTCTACTAATCTACTCATTGCCATGTGGCCTGTGGCTTACTGGTAATGCTCTGACATCTTTCTCCTCTGGCAGCTGCTGGCGTCTCTTTTGATTCTGCCCTTCTTTTTCCCTGTATTCAGCTTGACCTTCCCACCTAGGCCAAAGCATCTTTATTCATCAACCAATAAAAGCAACACACATTGGCAGCCCTCAGAAGGGTTACCACACAGCAACATACCCATTGTTTTAAATAATCTAGTTTGGTGTGCTTTGTCTTCGGAGACTGGCAATCTCCACCCTCACCAGATAGCACATTTTTGTCATGTCACATACAATGCCGGGACAATTCTATGTCTCCCTGAGACATAGAGGAAGGATTAACACTGATGTTTAATTTTAGACATGCCATCCTAGATTCCTAGATGAGAGAAAGACAAAGCAGTGGAAAAAAGAAAGACGAAAAGCAGTGCAGTGGGACACCCTAGTGTGCTGACTGTTGTATCTTCATGAGCTTTCAAATAGAGCTGGTGTTCACTGCTGGAGACAGCTCTAGATACGGAAAGATACACACATTGAGATTGTGCCAAGCTGCAGAGTGTAGTCTGTGAGAGAATACTTGTCCAGTTGATCCCTCCTATCCCCTGCTCTCTAATGCTAAAGCGATTTCAGAAAGATAGTCCTCAAATTTAGAATAATAATACCAGATGCCTTGGCCTCAACTTGACAATCCAGATCCCACATTCTGTTCAAGTTCATGGAAATTCAGGCTTAATAGGGAAAGCCAGAAAATATGATACAGGGCTAGTGGCCACCGTTAAACCTCACAATTAAATTACTGGTAGACCACAGAAAATAGAAATATGTGGGGAGATTGAAACCACAGAGGTTGGGCTGGAGCAAGAGGCTGAGAACCATGAGAGAGGATGACGCAAAGACAGATGAATAAGAACTGTCAGATACATAGCCTGCCAGTTTTCTAACTGGCATATCTCATCCTTCCATTGTCTACACTGTAGCTCATAACATCTATTCAAAATATAATCTCAATTGCTTAGACTCTTAAAACAGAGACCAACAATTTTTTTTCTTTTTTTTAAAGAAGCTTTTTGTTGATTCTTTGTGGATTTCACATCCCCCCTCCCCTCACTTTCATCCTCTGACTTTGCAAACTCCCCCTAAAACAAAAATTAAAAGTAAGGACAAAAAATAAAAAATAAACAGTTTTTTTTTGAAAGAAAAATCTTGATATGGAAGCTGTAGTGTGCCCAGTAAATGACAGAGTAAATCTTTTAGTCCATATGTCTTTGCATGCGAGTATTCATTGCAGTGAGTCATTGGTCTGCTTCTAGGCCTCGGGCTTTTGTTATCCTCGATACTGAGTCTTCGCCGGGACTCCTCTTGGATACCCTGTTGTCTGTGTCATGGAGATTCTGAAGCTTTCAATACATAGGTTTGTCCCTTTACTTGTTCCTGAAGTTCATAGATGAGCTGGATGTTGGTATGGACTACCTCAAAGTCCCAGTTCTGGGCCTGGGTGGTAGCTGGATTGAGACTAAGATGTTTAACATGACTTCTGTGTTTATCGTTGTGTTTCTTCAAGTCCCTAACATAGTGCATGACCTTGCAGATGGTTCCATGCAGACTATACCTTGCAGCTTACCCACTGCCACTCCACTGCAATCCCAGCGCTCTGCTTTCAGCTCCTGGTCAGTGGCATCCTGCGTCCCACCATGATTTTGTCTGGAATGTTCTTTCCTTTTGTCTGCTTAGTTTCACTTAGATAACTCCTAATGTTTCCTCAGGTCTCAGTTTATTTACTGTTTCTTAAGAAAAATATCTCCTGTCCCTAGTGTAATTTAACATAATCATAGAGGAAGAAGCAGAGTCTTCTCTGATTAAAAATATGTTAGTGTTGGGATGTTTGGTGGGTTTTTTTTCTTTTAACTCACTTAGGCCATGAACCATAAACTTGTGATTTTTCCATGAATGATGTTATCTTAATGCAATATTTCATTCTGGTAATTCTCATCCTACCACTGTGATATGATTTATTTACATGGATAATGTGGGAAAATTGAGCATTGTAATGAATTTCCCATAAACCCAGTGTAAATAAAAACTTTATGTGGTAATACAGCCTCATATCCCATGCAATCCATTTGCATAATAGTCTTTAATTATAGTCAGAATATTGTAGAAATGCTAAACAGTGAGGGTACAATTCACAAGTTCTGTAGCTGGAAGAATCATACTAGGCACATGTTAGTTGGAACTATATAATATTTCATCACGTTTGAATGTGGTTTTTATTGTTGGTACTTTGTTTAGGAAGTGTGCTGCTTAAATATAATTTGAGATATGTCATTTAAAAGCATTAATTTTTTTTTAAATTATGACAATAGAAATCTTAAATGTGTGACATATATCTAGAAGGGCTTATTAAATCTTGAAACCTTGAAGTCCTGTTGGGTTAAGATTAGATCCTTCATCAACGACTCCAGTTTGATGTTGTGGTCACTGATGACTCCAGCTTGATGCTGTGGTCATTGGAACACTTAGACTTTTCCATTTTGCCTGTCTCAAAGGCTTGCCTCGAAAGCTACTATTTTCATGAGTGTAACACACAAACACCTGCAGAAACTAACTATGGGAAAGTTTGGGACTGGATAGGAGGCACAAGCTGTACAAGATATAAGGAAAATTGTACTAAAGTCTAGCTTTGGTTAAAAAATATTAATGACAAGAAAATAAGTGAGAAAACTGATACTGGCTTTGGAAAAATTATAGCCATGTAATATGAAAGAAATTTGATAAATTATCTGTTAAACTTATATATATTGTGTGTGTTACAGAGATACAAAGTTTTTAAGAACAATGTCTAAAATATGAATCATCTTATAATGGCAAATGATAGAGCAGGGGGTTAGGCAATGAGCATTAAAGAGAGAATTACATTTCCAGGTAAACATAGGAGGAATATCAAGAAGCTAGAATTGATGGGCTTGAATATGAAAGAACTACTTCAAATCCACTTAAGAGGAACTTGCTATTTGTAGTTGAACTTTCTTTGAACTATCAGCCCCCAAATAATAACACGGAGACTTTTAAATTATGAAAGCCTTGCCTTAGCTTCAGCTTGTTCCTGACTAGCTCTTAAAATTTAATCTGTTTGTATTAATCTACAGTCTGCCATGCCATGTTACCATTTCTCCTTATCGTATGTCTGACTTGCTCCATGGCTCACTAGCAAATTTCACCTCTCTTCTTCCCAGAGTTTCTATATGTTCCTGGAAGTCCTATCTTCTCCTGCCTAGCTATTGGCTAGTCTCCTCTTTCTTAAACCAATCAGGAGGTGCCTTGGTAGAGACACACGTTCTACCCTCTGTCCTTAAAAGAAGACCTCATGTTTTTAAGCTATTTTTCTCTAAAAGTCCAATTCCAAAAATGATTTTAAGATACCTAGAAAATCATGTTAAAATAAGAAAGAAGTTATAAGTACATCTTTCCTCTAATGGGGTAGGCTGTAGTCCAAATTTAGCTATAAAAACTTGCAGCACGCTTAAAAAGTATCAGAAAGTGTTAGACGTTCAGATGGCTCAGAGATAGCTCAAAAGTAAAGAGGACTCCAAAGCCCAGCTTTCTACAGGCAGGAAGTGTAAACAGAGGCTGCATTCATTTCTGAGGTACCCAGACCTGAATAATCACATAAAAAACTATATTAATTACAACACCGTTTGGCCAGTGGCTCAGGTTTATTACTAGCTAGTTCACACATCTTAAATGAATCCATTTCTATTACTTCATATTTTACCAAGTGCATTGTGGTTTGTTACCTCACATCTTGCTTCTTGGGGCAGCGATATGGTGTCTGCCTGACTCGGCCTTCTTTCTCCCTGCATTTAGTTTAGTTTTCCCACCTAGCTCTATTTCCCACCCTGCCATAGGCCAAAGCAGCTTATTTATCAACCAATGGTAATAAAACATATTCATAGCAGACAGAGGGGAATCCTATATCAGAGAAGGACAATAAGAAAACTACCATCCCTTTCTATGAGCAAGTAAAGACTTCTCATGGGCAGTGTTGAGAGCTATAGACTACAAAGCACTAGAACATGGTCTCAGCAAAATTGGGCTCAGGAAGCAGAACTGGGCCTCAATGAAGGAATGTCCTAGGAGCTGCTAGAAAGGACAAGAATGTATAACAAAGTATCTGGTTTTACCTCAGAACTGTAAGAGCAGCGACGGTTTTACACCTCCTGTTTCACATAGATTTCTAAGGCTATTATTCTTCACTGTATCACCTTTGTGAATTGTATGTTGAAACATGGAGAGGAGAATTTTTTTGCTAATGATTAAGGAAAATGAATGCCACTCAGACTGAAAGGCATCTCTCCTGCTATATTACTACCTTCGCCCTTAAGGAACCCAGGTTCTGTGCGATTTTCTCTAAGGTGGATTCTGATCTTGGCTATACAACTTGTGTTGTGGAAATAAGCAACAAGAGCAGAAATGATGGAGAGAATGGAAACTATCTAAGAATTGGGATGTGCTGTTTCTTAAAACATTTTCACCTGCTGTGTGGAAAGAGCTAACCTAGCTTCTTCATGTGAGGGAGTAAAAGCAGAGGAGGACAGTCTTCTAAAATGCAAAGAATCCAGATAAGACAAAGCAGAAGAAACCAAGTGAAAATTGATCATGGCTATCACCTTTAGCAGTCTAACAACATATTTTCTCTGTATAGGAAGAAAATAATCAACAGAGTGAAGAGACAGCCTGCAGTATGAGAGAAAATGTTTTCTAAGAATTTTTACTGATATAAATGAAGAAAGGTAAACAGTAAGATTGTGTTCATGAGGTTTCCCATTGCAAGGGAGACTGCTGGGAAATGAACAAGGGGTCATTCATATTATTCACTGGCAAAGACAAGGTCTATGATTTGTCTGTGCACTGAAACTTTGGGGGCAGAGGACTTAAAAGGTGATGGATTAGTTAATCTGGTAGAGAGATTTCTAGGCATCATCCCAGCACTTGAACTCTGGCATAGATAGCACTGCCATCATCAAGAGTTGATGAAGTTCCAAGTAAAAGATCTGAACAAACTGTAGTTTGTGCTAAAGAAGCTATGGTTTGTGAGATGCAGCAGATACAGGACCATGGAGGTCTTCACTGATTTAAAAGACTACCTTGAGCAAAGAGAAAGGGATTGGCATGCTCTGACCACACAGCACCACACAAGTCTTTCCCCTTAATCTGCCATCCCTCAGGGCATGGAGACTACAATCCTTAGCTTCAGTGCTCCCACCTATTGCTAAACTGGTGGTAAACAACCACCTCACTCCTAGGATTTTGTTTTTTGGTTTTTTTTATGTTTACAGAGAGCAGCAGATACAGGGCCATGGGAGCTTTCACCCAGATTCCAAAGGAAAGTCTGGGAGGACAAACAATATGTAACAGGGTCAGGTTTCCTGCATATATTCTCTGACAAAGAGATGTGTGAATAGGCTAGAAATTGCAGTGAAGACCACAAAAAATGTAGAAATGTCAGAAGCATGAAATGTCAGCCAAAGAAGGCTCTCGTCATTGAGTGAAACCAAAACCAGAGGCAATCTATGTGAGCTTCAGACAGAAAGCCATGGAGAAGGGATGCTGAAATCCTCTGAGGTTCATATTACACCATCACATATCTCAGAGTAGCAAGACATTAAACTACAAAATATGATGTTTGTCCTTTTGGGTATCAATCTTGTTTGGTCCCAACCTCATTTCCATGCCACATTCTGGCTTTAGAATTAAAATATTGCCACTTTACTACTATAATCTTGAAGACAAGGAACCTGTTTTTTGGGGAGGGGATTGTATATCTGAGAGTAGGTCTTTAATCTCAGAAGAAACATTGGCCCTGAACTTTTTAATGTTGAAACTTCAGGGACTCTAGAAATGGATGCAAACATTTGGGTACTAGAGGCAGAGTGGAAGTTTTGATCCCCAGGTGATAGACTTAACCATTAAGAGAAGATGGTGCCTTATGCCTTTAATCCCAGCATTTGGGAGGCAGATGTAAGAGGATCTCTGTGACTTCACGACCAACATGGTCTACAGAGTGAGTGCCAGCACAAGCTCCAAAGCTACAGAGATAAACCCTGTCTTGAAAAACCAAAGAGAGAGAGAGAGAGAATACTTACACAATCAAGGGATCTATAGATGTATTCACACTTCAAAGGCACTTTGGTAAATGGGGCCTGGTTGGAGGAACTAGGTCATAGGGGAAACTGCAGACGCTTGAATGGTATTGTGTTCTTGGCATATTCCTAGACCTTCTTTTACTTCCTTACCACCATGGATTTGTGATTTTTGTACTACATGCTTGCACCACCATGATATTCTCCCTCATTTAAGACAAAAGGCAATAGAGCCATACAATGGAATACTGTTTTTTGGAAAATAATATGGAATTCTGTCATTTTTGATGGTCCGTATTGAAAAGAAAGTCACCATGTTAAGCAAAACAAGCTAGGCACAGAAGCACAAGTCACAGAGGTAAAGTTATATGTTGTGCATTGGATTTCATTCATATATGAACTCTAAAATGTTAAACTCAAAACATTTGAGAGTGAAATGTTTCTTATCTGAGTCTGGGATGAGTAGAAGAAAAGAATGAAAAAGAAGAGAAAGAGAGGGGTTGAGAAAATGGTGAAGAAAAGCTTGCTGGGAGCGTTATCTATGAGCACTGACTTGTGGTTAGACATTTATAAGAAATTCTGAATCACTATTTCATATTAAGGTGACTGAAGCATTATACATCTAGAGAGAATCAAGAGAAAAGAGTGGAATGTTTTCTTTATGAGAAATGTTGGAGAAGATAGATATGTCTATGTGATTTACAAATTATACAGTACATATTTATATAAAACATAACATGTTAAACCATTAGAGTGTATATATAGCTTTGTTTTTCTGTATTAGTGAAAAATAAATTTTAAGTATAAGCATATAAATTTGGTAAGACTATAAAATAAATCTTGATGAAAAAATAGGTCTACTGCTGTTTACTGCAGATTTAAGGAAAATCTAAAAATATCTCATTTCTATATTGTAGAATGCAATGATCTACTACCAATTTATAATTCTATTGAACTAAAAAGAAAGTCCATAATCACTCTCATTTGTCAAAAAAATGCAGATTCAGTTTCTAAAAATTTTTTAAACAGACACATAATCAACTTCACTGATAAATGTTAGTGTTTTTTAATTTGAAGAATTATTTTGCCTTAATAAATATGATCAGCTATTTTATTTTAATAACAATCAACAACTAGTAATCAATATTACACAGGTTACTGTGTATCTGTTGAATTGTATTAAGATATTTAAAAACTTGGTGTGGAGGGGTATTTTCTCTTTTCAACACAATGAAGAGTCTAATAGTATTTTAATGACCTAAATATTTGCATTTTCTCATCCCATTTTTATCATAAATTGTGCCATTTAACAGCATCTAGAAATGTCAATCCCAAGCTACTGTCCATCAGCGAGAACATTTTGGAACATGATAATAAGTCCATTGCTGCCATAAGGACAAGAGAATCCAGCCACTGCCTGGAGGCTGGGGTTCTTAAACACCACCTAAGTTGAAAGAAGAAAGAAAATGTCTATGTTTATGTGAAAGAAAACTTGGAAAATCAAAAGTAAAGGGGAAGAAAAAGTGTACAAGAGACAATATGACAGAGCCAGAGGAAAAGAAGCAGTGGTTGTAAGTAGAAGAGCAGAGAACAAATAGAAAGAAAAAGATGAAGAATTCAAATTAAAATTCTTCATTAACTATAAGGACAATAACTAAGTGGTGACAACTGTAAACAGTGGAACTGCTGACTCCAAACCTATGTCCCAAATTTGTACTCCTAGCCCTAAAATCTACCTCCTTGACACTGTGCTAGGCTATCTTCTCTTACGTCCTAACATCCTTCAGTGCTAGAAATGCAATGTGTTAGATAACCTTCAGCCCACCATGTTTTGCTCCACCTTGACCTCATGATGGGTGTATACATTTCATCATCTGAACTTCCTTGCCTGCACTTAATTTTGTTGCTGCTTATTATTGTTTAATTTTAGTCATTAATTTTCTACTCATAATCAGGATCTTACATTTATACCTACTGAATTTCAAATCAGAAATTGATAAGCTACAGTCTATCAAAATATTGTTAAACCCACATTATAAGTTTTTTAAATAATTCACAATTTACTTGTTTT
>JAQHUG010000160.1:2665367-2678821 GCA_028555095.1 Dicrostonyx torquatus
ATTTAACATTGTGTCTCTATTATGTGTGTGTATTCTAGGCACCACAACTAACTTTAAACATACAATATGTATGTATCACTTATTCCACTGGGTTTATTTTGGGTTAATTTTACCTTCTGGCTAGTATGAATAATTCTACTATGAATATAGGTGTATCCAATCTGCTTCTAGCTATACTTTAGCAGACATATACAGAAATGGGATGAAAAGATCAACAGATCATTTTGTTGAGAAACTTCCACACTGTTCTATGGTGGTTGTTTCACTTTACCTTCTCATCAGCAGAGCACAAGGATTCTCCCTAACACTTCCCAACTTCCGTCTTTCCTAAGACAGAAGCCTACTTTCAAGACTGTGTGAGATGATAATGAACTTTTTGATGAGAACAGCGCTTTATTGACAATGACTTGCAACATGGATGTAATAGTCTGGAGTAGATTTTTAATATATATTTGTTAGGTCAGAAGCCCCGCTGACAGGTGAGTTACAGCATGGGTCTCACAGCTTCGCAAGGACCAGACCACTATCCTAATAAACAATGCTTCAGAACTGACTTGATCCAAGTGCAAAGAGGTCATCAAATGTCCATAAAAGCAATCCTAACTTTGAGCATTTATTTAGTTATTTTAATTATATTCTGTACTAAAACCTGTATCTGAATTTTGTTCCTTCAGAATTTTCATATTCTTTAAATGACAGTGTTTCAAATACTTACAGACAGCTGGCCACTGCAAACCTTTTCAAAGTGACATATTTTTAGTTAGTTTTTCCATTCCTCACACCTCACAGTTTCTGGGCTCAACAGCTGTGTGCAACTTCTGACAGACACCTCGGCTCTGGTTGATCAGCTCGTTCATATGTAAGCGTGGACGTTCAGGTCGAGTTGTTTTCTTGGAGAACTGGTAAATACGGATATAGAGTACTCGAAATGTGCCTTCAAAATGACTGAGGAAAATTCACAGCTGAGGTACAGTGCTGTAGACTCCCCATCCTACTAGTTACCACATGGTTGTGGGCTTCAGCCAGCCATGACTGGCCAGACCACCCATTCATGTGGCTTTTTGGAGGCAGCCTTTGTTTTAACTTGTTTCTGGCTTACCTCAAATAGGGAATTTTGATTTAAACCATTATTTTCAGGTTATTTTCCTTGAGGTTCATGTGGAGAAGTAATGGAATAATACACAAAATTATTAGGAGGAAAGGAGACATTTACTCTTAGGACAGACTTTTCTAAATTCTTTTTCTTTCAGAATTTATCAATCAATAACATATTTAGCAGAATTAAGAAAGTCTGATGGTAAGTTAAAGTAGGCTAGCAAATACTAGCAATATGATTTCAAGTGTTTAGAGGCATGAAGTGTTCCACATACTTGGTTTCATTATAGCTTTGGGCCTTGTGGAAATGTAATCAAGTGTTACATGCTTGCTTTTGGAAACATGATGAAAAGAACATTTAATAAATAACGTAAATAAAAATATTATCTTGTTTCCTATACCTGTAGTCAATTAGCACATTATATTGTCATGGAATACAAATACTTTCAATATAAAAATTCAGTATAAGAGAAAGCAACTTGACTGAGTGCTTAAAAGTCGTGGTATATTCTATAGCTACCTACATACAAATAAATGAAGATAACCAGATATGCAAGCAGTTACTTTTGTTTGAAGCTGATATATACTATAGTCACAAAGGTGAATGAAATTCTGTACTTTTCCAGGAATTTTGGTTGTTTTCCTTTTTTTCAAATGTCTTGTTCAGGTTTCAACAGGATTCTGTGAAGGAGATAAAACCTAGCAAATGTTAATGAGAAAGTAACGTTGAGCATTGTGGTGACGAATAAAAATGGGAAGAGGAACCTGGCCAGAGGCTAAACAACAGACAAGGTGAAGCAGCTCTGCATTACAGGGACACACAGTGGGTCCTCTCAGAACTGAAAACAGCGAAGAGTGACCAGTCACATACTAGTCAGCCTTCTGCAGACCTGAAGCTAGCTGTGGTAATCCCATTCTAGTCAGCAGGGGCTGTTAATGTCATAGTCCTGGTGATAAGAAACGAGGATCTCCCACCAGCAATGGAGGAATGCACCCTTTCCCCACATCCTCTCCAGCATAAGCTGTCATTGGTGTTTTTTTTATCTTGGTCATTCTTACAGGTGTAAGATGGAATCTCAGTGTTGGCTGAGGCTGCTCATTCATTTCCTGGCCATTTCTAGACCAGAAAAATCACATAGAAACTATGTTAATTATAACATTGCTTGGCCTATTATCTCAGGCTTCTTATTAACTATCCCTTACATCCTAAATTAACCCATTTCTATCAATCTGTGTATCACCACAAAGCTGTGGCCTACTGGTAGGTGTCTTTCTCCTGGTGACTGCCCCTTTGGTAGCTACATGGCATTTCTCTGACTCTGCCTACCCTTTGTATATCTCTGTTCAGATTTCCTACCTGGCTATATTCTGCCCTGCCATAAGCCCAAAGTAGTTTTTTTTTTATTAACCAATGGTAATAAAGCATATTCACGGCATACAGAGAGGAATCCCACATCATCTCAGAGTTGTATTGAATTGCATTTCTCTGATAGCAAGGATGTGGAGCATTTCTGTGTCTTTAAGCGATTTTAGATTCTGTTAGAATTTCTCTGTTTAGGTCTGTACCCCAGTTTTTATTTGATTATTTGCTCTCTTGATGACCAATTTCTTGAGTTCTTTGTATATTTTGGTGATCAGCCCTCTGTCCGATATAGGGTTGGTGAAGATCTTTTCCAATTCTGTAGACTGCCATTTTGTCTTGTACAAAACTGGTACAGCCACTTTGGAAATCAGTATGATGATTTCTCAGAAAATTAGGAAGCAACCTATCTCAAGACCCAGCAATGTCATTTTTGGGTATATACTCAGAGGAAGCTCAATCATACCAAAAAGATGTGCTCAACTATGTTCATAGTAGTGTTTATTTGTCATAACCAGAACCTGGAAACAACATAAATGCCCCTTGATCAAAAAATGGATAAAGAAGATGTGGTAAAAGCTGGGCGGTAGTGGCACACGCTTTTAATCCCAGCACTCGGGAGGCAGAGGCAGGCGGATCTCTGTGAGTCCAAGGCCAGCCTGGTCTACAAGAGCTAGTTCCAGGACAGACTCTAAAACTACAGTAAAACCTGTCTCAAAAAACAGAGAGAGAGAGAGAGAGAGAGAGAGAGAGAGAGAGAGAGAGAGAGATGTGGTACATTTATACAACAGAGTAATACACAGCAGAAAAAATAATAACATCTTGAAGTTTGCAGACAAATGGATGGATCTTGAAAACATCATATTGAGTAATGTAACACAGACCCAGAAAGACAAATATAATATGTACTCACTCATAAGTGCCTTTTAGACATAAAGCAAAGAAAAAGCAGACTACAGTTCACAATCTCAGAGAACCTAGACAACAGAGAGGACCCTAAGAGAACTAAATGGGAAATAGAAAAAGACAAGATCTCCTGAGTAAATTGGGAGCATGGAGATCATCAGAGAGGGCAGAAGGGGAGGGGAGAGAAAGAGAGGGGTGAAGAAAAATGTATAAGTCAATAAAAACAACAAAAAATAAAATAAGAAACGAAGATCTACACTTCATGTAGAGTTAGGAACAGATTTTAGATACATGGCAAAACTAAACTAATAAAATGAATAGTTGATTGGATGTGAAAATGAATAATACTTGTGTCCACTGATTTTCACAGGGAGATGGGCACTTCCCCTGGCACGCGTTGTCTCACTTGCTCTTGTGAGTCAGAATCTCCTCTGGTTCCATTTTGAAATCCAGTTAGCTGAGGCTGTGACAGGATTGTAGTCTGTGAGATTAAAAAATCAACACTGTTTTACTGCTGGGGACCAAGCAGAGGATGGCATGCATGCTAAGCTTCAGCATATCTCTGTCCTACAGCCCTTCCTTGGTCAAACAAGATTCAAACCTATAAAGTTGGGATTAAGAGACTTTATCTATTAATTTATATTTTTAGAAATAGTACGATAGTAAAAATAGTATTTTTAATGTTAAACAAAAATATTGACTTGTTCTAAAACTGTAAAACAGCCTCATGTATTTTCAATATTAGTAGAACTATGTTGATGAAATAACCTATCAATCATAAATTTAAAGGCAGAAACCAATACATGCTATATTATCCTTTGCTTTCCAAATTGGAAGTTGGAAATGGGTTATCAAGGGAAATATAAAATCAGTGTGGCTGCGTTCCCCTAGGAAGCCTCCCTCAAATCCATTTCCTTGGTTTTTCCAGGCTGTGGAGGCAGACCATCCATTGGCTTGTGACCTACTTCAAAGCCAGAAGCTGTCACCATGCCTTGCTACAGTGCAGAATCTCCCTATCCTTCCATCCGAAAAGACCCGTGCAATCCGCTGGACTCTTGAGGACTTTCTATTTTAATATCCCTAAGGTCAGCTGAGTAGATAGTTGGAATTAGACTTTTATCTTCCAACTTAATTTCTCCTTACTATGCAACACAGCAGTCTACTCACAGATACAAGAAATGGAGGCATGCATACTCTGATTATGCTGCTGATTGCAGTTGTTATAATGAACTGATGGCAGTTACTGAGATTAGCTAAATTATGTCTGCCCTTTGTCAACAAACATCATTTGCTGTGGAAGGCTTCCATGCCTTTGATCATGGAAACACAGAGCTCATGGTCAATGCTGCACACACTTGGTTTTGTATAATACTTAGGAAACATCTTCAGATGGTCAAGCCATCAAACACCTCTTCTTGAAAGTCATTTCGTTTGCAACTCTTCTGGTAGTTCTCTGTCTTGCTGCTTAGGTGGCAGTAGCCAAGCTGGCTAAAAGCAAGTTCCTCCTCAGAAAACCCAATATCTTATTGGTCAAGGGAGTCTAAGAGACCCACACACACACCCTAATGCCCAAACAATATAGGCCATTGCTGTTACCTTCTGTGCTTCGGGAGAAAGAAGGGGTGGTCCTGTTGCTGTAGACACTACACACTTTGGACAGGGGATTTGGAGAAAATGATCTAGATATGCCGTGGAAACTTTTCACTGAGAACTGCCTCTCAGAAGGAGTCATGTAAACTGCCGAGAGGAAAGACAATCAATTGTCCTATCTAGCTGTGCGCCTAAGTTAGGGTTTCTACTGCTGTGAGAAGACCCCGTGACTACACCAACTCTTACAAATGAAAACATTTAACTGGGGCTACATTCAGAGGTTTAATCCGTTGCCATCATGGTGGGAAGCATGGTGGCATGAAGCTCGAGACTAGCTGTGAGTTTCACATCCCAATCCACAGGCAGCAATCAGAGAGTGTGAGCCATGTGGGTCTGGCTTAAGCTTCTGAAACCTCAAAGCCCACCCCTATGAATCACTTCCTCCAACAAGGTCACACCTACGACAACAAGGTCACAAGTCTGATCCTTTCAAATAAGGCTACTCCCTAGGAGCCTATGGGAGCCATTTTGATTCAACCCACTACACCATGACACCAGCCAATCACATCAATGACTAGCACAGAAATGTGTTCTGGACCATGTCAGAGTGGCGCTTACATTCTGAAAGTAACCGTCACCCAGTTTGACTGAGGGCCCTCTCCATAGAAGGCAATTAATGAGTGGCACTCTATGTGCCTAAGGAGGTCATGAGATGTATGGGAGAACTTACTAGTAGTTGTTTCCTAACACTTGCTCTCTGGCTGCATGTCTGAATGTTTATTCTCAGAACACAGAGAAGCGCAGCTCTCCACCCTCTTCACAGAGTCATTATTGTCGCACAAGATGGAGATTGTTACAGAAAGCCACCATTGGTCAAAATGCAGAGATCAACTGACTGGGATTCCTCAAACAACATCAATACATTTACAGTATAACCCTACATATAATGCTCTGGAAACATCACAGAAGAAGAAGGTGATTAGCACCACCAAGCTACAACCTGGTATCACATTCATTCATCTATTGACAAAAACGCTGTGTTCTGTTACAAGTGGGGGTGGCTGATTGACAGTTGCAGTGGTTTGTAGCATGAAATCATGAACTAAAGTGTGATTTGCACTCATTCTTTCTTTTACTGGTTTCATGAATTTTTATGCAAATCCTAATCTTCTTTGTAATGTTTTAGTAACATAATCTAATTTGGGGATTGTCGAGTTACTTGGGTGTTCTTTCTAAAGTGGATGACAGTGCAGAGCAATTTGTGTTTGTGGATTTATAGCCTAAACTCAAGCAATTGATTGTTACCAAAGGTCAACTGTAAGTGCCTCATCGTCAGAGCTAAAGCGGCATTTGGAACTCAATACACTATAAAATTTTAAACCGTTTCTCAACAGAGAAATTCATTCTGTTTAGAGATAATACCTTTTACATTGTATCAAGGAGAACTTAGAGTTCTCAAGACTTCTCCTAATCTCTCTTCTGTTTCTGTGTAACTATTTTATATTATACAGGACACTGCTTAGATGTGTACATTTATCAAAAACTCTAATAATGTATATCTCAGGTAGTTTTTGTTTTATTATTATTTTTTTCTTGACACTTATATAGAAGTTTTATAAAGGTAATCTTTATTGTGAAAACTGGAACAGAAATTTATTTTAACAGTTCATAAACCAAGTCAATAATGCATATTTTTATTTAAAATCTAATTTTATTAGTAATATCATCTGATTTTTTTCAATAAACAGTTATCATTGGGAGAACTTCCATATGTTTAATTCTTCATAGCTGTATTTTTGTCCAGGCATTATACAAAGGTGTGGGGGTGTACATCTTGTTAAAGAAATGCTTAAACTTTAACCATTTGGAATGAAATTTTAAGTATTGATTAAATTTAAATTTGGGAATGTTCTTTTTCCATAATAAAATCTATGGCTTTGGATTTTGGTTTTGGAATATATTCTAATATTAAGTGAAAGGGAATCTTTGATTCATTTATCCAATTAATAAATATGATCTTTATATCTATTATGTGTCAGAAGTGAAGAAATACACATCTTCACAGATGTCAGATCTAGAAAATTATCATAGACAAATATACATACGACACACATAAGATGAAGAATTCAAGTTTACAAATTGTGAGACATAAAACAAAACAGAAAGGATGGAGAGAGACTAAGAGCACTAAGGAGGTGTGGCATCAGGAAGGAGAAATTCCAGGCAGAATCAGAACGCCTGATTGTGGAGGGAAAATTTAGTATGGATTTCAAAGTAGAAGCAGCCACCATCCAGCTGGTAGAAGTTTCCAATGGAGAAATACAATGAGTGAAGCCTCCCTGATAGAGAAATTATCAACAGAAAGGCAAGAACTGGAGACACCTAATGAATAAAACAGATTAGATAAGATGGGATTGAACACTGATAAAATGTTATGCTAATATTGTATTCTAAAACTTAGAAACTAAGAGAAACAGAGTTCATAAAGGGGAGGAGTGCACAGAGTTGTTATTTAGGGGCATTTTGTATTTTTTTTTGCTTGTTTATTTTTTGAGTACTCACTCTGCACCCCAGGTAGCCTAGAATTTACTATGTGAGCACAAGCTCACAGTGCATGTCCCTGGGGGCACACCAGCACACCCAGTTGGGTGTGCAGTTGTATCAACCGGTCAAGGTCTCCAACCTTAATCTGGGTACTACTCTAGATTAAATGGAGAAATTATGGTACAGGGTTATCTTTTTAAACTCTAGTGTGTGAGCTTCAGTGAAATACAGACTGTATTTCACAGGTCTTCAGAAGGACCTGGAATTCTAAGTTTCTAACAAATGTTCATGGATTAAGGGTGTCAATGCAATATGACTGCCTTTAAGTGACTGTGATTTTTTTTAAATTAAAATTAAAAGTAATAAATTGAAACTTAATTTCTTTAGAGACATGTACAACATTTCAAAGTAAAAGAAGTCATAGAATAAATACTATTTCCAGCACTTTAGAGTAATACTGCACAGTACTAAATTGCAAGGATATTCAAAAGTTTAAAGAGAATATAATCATACTTTGAACCATGCCAATAGAAATATGACCAAGTACATTGATAGGAACAATAGACTTAGCCTAATCGTATGTAGGAGGAAAAAAGGCGACAGACTAATGCTGAAGTTAAGTTGTTGAAGTTGACATTGGAAATATGTAAGAGGACAGGGTAAGCTGAGAACTGATGGATTCTGTTTAGAATACCTTGAGATACCAGTGCCAGATTGAATATGCGGTTGGATATCAGGGTTGGAAATTAAAAGATGGTGAGGTATAAAAATATAAAACTGCAAAATAATTTAATGAGGAACCATGCTATAATAATAACTGAAATTATGTAATCTTTAGACCTTCTGTGGAAGATCATAGGCAGAGAAAGGCAGGTAATAAGCACATTAAATATTTTCACTAAGATAAGCATCACATAAGATAAAATCAACAATTGCAAAGCCCATAATTCAGCAATGCTTTGGAAGTTCATGATGCTGCACAACCATCGTCTTTCTAGATACAAAGCACGTTTGTCCCCAAATGGTTCTCAGCAACTACTGAGTGATCTCTCTCACGTCCCGGCTGACTTAACTCTTGACCACTATCTTGCTTTCTTGTCTCTATGGATTTGTTCTAAATATTTAATGTAAATGGTATATTTAAATATTTAAATATATGTATTT
The DNA here is from genome assembly GCA_028555095.1 of Dicrostonyx torquatus. Classification (NCBI taxonomy): domain Eukaryota; kingdom Metazoa; phylum Chordata; class Mammalia; order Rodentia; family Cricetidae; genus Dicrostonyx; species Dicrostonyx torquatus. The sequence continues at coordinate 2,674,027 of JAQHUG010000160.1, forward strand.
TCAAGGTCACTTAAGTAGTGCTATGTAAGGAACCTCAGTAAGTTTTATGAATGAGTAATGTTTCATTGAATGTATGCACTACAGTTTAGTTTCAAGTTCTAAGGTCTCATAGGCCATGACTCAAAAGGTCAAAAGGTCAAAAATTGGACTTCAGTGGCTTGTAGATCACAGAGTATAGAATCAAGCAGTCTATGACTGGGTGAGAGCAAAAATGAAAAGCCAGGGGTGCTATCCTTGGAAACTTAAAGACAGGGGAAGAGCAGGAAAAACGGCTCAGCATCTGAGCACACTTGCGGTCAATCATAAGGATGAGTGTTTGGGTCCCAGCGCCCACATCTGCTGGCTCACAAATACCTGCAACTCTGGCTCCTGGGGTGTGATGCTCTCTTCTGGACTCTGGCAATATCTGCAAACACACGCATAGGGTCACACATGCACACGCGCATGCACGCACACACAAACACACACAAATGAATACAATAGAAATAAACATATTTAAATCACAAATAAGGACAACCTAGATAGTTACCAAAAGAACAGGTGGGAGGGAGAGGAAGAGGGAAAAGGGAGAAGAAAAAGAATGAGATGAAACATGGTCACATGCTACGTATCAAGGAAGGGAGGAACACAAAATTGTCCTGTGAACTTAGAAACATCAGTATCATTGTTCAAAATGATTTACTGTGTGATGGATAAATGGAGACAAGGAGAAATTAGGAATGTGGATCTATAACTCTTTCAAGAGACTTGATGTTAATGGAGAATGACATTTATTTAAGTATTGTTTTTAGAGGGACATTCACTAAGTAAGAACATTTTTGAAGGTGTGTAGTAATAGATTGTTTTTATGTCCAGGAAAAATTAAATATGAAGAGATTAATGATAATGACAGGACAGGTGGTGAATAAACGGCACATGGAAATAAAAAGAAAGAATTGTAGGGCTCAGAGGGAGGAAATGGCCATAGACAAAAGACGACAACCTGCTTCCCCTAGACAGGGAGGAGGTAACAAGCACTGATGTGGACTCCATTGCAGACAGAAAGAGATGGGAAACATTACAGGAGATATTTCTACCTTACTGACTCAAAAATACATATTTAAAATAGAAAAATAAATATATGCAGATATTAGATGAGCTGGAAAGGCAAAGGACATAAATCATCACAAGAAGTCAAAGTCAGGATGACAAAGGACTTTTTGAAGATAGGCCAGGCAATACAGAGATGACAGCAGGTGACAGAAGACACAGGTGGTGGCCAGCCTACTATCTAGGTACAGTCATTTTCACCCAGTAGGCAGTAAAACCCAGACTTCTGATATTTTGAAATGGAAGCATCAGATAGATACATTGATCTCTATTGATTGATCTGTAATTGTAGTCTTGCTGAGTCGGTATAAGTGCTGAAGCAGACAGAAAGCATCTGGATACAATAATTGACAATTAAAAGAGGGAATGCTTGAATCTAGACAAGGAACAAAATGATCCCATAAAAGAGCATAGAGCTGAGGAGAAGTAAGGATCTTCAGGAAGTAGACCACTGAAGTGATAGACTTGCCAGGTAGTAGTTTAGAATATTTAATTACAATCTTGTTACATGTGATCACAACAGAAGAATGGGTGTGGACTGATGGCTAATTTCAATGAAGTAAAAGCTAGTGGTGCTGAAAAAGCTCAGGACTTCAAGACAGAGAAGTTGACTACAGAGCTATTGAGATAATCGAAGAGGGCCATTTATTGGGATTAAAGAAAGAAAGGCCTGTTTCTAAAGTTTTGCCTCAAGGGTAAGTGTTATCAGGCCAGAAGGCTGTAGTAGTTGGGAGAACAGAAGGGGGATGTTTCTGGATGATGTAAACCACCTGTGCCAGTGATTCCTACATGTATCTAAAGAACAAGGAGAACGGTGGCACTGAAAGGCCAGAGGGTTAACTCAGCTTGGAAAGTCCCGGCTACAAAAGAAGGAAGCTATGAGTTCCATCTACAGCACTCATGCAAAAACCCAGGCACGGTGGTGCACACTCTAATCTCAGGGCTGAGAGGCAGAGGTGAGCAAATCCCCACCGTTTACTTGCCAGTCATCCTCGCGGAGCTGGTGAACCCTAGGTCCCAGTGAGGGACCCTATCTCAAATGACAGAGTGTATCATTCCACTACTCATGCAAAACAATGTCCAGGATTAGCCTCTGGTCTCTAAGAGCATCTGCGCACACATGAACAACATACACACATGCGCGCGCGCGCGCGCACACACACACACACACACACACACACGCACACGCACTCACACATGCACACAAAGGCATGACAAAGCCATGATAGCGATAGATATCTGTGAGAACACAACTGAAGCATTCACTCTTTGAGTCATTTACTTAAGAATATTCTTGAGTGCTTATTCTATTCATAAAATAGAAGACTAGATTTCATGTATATATATATATATACACACATATATATACATGAAATCTTTTTGAGGAATTTTTCTAATTTGAAGTCATTTTTATCCTGATTTTTAGATCTAGCTTTAACTGTTAGTGAGTAGTCACCATTCCTTTTGAACATACAACCCATTTCATAAATGAACAGTATGGCTTTATCAAAAAAGCTAAAAAGAAATAAGAATCATTAACAGAAATATCTAAAACATTGTAGGAAGAAATATCAGGAATGCTCATTTAGACAACATGCTAACAGTAGCATATCAAAGGGGAAGAAAACAATGTTGCATCCACTCTTAATGCAGAATCTTGTCTGGAGCATTCTTCAGGACTACAAAAGGGGGACAGACCATGCATGTGACTGCAAGCATCATGAAATCATAAAGGGTTCCTTGAGTCAAAAGTGCCCTTCACTTTGCATGGATGCTATTTCCACACCCATAAAGAAATTCTGGGAGATGAGTATAGAAATTGAGAATTGAGCAGCTCAGTTGGCAAAGAGCCTGTCACACAGAGAGGAGGACTTGAGTTCAATCCCCAACACTCATTTGTAAAATAGTCAAGCATGGTAGCATGCACTTGTAATCCCAGCACTGGCAAAGATGCCATAATAGATGAACAGCCAGTTTAGCCTCGTGGTCAAGTTCCTGACGAGCAGAATATACTGTCAAAAATCAGAGTGAATGACTCCTGAAGAATGACAGCTGAGATTGGCCACTGACCCCCACATCCATGCACACACATGTGCCCATGTACTAGCATGCACATGTACACCTGTATACACATAGATACATACGTGATTTCCTTATGCTTTCCTATTTTAAACTAATTAAAGCAACAGAGTTCTGGCTCAATTTCTGCACAATGCACAGCAGAAATTATAGTTTGTCTGTGAATTGCCGGAAAGCATGGATGTAAGGAGTTCTTCCTCCTCACCTTCCTCCTTTAACCTCCCTCCCCTCCTTCCCCTTCCTCCTCCCTCCCCATTCTCTGCCCAACTTCTTCCTCCCATTTTCTCTCTTTCCTCCCCATTTCCCTTCCTTCTTCCCTTTTTCTTCCCTCCTCCCCTTTCTCCTCCTACCTCCTTCCAACCACTTCCCCTCTTCTTCCCCATTCCCCTTCATCACACCTCCTTCCTCCCACCTTCTCTTTCCTCTTCCCCCTCCCTCTTCCCTTCTCTGTCTTACAGAAGTTCTGTAGAGGTCCCTCTGGCCTGAAAACAGGATTGCTACACTCTTCCAACAAAAGCCAGGCCCAGAGCTGGAGAGATGGCTCAGAGGTTAAGAGCACTGACTGCCCTTCCAGAGGTCCTGAGTTCAATTCCCAGCAACCACATGGTGGCTTACAGCGATCTATAATGAGATCTTCTGGCATGCAAGCATATATGGAAGGAATGTTATATACATATTATAAATAAATAAAAGCCAGGCCCAGACCACAGCATTTAAAGGATGTGGCATGTATGATCTCCTCAGCTGCCTTTTAATAGTTACACAACAATCACAAATAAGCAAGAGTCCCTCTGACATAATTGTAGGTGGTGTTGGAGCAAGAGTACTCCTGACTTACTCATGCTGGTCCTAACCAAAGCCTGACATTTTCCCAAAGAGCACAGCTTGTCTCAGGATTGCCAGCTGTTTCATTTCTAATCTTTCTGAGGAAGAAGGCTTCATTAGAAACCTGATTCTGTAGAATATTTTAGTACCCGAATCTCCTTTGTAATGGATGCATAAAGCATTGCCCCAAAATGCATTGACTTCCAGCAGTGACTTTTACATTTGAGAATTTTTTAAGCTTTACTCACACTCATCCCTTCCTTCTTTGTTCACTGTCCTTGTCACCTCCTGCCCAAATTACAGGCAGCTAAATGGTCCAAAGAAGCCAGGGACATCTGTGGGAACAGGCCTGAGTCAGCAAACTCAACCAGATCAGGCCCAAGGCAGGAACCTTCAAAACAGCAGGCTTGAACCAGTGACATCTGCTGGACCAGGCACAAAGCAGTGACCTCCACAGGATCAGGTACAAGGGAGCCACTGCAGAGAGAGCAGACCTGAACCAGAGACCTCAGCCAGAGCAGGCCCAAGGCAGCAACCTCAATGAGAACAGCCCCAAGTAAGCAACCTCCATGGGAGCTGGCCTGAATGAAACCTGGGATTGGAGAACGACACACGGGAGTGCTGAGCATCCTCTAGGCTGAGTGACCTCCAGGGTGACTGAAACCGTGGCCCTGACTCCACCACAAGGAGCAACCATCTGAGCCTTGGATCCACTGGCACCAGAGACATAGCCTCAACTACATCAATCAGAGGAAAAGATGGGTAGACAAGGTAAGAACACAATACCATAAAGAGCAACACG
>JAQHUG010000160.1:2688423-2699289 GCA_028555095.1 Dicrostonyx torquatus
AAGAACAAGCAATGCTCTTAATCACTGAGCCATCTCTCCAGCCTCACATTAAACTCTTATATCTGAGCATGTGGTATACTTTTGTATACCAAATAGAATGTAAAACTGAAATAGCTTTTGTAAAGTACAAAGTATGAAAAGACATTAAGGACATATACTTGTATACAAATAAATACATGTATTTCTCATGTAGAACCCCTTTTTAACTCAGTCCCCTTTACATAATGATTCCTGGAGTTTTGTAAAATGTTATCATCAGAAGGGGGCCTCTTATTCGAGTTGACTTGGTGATAACCTGGTGGCTAATTAATTATCTCACGATGTACAGGATGTCCACCCCGTGACTGATAATCTGAAAAAGATGAACAGACCAAAGAGGAAGCCGATGGCCATGGTGTGCAATGTCACCCTTGACTCCACACCAGAAAGTTTTTCTAAACGAGTTGTGTTAAAGCTAACCCCAGGTTTGCCCTAGGCATGCATTTTTACTAAGAAGCATGAAGCCTGCTGAGGGATTTGTGAGGTGAAAATGTCTTCATTCTCTATAGAGAAGCACAAGGGAGGGTAATTTAGTGTCCTTTTTCTGGTCTGACACATGCAAAGAGGTCATCTGCCCACAGGTCTAACAAAAAAGACACCATCATGATAACAGAAGAGGAAAAGAGAGAGTAAAAAATATCCTGAATGTCTGTGCTGCCCTTGAGTAACGAAACCAGCCAGCACTGGATTTCATTCTGCCTCTGCAAGATTATAATTTCCCCCCGGTTTAAAACTCTGAGGAAGTGTTGGGCAGACTAGAGAAGACAAATGGAACAGCATGTTTCAAGAGGGAGCGATAAGGGGTGGGGGGGCTTCGGTGTAATGTAATATAAACCTTGTTCTCAGCAGTAGCTAAAAAGGTTCCTGCCTTGAGAATGTCAGACCTTCTTCCCAGACACTGGCCAACTGCTTTTTAGTTATTCTTCCATTTGGAAGAATTCAAAATATATAAATGTATGACACTACCAACACTAGGCCTTGCTTCTCTCAAAGAACGTTTTAGTTTTGTTTTGTTGTTGTTGTTTGTTTCACTTTGTATTTTATGTTTTTCGAGACAGAGTTTCTTTGTATAATAACTCTGGCTGTCCTGAAACTTGCTTTGTAGACCAGATTGGCCTCGAACTCAGAGAGATCCGCCTGTCTCTGCCTCCCAAGTGCTGGGATTAAATGCATGCGCCATCACTGCCTTTGAAGTCTCTTCTAACAGTACATTATGAAATGATCTCCCTCCTATTTTAAGGTCACTCCCTTGTGTTTCGGCTCCAAAAGCATTTCTTGAAACTCTGGTCTGCGTCTTGACTCTTGTTAGTAGCTGTGAGAGTAAAATTACTGTGTACAAGAGGTTCGCTCCCCATTAGGACGTCTTTTCAATGAAAACTGAACTCCAGGATGCATTTTATTGTCAAAATTCTTGATACAACTAATAAGAGGTTTGCACAAGCAGTAGGAAAATCAATACAGGCTGAAATAGCTGGCCTTGAGCTTGGCTTTGAGAATGGGTGAAAACTTGCAAAGTGCTGGCCCTGACAACATAGGCATAAACGCTATACAGTGCTTTTAGAAACTGAATGAAATGGACATGATGCAGTTTGGAATAGTGCTGTGTAATAATAGATCCTGCTATATGGTGTTTTTAAAGAAAACTCTAGAACCAAGTGGACATTAACAGGAAGATAAAATTCAATGTTGTGTCTGTCATTTTTTGAGGAAGACATATTTTTCACAGTAGGTTTAGAAGTAGTGCCATTATCCATTTAGTGAAACTAATTACTGTTGAAATTATTTCAAAGAAAATTTTAGCTGTGGGTACCGCTTGAAAGAAACAAAGCATCTAGCAATTCATTTGTGGTATAGTATGGAATATGTGGCTGTTTGCTGCGATCACTTTTTTTTCTGTCTCAGTTTTCTACATGACTTTACATTCCTCCCACCATGCACACGGCCGCTAGACTGTTCAAACTCAACACGGGCAAAACCATTTGGGTTTCAGAATCTCTGAAAGGTGAACTTGGGGTACAGCACCACATTCCTGAGAGTCTGGGTGAGATTATCAGCAGCCAAGGTCACAAAGAAGAACAGAAATGCAGATGCTAGAGAGCGTACCGAGATGAAAGCAAGAAGGGACCGCAGACTTCCTGTAACTGGGAACACTAGTCCACTCCTCCCGTGTGGAGTCTTCATAGAAAAGATAAAGGGAGAGAGTCTAGGAGAAGTGGCAGAAAGAAAAAGGGTAAGGCCACCCGCGAACGCAAAAGGTTACTAACAATTCCAAAAATGATGTGCCCCAGCATGACCGCCTGCTCAAACCAGCAGAAATATTGGCCTCATTTGCATTTTATATTGTTTTCTCTCTCTTACAAAGAATGAGGGGAAGGTGCGTTAAGATGCAAGTTCTTTATCCTCCAAGAAAGCAAGCATTAATACGCTCTCAATGTGCTTCCCCTCCTCGATACAGTAGAATGGACTTCAAAACAGCCCATTTTTTAACATAAACTTCCACCCTTTGAGAATGAAGCCACTGTTACAAAGAGAAAAGGCTCCCGCTTCGTCACACGCTTCTGCTGAGCGGTCCAAGTGCTCACGGCAGAATACAGAGCAGCCACTTGCGTTTGCTTTAAAGCCTGTATGTGTTGTTCATTTCAAATAAGAAAACGTAAACATTATTAATTTTCCTTACTGTGAGCTTCACTGAAAAAGAATGTATCACCTGCTGATCTTGACTTGCCTTTCAGGAAAATTATAAACTCATCCAAAGTCTCCCTGGGATTTGCCACCTCCACGACTGACGCTGTATTAATTCTGAGAGTCCTGGTGTCATGGTCTCTCTCAGACGTCATGTTGGGACACTTAGCGAACTCAGTTTCAGCCCTGAGAATCCCAAACTGAACAGCCCATATGACCACAGACCCAAATTTACCTAATTGTCCTGACTTTTCTCTTCACAGTTAATTCATTTTTAAAAACATATAACTCTCAGTTCATCATCGTTTATTTATCCTTAATTTGTTCGATCCAGTTTCCACCTTGGACCTCTTGGTGACCTCAGTGTTGTCAAAGGCAGTGAAAACGAATCCACGCACATTCGTATGAAGTAATTAAGTTCAGCTGAGCTCCCTGCAACCCTCGCACATGTAGACACATCCCCTTAGAAAGAACCTCCTAACTTCTGCAAAGTATAAATCAGATAAAATTTAACTTTCCTAATTCTTCGAGAGGACTTTTTAGTTTCTCATTCATTTGCTCACTACAAAATTCTTCATTATTTTGGTTTAGTGATTGTAATTATTAATAAGGTTCTCATTTATTCGACATGCTGGTTTAAAGCTAAGTGAAAGTCAAGTTGTCTTGGACGGCTCTTCTGCCACCCTTCAAACTGGGGTCCTTGGCTTCTTGGCTTAGATCTGGTCACACATAGTCCCTAGGTGATTTCTTTTTTTTTTTTTTTTTTTTTGGTTTTTCGAGACAGGGTTTCTCTGCAGCTTTGGAGTCTGCGCTGAAACTAGCTCTTGTAGACCAGGCTGGTCTTGAACTCACAGAGATCCGCCTGCCTCTGCCTCCCAAGTGCTAGGATTAAAGGCGTGGGCAACCACCGCCTGACCCTAGGTGATTTCATTTCAACCTATGTCTAATAATCCTCAACCTTAAACTTTACTTACCCGGTTGCAATCTCACTCAACATTTAATCAGAGCCGAAAGTCATAAGTTGAAAAACAAATGTTTCTCCAGTCTAAGAAGTAAAAGTAACATCACATGAAGAATGAAGAACAGGAAAGTAGATTTCAGCTACTTACACTCCTTGTCCCTGGAACCCAGCACTTGGGAAATAGGACAGAAAATTGCCTGCAAATTCAAGGTCAACATGGTCTCCATAGGCAGACCCTGTCTCACACACGTGCATGAGTACACCCATTCTGCCACCACCACCAATGAACAAACAAAGCAAAACTTTGGAAAACATGAGCATGTTTGCATGCTTTTCCACAAAACAATTTGTAACTTTTATAAAGTTCTTTAATTTCATGTTAGCTTTATTGATGAGAAGAACCAATTACATCCTTTTTCTTCTGAGATTATAATATACCACTTCTTTCTTCTCTTTATTCTAAGCACTGCCATATACCTGTCCTTACTCTCCTTCAAATTCATGTCCTAATGTTTTAATTAATATTACATCACATAAGAAAATAAATGTATGTGTATATCTACAGTACAATAATATTACAATAATATTATGTATGTTTGCAAGACTGGTTATTTGGCCCTGGACAACAAATTGGTGTGTTCCTCCCATGGAAGGCCACCTTCTACTCCCAGCTTTCCTCCATTGCCTATCATCCTAGACTTTGCAGGATTTCTGCTGTCGATTTTGGCAAACTCATTGGTGCCATTCTGTTCAGCTCAGTCCTGTTGGTGAGACTTTATGGGTGGAGCTTCTCACACCTTACTAAGACATACAATCTCACTGAAAACTCCCAGATTCCCTGGCTCTTACAATCTTTCCGCCCTTTCTTCCACATTGTTCCCTGAGCCTTAGGTACTGGAATATTTTGTAGAGCATCCATTGGGACTGGGTTCAACAACTCTGCAATTAGATCAGCTATTGCTTTCTGTAATGATCTCCATCTATTGTAAAAAGAAGTTTCCTTGATGAGGAATAAATTATTTTTTTTAAGAAAGAGCCCATTAATTTGAAAGTAAGTAAAGAGGGGTTTATGGGAGGGCTTAGAGGGGACATAGGGAAGAGGGGAAATGATATGATTATTATCTCAAAACTAAAAGAAATGATTTAAAGAATGCTATCCCTTGAGACATTAGTTTTTAACTACTGAAAGGCATTTGAATTTTGTGTAATTTTTTTAAAATAATTAAATTTGGAAATTTTATCATAACTGTGTTAATTCTAAGAGAAAATACAAGAATTTTCATATTGTACAACCTTCCATGATAGACAAGGAATATTCTGATTGTATAAAATTTGAAACACAACTAGCATTTAAGGTTGAACTTTGGAAAGGGAATGCACTTCTGTGTGTAACTGCTGAAGCAGACATTGGTCAAAGAACAACACTGTGTTGACCCACCCTGATTCCGGACAGCTTGAGCAAGAAACAGAAGCTGACACATTGGGGCTTGACAAGAAAGAAGCATAGTGGCCAAGGTCAGACCACAGAAGCTGGCTCAAAAACCCCCCAAGGAATTACTTTTCAAATCATTAATAATACTTGACACATTACATTTCTTTATTAGAGATCTCAGCATGACAGACAACAAAGCACACAGACTTTCCAACTTGTTGATATTTTCAAAACTTCTTATGCAAAACAAATTGTGTTGTGCTATTTCCATAAAGACAAGCTAAAAGAAAATGTAGACGTCAAATTTATTTTTGTGCTCATTTTATTCTCCTAAAGTACTTTTCCGGATAGGGATGCTGTACAATTTAGGAGGTCCCAAGAAAAACTCAAATTTGTGTGGGGTTTTGTGAAAGTTTCCACATTCTGATTGTTTCTTGAGAGGTGAGTTTTGTGCTTCAAGGGGAATGATGGGAATTTGAAAATGGATTTCAATTCACTTCTCTGACCCTCAGTATTTGAATGTATCTACAAAAATGTACCTCGGGCAGTGGAAAGGTTCTTGCCATCTCTGCCTTCTTAACTGACACTGAAGGATTGCCACTATACTTAATACTTTACGGTCACCGTGTGATAATCTGTTGACCTCTTACTTTCTCTGCAGTATAAGGAAAGAAGCAAATCATGATCTTGAAATTGCACAAATAAATACATTTCCACCCGGAAATCAGACAGAATCGTCTAGTTCTGATTCTCAAATGTACCAAGAAATACATACTTTTGGGCACTTGGTATTTTCTTGTTGCTCTTGAAACTAAGATGTGCAAAATACATTTGAAAAACCTGCAGATAGTCTTGTTTGGTTCAGTTCCTATAGTCTCACAGAAAACACCTCTCAGGTATGACCTACACAGATCGGTACTTCTCAGGAGAACTGGACGTAACAAACTGTCCACCACTCAGAATGATTTGAAGGCAGAGAAACTGTGTTTAGGGAGTCAGATTAAAGTTGGGCTGCTTGCTACCTTGCTAAACTGGAGTCATCCATTATCGCGGGCCTACGTATGCCTAAACTTCGAAACCTCTCACACTGTTCAAGTTAATGACAGCATGAAGAATGAGAAAAAAATGTCTTTGATTTTTCTCACCCAGTCCTTCAGTACTACGCTGGGAAGAGGGTAGTAAGTCAGTCCGTGATAGAAACAGCGAGACGTATGGATGAAACCCGAGGCTCAGCTCGTCAGCTGCAGGTCTCAAGGGGTCCAGATGTGTGGTGCTGTGGCCAGGAAGATTCTAAACCACCAGCTGAAACTTTAAACTAGTGGAGCAGTTAGGGCATCAATTGGATGCCTCCCAATGCCTGTGCTGGAAATGAGGTAGCCTGTTTTGAAAAATACATTCTTGTTAGGTTGAAGGGCACACAGGATGGTGGCTGATACAGTAAGACTAGTTGGCATCTCATCTGCACATTTAGCAGCTACGACTCTGTTTATCAGTCATTCCTTAACGATTTGATTCACTGTGGAATCTAGACTTCATTCTGTATATAACACTATTTTCATCTTTTGGGATTATGATTCTCCAAGTTAGCTTCAACTGTCACCTTGACAGCCTAGAGTCACCTGAGAAGGATGTCTCCATTAAGAAAATGACCAGATCAAATTGGCCCATAGGCATGTCTGGAGGGACTAACTTGGTTGTTAATTGATGTAAGAGGGCCCTGCCCACTGTGGGCATCACTATTCCCTGAGTCTGTGTTCCTGGGTTGTCTCAATTACAGTTTTATTTCTGTGCAGAGATGCCATGACCAAGGCCAACTACAAAAGAAAGTGTTCCTTGGGGTTCACTGTTCCAGAGGGTTAAAGTCCATGATGGCCGTCACAGAAAACATGTCAGCAGGAAGGCAGGTAAGTGCTGGAGCAGTAGCTAAGAGATTACATCCTGATCTACACTTTGAGGGCAGAAAGAACTAGCTGTAAAAGGCATGGACTTTTGAAACCTCAAATTCCACCTTCAGTGACTCGCCTCCTACAAGACCACACCTCCAAATCCTTCCCAAACAGTTCTCCCAAATGAGAACCAAGTTTTCAACCATACATGAGCCTAAGAGGCAGGGAGGGGGCAATTCTGGTTCAAATACCAAGTGGGATGTATAAGAAAACCAGCATGAACCTGTGACCTAGCCAGAAACAGCATCCTCCATGTTTGTATTGTACTGCGTGGCTGTGAAGTGAGCTCCCTGGCCGGTGGTTCTGCTGTGTGTGGAATAGCAAGCAGGGCTGCCTTGAGTTCCGGCCTTGACTTTCCTCACTGATGGGTGCTGATCTGGAAGCAGAAGCCAAAGAAACCCTTTCCTCACCTCAGCTGCCTATAGTCATGGTGCTTTTCCCAGCAGCAAAAAGAAGCCTAAACCAATGGCAAACTAAGAAAGGGGTAGGAGGAGCTTGTTTAACTGACACCAACCAACAGGAGCTAACCCAAGGCAGTTCTTTTTGACATATTTAGGAGTCTGTGGGGTTTTATTTTTTTCAGACTTTCACTCTTTTTCCTCTCTTCTGATGCACACAATAACTCTAAGATTTTAATTAGTGGGAAAAAAAGTTTTCACTAATTGGCTAAACAAAGCATAACCATAATCAGATAGAAGCTTTGGGCATGAAAACAACATCGGTGGTTATTATCTGCAATGAACATTGTTGTAGAGTGAGATCTGCATGCAAATAAAACATGACACGTACAGATCCTAAAATGCTGGCATCTTATGTAAATCTGACAGAAAGAGTGCTGAGATAACTGCTTACACTAGATTTCTCTTCAGCATTTCAGATTCTGTCCTTGTATTAATTTTATTACCCCTTTTCACTTGAGTGTTCTTATGGGGGAAAAAAAGGACTGTCAAAGGGGAAGGTTGTGTGATGTGTGGTGACACACAGACCTCATTAGACAGAAGGCCAGTGGAGTGGTAAATGGAAAGAGTTGTACTCTGTGGAAGAGTAACAGAAGGTGAAGCTGATAGAAAAGTGACGAAAAAAGAGAAAATCTGTGTGTCTATGAGTATGTAGGGAACAAAGCGAACACAGGAAAGTAAATCTGAAAGTTATGACTGAAGGTTTCATTGTTTTAAATGGACAGCATGTATCTATAACTTTACATGCAAGCAAGGAGTGTTAGGAAGATCCACATGTAAAAGAGCTGGGCAGTGGTGGCGCACACCTTTAATCCCAGCACTCGGGAGGCAGAGGCAGGCGGATCTCTGTGAGTTCCAGGCCAGCCTGGTTTAAAAGAGCTAGTTCTAGCGTTGGCTCCAAAGCCACAGAGAAACCCGGTCTCGGAAAAACCAAAAAAAAAAAAAAAAAAGAGTGGAAATTCGTGGGCCTTAAGAAAAAGAGGCCACACCAGGAAATCTTTCAGAAAGATAAGCACTGCCAACCCTGTGGAGCCTGGAAACTGACCCTTCATTCCCCCGCTGATGTTTGGGTGAGAACTGAGCCCTGGCAGGTACAGAGAGTAAAGCCTTGAAAAGAACTCAAAAACAAGCACGCCTGCTAAGTCACAACTGGACTCCTGGCCCACAGAAAACATGGTATTGTATATACATATCATTTTCAAATGATAAATGTGTGATAGATTATTAGCCAACAACAGAAAATTAATAAATTCTAAAGTCAAGTGCAGAGGATTAGAACACACTGCAGTAACCGTGTGCTGCGCCCACCTCCTGACCATAAACCCATATTGACCAAATCTTTCAAACTATTTACTTTTACACAAACAATATTAAGAGTTGACTCCTTGTCTTGAGTACAAAAAGAAGTTTAAACTTTCTGTGTTCAACATCTATGGCCATATGCCCGACATAAAACATCCAGCCCTTTTTGCTAAGATCTAAGTAGAACACAAACGTGGTGGACCTGATAAATCATGCAGTATATGATGGCTGTCTCTTTATTCTAAATCATTTTATAGAAGTTTGTTACATTCATTTTTTATTTTTATTTTTGTTTCACATATAATCATCTATCTTAGTTACTTTCCTATCACTGAGATAAGCTGACTAGGGCAATGTAAAGAAGAATAAGTTTGTTTGGGCTTACTGCATCAGAGGGTCAGAGCTCATGACCAACACGGTGGGAAGGAAGCAAGGCAGCAGGCAGGCAGGCAGGCATGTCACTGGGGCAGTGACTAAGAGCTCACATCTTCATTCCCAAGGAGGGAGAGAGAGAGAGAAACTGGAAATGGCTTGGGCTTTTGAAGCCTCAAAGCCACCCTGATAACACACCTCCTCCAAGGGCGCACCTCCTAATTCTTCACAAACAGTGCCATCAACTGGGCACTGTTGTTAGATTTTCTTTTACTCCAGCCCCACGTTGGAATGCCAAAATGTTGTTGTTGGATTTTTGCTCTTTACTCTTTTGAGGGAGCCCGCCACTGAGCTCCCAAATAAATCATGCACAAAGGCTTACTTTTTTAATAAATGCCCAGTCTTAGCTCAAATTATTTCTTGCAAGCTTTTTTTTAACTTAAATTATCCCATCTACTTTTTGTGTCTGAGTATATTTATATTTCTCTATTTCTGTGTATCTTTTCTTTACTTCTCACTCCGTGTTTGGATGTGTAGCTGAGTGGCTGGCCCCTGATGTCTTCCTCTCATTCACAAATCCACACCCTCCCACTCATCCATGTATTCAGTGTCCATTTGCCCAGGGTCCCCCATTTGCAGAGATGCATTTAAAATATGTCTTTGCATGATAATACTGAGTAAGAAAACCTTATTATTTATTTTCTTCTGTGGCCTCCAGAACTAAAAGCATCCTCTGGCCCTGCTGACAGACGGATGTATGTGTGTGTGTGTGTGTGTGTGTGTGTGTGTGTGTGAGAGAGAGAGAGAGAGAGAGAGAGAGAGAGAGAGAGAGAGATGCATTTATTGCTAGTAAGGGCAGAGTACTATTTCAAAGATTATTGTGGCAGATCAAAGAAGTAACTGTGGTAGCAATGCATGGAATACCAGGTACATGGGTATTCAGTCATCCAAACAGATTCCAACAAAGTGAAATAAGCCTGGGAAAAGAGATGGAAAAGGACCATGTGAATGTACATGGTGTTTTTATTATAAAAACACTGCAAGATTTTGGGGGGTTATTTGTTTTTGCTTATTTGTTTTGTTGTTTTTTTTCCCTTGGAGAATACCTCAGTACTTAGAAAATAGTTTCATATTACACATAGCTTCAGCAAGTGCCCTAGTGGAATAATTGTGTAGGAGGGACGAGTACAAATATCAATGGAAAGTTAACTCAAAATTAGACCTTCATTCAGCAGCCTAATTGTTTGTCACCAAAATTATCAAAGCAAAGGCCCAGTGACAGCTCTGATTCCAGGTTTGCTACACAAGATTTCAGACCAACAGGTGCTGTTCGAGGCCGCATGTCTCAAGGGAATAGTAGCAAAACGCAAACCCCATCAGGTGTGACAAGAGTAAGCCACTATCCCTCAGTGGGGTGGGGACGCTGGCTAGGGCTATAAAGACTAACACAATACAGCTAGCACATTCTTACTACACTCGAATTTAAATATAAGAAGCAGTCATATTTGGTGTCATGGAGTTTAAAAAATACTTTTTCTTCTACTTTTTTAAATTTAGTACAAGATATATTGTATGTTGAGCATATTTCTCCTTAGGCCCCCATGTTACCTTAAAGGCTACTGGCAGAAGGAGCTGATGGAGCTCCCACCTTCCCGTTATTGTCCTTCTTCCATC
>JAQHUG010000160.1:2701541-2724437 GCA_028555095.1 Dicrostonyx torquatus
GGATGCGGAAAGCAAACCAGACCTTCAAGGAGAGTTCTGCTGAAACTCTGACATAACAAGTCGAGTGGTTTCCATTTCAAAAGAGAGATATAAAATCAAAGTCATGGTGTGGGGGAAGGGTTAAGTTCCTGTTTTCAACACAAGGAATAAGATTAAAATTACAAAGCCTAACCATTATCTACTTTTTTAAAAAAATCAGAATTGTTTAGCTAGAATATACATACAAGTTAAAACATTAAAAAATGTTCTAATTAGACTGAGGGACCCATCGCCAGTGGTTGTGATGGTTTGAATGATGGATAACCCCATGGACTCAGGTATGTGGACTTGTGACCCACCAGCTGGTGGCATCATTGAAGGCAGTGGGTGTTTAGGGTGTGGAGATTGGCTAGCGAACCACAGCACTGGGAACTGTGGTCTCGCAGCTTCCTGCTCTAACCATCTGCTGCTACACCTCCTGCCACACGATGGGCTCAACCCCGCTAGAGCTAAAACCCAGATAAACTCTGTCAGTCATTTTTGTTCACAATATTTTATCAGGGTAATGAGAAGCATAACCGATTGAGGGGCTTAGAGCCCGATGGTAGCACAGGTTAGCCTGTCTTTCCTCCCATTCTGCAGTCCAGGATCTCATGTTGATCTCACTTGTGCAAGTTAGAGTCAGGTTGTAGCACAGGCTAGCCCGTCCTTCCTCCACTCTGCAGTCCAGGATCTCATTTCCATTTCAAATATGTGAGTGAGAGTCAGGTGGTAGCACAGGCTAGCCCATCTTTCCTCCCACTCTGCAGTCCAGGATTTCATGTCCATCTCACAAGTGCATGTTAGATTCAGGTGGCAGCACAGGCTAGCTCATCTTTTCTCCCACTCTGCAGTCCTAGATCTCCCGTCCATCTCACATGTGCAGGTTAGAGTCAGGTGGGAACACAGGCTAGCCCATCTTTCCATAGGCTCTGCAGCCCAGCATCTCCTGTCCATCTCACATGTGCTGGTTAGACTCGGGTGGTAGCACAGGCTAGCACATCTATCCCATCACTCTATAGTCCAGGATGTCTTGTCAATCTCACATGTGCAAGTTAGAGTCAGGTGGTAGCACAGGCTATCCCATCCATCCTCCTACTATGCATCCAGGATCTCATGTCCATCTCACATCTGGCTCTGAAGGTGTTGTTGGCTTCTCTCTTCCTTTCACTCTGTCCGCCTTGTTGGTTTTTGTTGTTTCTGTTCTCAGACTCTTACCCTGTTTTCTAAGAAGCTTCCATGGTTTCTGTGATAGCCTTGGGTAGCCTGTTCACTTCCGTTGGCCTCTTCCCCACACATTTCTGCTATTGTATAAGAAATCACTGACTGTGCATGGGGGTAAAAGTCTGATCATTTGCCTCATTCTCTTGCAGGCGTCGTGAGCGTGGCTAAGACATGGAGCAGCCTAACTGAGCCGCCCTCCGCGTGCTCCGGATGACGCTCAACTTCCAGGTTTGTCTGCGCTGCTGTTGGAATTGGTCCTCGTGGTTCTGTGACTCTGGTTCTCACTCCCTGGCCTGCAGCTTAGGGCCTCCTGCCTCTGCCATCAGCGGGATCCTTGCCTGCTATGGGTCTCCAACTTCCCTTTGAGCTCTACCGCAGAGAAAACTGCTTCTTCTATCAGCTGACATTTTGAGGGTACAGATCACTATGGCAGAGAAATCATGGCGGCAGGAACTGAGACACCGGTCACGTCACATATTTAGTCAGGAAGGAAAGAGAGATGAATGCTGTACTCAGATGGTTTTCCCCTTTTATGGAATACAGGATCCAAGCTCATAGGATGGCACTGCCCACAGCAGAAGTGGGCATCCTCATCTCTATTAACCTGGTTCTAGAAAAGCACTCACAGATGTGTCTGCAGTATTAACCATCGCGTTGTCCAAGGTCACACAACAGTGAAACAGGAGTGGTTTAAAAGGCAGGTGGGCTGATCCCAGACTCCATTATACGAACTTCTGCGCACAGCCTGAATGTCACTTTCACGAGCTAATCTCTCTCATGCTCCCTGTGCTGCTGTGCAAATTTGTGATGCTACAATATTTGAAATGATAGCAATATTAAATAAAACTGTTCTAAGCATTTATTTTCAAGAGCCGCTGGGTAACCATGCCTCGTTTCTGTCATGTGACATGTCTATGGTTTACATAGGTCATCCCTGTGTACAAGCTATGGCTCTACATACACAGAAAAAAACATGGTGGCCTGGACCCTCTTGGGGAATTTGTATGAACCGCCAGATGTACAAGTAAGACTCAGGCTATAATATGATATCATAAGTGATATAAATTTTGTTGCCAGGAAAAGCAAGGAAACATAGTGGAAAGTATAGATATGCTTGCTTCAGGGGACTGTGCTCAACCAAACCACACCAGAGAGTAAGCTGGGAAATGATTGGAAGGGAAGTAGTTCCCTGGGGAAGCCGGAAGGCTAACTTAAAATCTTTATCTTCTCTATCCTCTACCCCAAATCCAATCTCCCAGTTTCATCTCATCTCTAGGGGATCACACACATCTTCTCTTCCAGCCCCCAGCCCTTTGTCTCTGGCCCCAAGTCCAACAGCCATCATTCCCTGGGAAGCCACCAGCCAGGCCTGCTAGAGAAGCCAGTAGGCCAGAGGGGCAGCCAGCCAGCTTCAGCGCTCCACTACTCCTCTTCTCAAATCCAGTCTCCAGCTCTGCACCAGAGAACCTGCCGTGGCCTCTCCCCATTCGCAGGGATCAACTGGGAGAGGGAGGGAAGAGCAACATGAAGACTTGAGGAAGAGACATTAAAATTAAGGCCATTTGATGGGTACTATGGAAACCGAATGCAGCAGGTTCTTCCTAAAATACATACAAATACGAATGTGATCTAAATGAAGTCATCTGCCGTCATTAAATGAAGCTTCCAGTAACCAGAATGGGTTATATCTAACTGACCTATTGGCCAAAGGGGTCCTATGGGAGCCCCCAAACATCCCAGACTGTTGCCAAGGCTATAGACTGATCTCTACAAATGTACAACAAGGCCCTATTACTCAGGACAACACACACATAACTCATTAAACATGAAAAAAGCGAGCTGGTGCATGCCATGACCCTTCCCATACGGGCTAGTGTTCTTGGTAACAAAAGCTACTCTGCATGCCACCAAAAGAGAACCATAAACACCAGCCCAGCTATAAACCCTTCCATCTACAATGGTGACCTGCCTGCAAGATATACTAAAGCAATGGTGGCCCAAATCTTACAAGAGTAATCAACCAATATTTGATGGCATACTCCAAGAAATGAAACCTATACCCAAGGCTGCTGCTTGGGTGACTAAGAACCTGAGAATAGATAGCTCCGGGACCTAGGGGAAAACCAAATACTATTGCTCTATTTAAAAACAAAAAAAGTAGCAATAAAATGACTCCTAATGACTTTCTGCTATACTCATAAATCAGTGTCTTGCTCAGCCATCATCAGAGAAGCTTCCTCCTACAGCAGATTGGAACAAACACAGAGCCCCACAGCCAGAAAATACACAGAGAATGATAGACCTTGAAACACTCAGCTCTAAGCAAGGTATATCCATCAAATCCCTCCCTTAAGAGTTCAAGGAACCCTGCAGAAGAGGAGGCAGAAAGAGTTTAAGAACCTGAGGGTGTGGAGAACACCAAAGAAAGCCTTCAAACAGAATAGGACCAAAGCACGTGTGAATTCACATGGACCATGGCAGCATGCACGGGGCCTGCAGGGCTCTGAGTCTACAGGAGTTCTCGAGCTGAAAGAAATGGACGTAGGCCCCATCCCTAACCCAGAAGCTCTCTCCAATTGATAACCATTTGCAAATGAAAATTTAGTTTTCTCCTAAGGAGTCTCACTGGGGAAGCAAACTAAACTTAGAGTAGGCTGTGTGACCAGCCGTGGAGGTCAACAGCGTTTTCGGAGAGCTCATAATGCTCTGCCAGGAATTTTTCTATATTTTATCTTTTTTTATGGGCTTTTCTTCCTACAGATCCTTTGAATATATAATATAGCTTCTGGACTTTCGTATCTATGGGATTACTGCGTGTGCAAACAAGTGGGTCTCTGTGTCTATAACTCTTTCTTGTGAGTTGTCTTGGGCTCTTCTTCCTTCTGGTTGATGTTTTTTGTTATTATATTCTGATGTGTTTGTTTTATATTATTATATTATAGCATATTATATTATATAATTGTATTATCTTTTAGAAACTTGATTATTTTCTAATGAGACAGAAAAGGGGTGGATCTGGATGGGAAGGGAGCTGGGAAGCACCTGGAAAGATTAGGTGGTGGAAAGCAGAATCGGGATATATTGTATAAATTTTTTTTTCAATAAAAGAAAAAATAAGCAAATGAAATAAAAAAGAAAGTAATATCCTAAGAACCAAACTATCACCCAATCACGAAATTAAAGTTTCTGTTTTTGCTGCATCCTGTTTTCTTCATTAGACTTTGAAATTAATCATGCTCCCAAGGGTGGAAAAGCTAATATAGGTGAGATTAGCAACAGGGATTTGCCCCAGTTGCTGCATTTGTGAGCATATTACTGTCCCCAGGTGGAGTTTGAGTGGAAGCACTTAAAGTCACATCAGCGCCAAGATTAGTCTTCTTGATTAATGTCATATTTTATAAGAAGCAGTTGCAGAGCAGCCAGCCTTCCCTGCTCTAAATGGGGCATCTGTTAATGGGTGTTTATATCGGCTCATCGATTAAACTTAATTGTCTTTCCCCATGGTTTTCAGCCCGGGAAGATTTACATAGAAATGTATGGCTCCTCCCGAGATTAGCACATATTCTACATGAAAGGATAAGAGGGCAGATGAAGATGAGATCAGGGTTTATTAAACAGCTACTATGTGCCATGGACTTCTGTTTGATCCCACTCACGTCTCCCAATACGTGATAGCATTGCAGCATTACTCATAGTTTACATTAAGACCCCAAGGCTTGGTGATATTGAGCACCTAACTTCTGGGGTGTCACATACTCCCCAGGTTTCCACTTCTCAAAGATATTTGAATATTTTGTTTCCTAGTTCTTACGTCGCTGACCCACGACGCTCTGTGACTCTTCTTCTCTGGCTGGCACATCACTCGAGAAAAGCCAGTGCTCCGACTGTTCACTTTGGACATTAGCACTCAACTTAATGAGTCTCCTCTACATCCTGACAATATTCTGATGCCCTCTGTCATCCACACTCCTGACTACCTCTGTACTTTCAACAGCCTAAAAAAAAATTTAAAATAAATAAATAACTGGTGTCTAGAATGATTTGGTCATGGGAGAGAATTCAGCATAAACTTAAACCTTAAATCCACTGTTTGTAAAGGCAGTCTCCCAGTGTTGTAAACATATAAATGTTCTGATAAAACTTACCTAGTCATCATTAAAAACAGTATGTGTCACAACTAAAACGTAACTTGAATCTAAGGAAATCTCCCCTTTGTTTCTTTTGGGAATGGCATTCAGTCTCGAGTGTTTATGGCTGGTACTCTTTCACCTGAATGCCTCTCTTCAAGTCAGTAAGAAAAAAAAAACTGCTTATGCATCAGAACTTCTAAGTCTTGTGTTTACGGCTTTCTCTTTTAAAATCTACATCAGAGGAAAGTAGAGTGGCTGTCAGCATTCATCCCTCTGCAGAAGAGAATCAAGCAGCCGTAAGCAGGACCTGGAGTCCTTACGTGGAAAGGGAAAAGATCCGAAATAGTAAGATACTAATCACTCACAGTGGCCGGCATTCGGTGCTTCATGGTACGCTAGAGTCTGCTGAGAACTTGCTAACTGGAGAAGGGCTTGACAATAAGCAAATATATAAAGGTAACATAAGGGTGAAGTAAACGTGAATGGAATCAGCAGACATCAAAGGCAGGCAACAAAGATCCAAATCTGCATAATTTGATTACCCCATGTTAGAGTGAGCAGACATATTTAAAACAACAGGACAAAGTTTCTAGATCCTTAACAAAGGATTTTGTTCTCAGAAAAAAAAAATGTGTTTTCTAGTTTTTTTGTCACAGTGCACTTGTTAAAATGTACTTTTTTTTTTTTTGGTTTTTCGAGACAGGGTTTCTCTGTAGCTTTGGAGCCTGTCCTGGAACTAGCTCATGTAGACCAGGCTGGTCTCGAACTCACAGAGGTCCGCCTGCCTCTGCCTCCCGAGTGCTGGGATTAAAGGCGTGTGCCACCACCGCCCGGCAAAAATGTTTTTTCTTACTATTTAGTGTGTGTGTGTGCATGTGTATGTGATTGCATGTGTGTATGTGTGCACATATGTATATATGTGTGTTCCTGCGTATGTGTATTGTGCATGTGTGTGCACGTGTGTGCATGTGTGCACGCACGTGTGTGTCCATGTATGTGTGTGCCTGCATATGTGCATGTGTGCATGTGTGTGCGTGTGTGTGCACACGTGTGTGTGTCCGTGTGTGTGTCCGTGTGTGTGTGTACATGTGCATTGTGTACATGTGCGTGTTTGCACTACCCGTGCCACTGCAGGCACGTTGAAGTCGGAGTAACATGTGTAGCGGCCAGTTCTTTCCTTCTACCGTCTGAGAACACATCCTTGCCTACTGAGCTGTGTCCCCAGCATATATAATGTAGGTGAAGTGTGCATGTATTTAGTTTGCTAATGTTTAGATAAGATATATTCTATTTTATCTCAGGAAACACAGGTCTCCAGTATTCTTACAGTTTATCGTCCTATTTTAGTGTCAATATGCCCCATTTTCTCTCCTCTACTACTTTGTCAAGTAGTTTCTTGAGGGTGGAGAGCACTCTGCAGGATGGTGTGTTTCAGCCCTTGTTGTTGGGGAAAGCAGATTCACAGGTCATCCTCCTAGGACTGCAGAGTTACCAGTGAGACTGTGGAAATGTTTTCCACTGAGGGTTTGCTTTCCTAAGTACTTTATTACAGTTATCAGTCTTCCTTTTGGTTTGAAAGCTTTCTTCGCATATTCTGTAAAGTCACCTGAGTCCCGTGGGTCTCAGTCCTCAGGAGCGCTTACATTTCTACCTCATTTCTGACTGACAACGTTGCTGGGTAGATTATTCTTAGTTAGCAGGCCATTTTCGTTAACACTTTGAATTTAAAAGCTTTCTTGACAGGGCCTGGAGACAAAGTCTTTACATTCGCACACTGATGACCATCAGGTGTGAGTTGCATCTGGATGGGAAGGAGATGTCAAATGAGACAATTTTCTTCACTAGAGGCAGTCCGCTTTAGGAGGAGCTGGAGTTGAGAGCTGACGTCCCACATGGTCTCAGAAACTGTAGAGATCATTCCTTCATTTCCAGAAAAGAGCTCTGGGAAGTGCATCCACCAGCACACAACCACTTCCCTAAATAACTACCATTGACAGATAATTTCAGTTTTTTTCCTGAGGCATTGAAATATGTTTTCTCATTGGCATGCCTATGTGCAGGGAAAAAAATCATTGACAAATTGAATCATCTGACACTATTTTAAAAAAGGGATTCACTGCTAAAAGTTGCTAATATCATGAAAACCAGGCTGTCTGCTTCCCTGACAAAAGTATAATTGTACGGATTTGGCCTGTCATTAATTCTTAATAGGCTGCCTAATTTAGGCAGTATATCAACGATCTTCGTTGAGTCACAGAGTAATATGTCCCCCTGAAACTTGTTAGAGGTTGCTAATATGTTGTTTAGGCTAGTAAAGTGAGCCCTGCAGAATATTTCTAATAAATTATATACTATTTATCCCATTAGCATTATTTGCCCTCTGGCTCCCCAGTGCTGATAATTCCAGCATGTTCTGTATCTTTTACAAATAACAGATCTAAACCAATAAGGATGAGAATGTCTATGTTCCAAAGCAGACTCTACAGGCATAGGGAAACACAGACTGCATGACTGGCTCTCATGGATTTTCCCTCTGTTAAGAAAGAGAGGAGAAGGAGGGCTGGAGGGAGCCTGTTCCTACAACTTTAACTTCTATGCATTGTCAACTGTTGTCAAGCATTTAAATAAGGAATACCATTTCAACAGGAATGAAACAGGAATAAAATCCTAGTCATTAGCTCTCTCCTGTCTCTCTACTGACCTGTGGGGCTGGTACCTTTCACAAAGCTGTTTCACACTGTCTCTTCTTTCTATTCTAATTCCAGTTTCTGTAGGAAGAGAAAGGGATGTGTCCCTACTCTTGTGGGCTACATTAACCTCTGAGCATTCTAGGGTTCAGCAATTATGCTTTGCTGAGTCTCATTCTGACGTGTTTGTCCAGAACTGGACATTCTTTTCTATAGATAGAGCCCAAGATGCAGAAATCACAGATACTAGACAGGTAAAAGACGGGCATCTTTCTGTGAGATTTGCATCTACAAAGGGAAGGGAGTTGCTACATTATAGAAGGTTGGAAATGATTGTGGGGAGGAAGGGAAGGTGTTTCCTTCCTTGCCCATCACAGCTCATGTGCATTGCAGTCCCCAGTCTCTTTCTGCCTTCTCTGGGGAAGGGCTATTCTGACATGACCACAAAGTTTGTAAGGAATCAATTGGGGTCTCAGCTTCTCTGAGCCCTTCTTCTTCTTGGGAGCAGGACTGAATCTGCCACTCCCATCTTATCCCAAAGCTATTTGCAGCCATGGTTACAGAGATGTCTGTACAAATGGCTAAGGATGTCTAAGGAAGTACAAATGGCTTGTGTATATATTCCAACTTCACAATCATGAAAACAAAAATTGATGATTTCATGTCTATCTGTAGCCCTTTTCTTTATTTCTGGACCTGCTTACAGAAGAACAACACTAAGAATTGTTGATTTTTCAGTATCTCATGTGAGAGCCAAGGACTCCGAAGCATAGAAGAGTTGAAAAGTGATGTGGAAGTTCTGACTTAAGGTGGGGACAATATATGTGACATGATACTTAAGGTCTTGCATCCTATCTAGGCATTTTTCTTGTATTTTTTTCAAAACAATTTATTTAATTTTTGATCTGGGCAAGGGGCCAGGTTTTCAATGCTGGGACACGGGAAGCGGTGCTGTCCGGAAGAGCACTGTGTTTTGAAATCAGTGGGTGCAGTAGGTCAAGCAGCTAAATCCTTGGGCCAATGTCCGATTCTTTGTGACTGAGGCTCAGAAGAGAGTATCAGCCTTGGGAAAGAGCCTTAAATTCAGGCAGTTTTCTAAACAGCTGGAAGTCTAGCTAGGAACCAATTAGCTCTATAGTGGCAGATGGTCTCAGCCCACCAGCTCAGACCAGCACAGGATTTCTAAAGGAGCAGTGGCCAAAGTGACATTTGTCAGTGGCAGGTCTTCCACACCATTTCTGCTTTCAAGGAATGAGGAGGTCCTCTGGTGTTACCAGGTTATCAGCCAAAGGTTTTGGCTTAAATTTAAAGTGCTGAATCTAAGTAGACTTCTCAAGTCATCTTTTCCTTTCCTTTTTCCTCCTCTCTTCTTCCCTCCCTTTCTTCATCCATTCTTGGTCTGAATCATCCCTGAGGATAGAGAAAAAAATATAACAAACTTAGCCTTAGATTTACGAGGTTTGTCTACAAGTTGTTTCTTTCATAATGTTGCTCTCTATAGTTAAAATGGATACACTCTCAGTAATAAAAGCTGTGGGGAGCTAATCCAACTGTAAGTTCGAAAGAACTGTACTCTTGGTGGCCCCCAAGGGATGCTGGCTATCAAGAGAGAGGGGATGCCATGGGAAAGGAGGCCACACTCAGTATCAGGAGCAGAGACAATGCAAAAATGCTGAATACATGCTAGGCAAGTAGAAAACCATCTTAGAACTTTTAGTAATACAAATTTCTTAACTTTATGGAAAGACACATGGCTTTTCTGCTACCCAAGACAGAAAGCAATATATAGGGGAAGATGTTCCCTATCTCAAACAAACAATCCGGTGGCACCTAAATCACTCTTTTTTTCTGGTAGATTTATCACACTGTAGTTTGAATAAATAGGTTTTGGATTGTTGACAAGGGCTACCACGTAGTTGCTACCCACTTCCTCTTCTCACACAGAGCAACAGAATTCTTCCATCATTCTTTATAACAATGGCTCCAGCAACATAATTCTGCATCTAGTTTTACTGTAAATGCTAGAGATGAGCTCATGGCCTGAACTGAAAAGTATGGAGCCAGTGCTCAGCAATCTTATTATTTGTAAATTCTGCAGGGTTTTCAAATGAGGTCTGCCTGAGACCTTACACTACAAACTTTACAGGTCCAAATAAGGGAGCTATAACTACATGTGTGTGTGCACATGTGTATCTGTATACATGTGTGAATGCATTTGTATGCATGCATGTATGTGTATGTATCTGTGTGCATGTGTGTGTGTGTGTGTGTGTGTGTGTGTACTCACATGTGCATATATGGGGAGGGGACTTCCAGGAATATAGCTGTTGAAAGGCCCAGCCCATGAAGCATCCAGAATCTCTCTGAGACAGATGAATTACAGAGTGAGGAAGATAGTTGAGTCTTAATTACTACTTACAAGTTTCAAACTTCAAATGTTTAATTTCACGGGGAAAATAATTTGATATCAGGCTTTAATTCACTTGGACTGTAATATATTTTGACTTTCACTTGAAAGAAGATTTAATCTTTGAACTTCAGCTTTGCCCTGGGTCTTTTATACTATTAGGGTCTTTATATTAAAAGTATGAGGTCTTTTCCAAGGTATTGGAATCTCACAACCAGAGAAAATTTATACTGTCTTTATGGTTGTCATTAATTCTCCTTGAAGAAGTTGTGATACACTGTTGAAAAAAATGAAGCTGGCCATAACTTAGAAATGGCACTAGAACAGAATGGATTTTAAGCTTCAGATTACAACTGGCATTAAAGTTGATTTGTTTAATGAAATGAGCATATACATTTCAGGGTATTCTAGAAGCAAATTCTACAGCTGTCTGGGGCACCAGGAGAACTAAAAAAGTGTTAATGATGCCATCCTCAAAATGAGGGAATATGTCCTGATACGCGTACATCTCCCCTTCTTGGGTCCTTGGGACACAGTATATGTTATGGCTTCAATTTTCATGAACTTGGAGAAAAATAAATCTGGGGAATCGGGGGTGAATGTTTTCTTCCCACTCCTGATGATTCCTTCCAGGTAAATACAGAGCTACTCGCCATAGCCTCGCCCTGAGCTGTGGACTCCATCTCAGAAGAGGCTAGGCAATGTGTGACTGGCACACTGGGGACACCAACTCTGGCATGCATAATTCCCCTCCCTGCTGCGTGAGCCACTAGCAGGAATCAGGCTTCCTTGTTAGCTGTCTCTGGAGCCCACATCAGCTACTCCTTAAGCTAGACCTTTCCCTGAAGGTTCCAGGACTGAGGGAGATAAGGAGCGATGGAGTGTCACTGTGAGTGGTCTGACCCTGTCCTGCGGAGGCAAATCTGACTCATTCAGAGATTTGATATTAGCAAGGTCATGTGTTCTAGTTAATTCCTCATGGAAGATCCCCGCCCTTTATCTGCCCCCAATTGATTCATCATTCACTGTACTTCACATGGAATCAGAGCTCACCTGTACAACTTGCTGGTAACAGGAACCAACCACGTCTCTGGGAATCTAATCTTCTCCTCTGTAACTCAAAAGTAAAGCCTACCTCACTTTGGGAGTCATGACTAGGAAACTCATTACTAGACATGGTGTCAGTTTAGGTCTGTGAACAAATGCACTAGCTCAAGCTTCGCTGCAAGAGAGAGACAGAGGCTAGCAGAGCTGGCAGTCTGAAGCTCTCCAAACAGAATGAGACCAAGTCCAAGAGCCATCCATCCAATAGAGGGGCCATCCAAGCCCAAGCATGCGCAGTTCTTTCCTTGCATATCCATCTGCTAAAGAACGGCCATCCCCATGGGGCGAATGTGAATGGCAAGTAACACAAAGGTCAAGGACTTGAATGAAGCTCATGGGGATAGAAAGGAAGTTTAGTAGCACCCTCAAAGGTGGGGTTTCTGTGTACGGATTAGATGAAGGAAGGTGCCCAGAGCTATACAAACATTTGTAAACCCACACCACACGAGGAAACTGAAATTTTCACCCTGTGAAAATTCTGTCATGTGAATCAGATCTTTTCAATCACACTGAAGAAAAGGAAGTATAATATCAATTTGGAATTTGCAATCCTTTCATTAAAAGAGGCTGAAATACTGGTATGTGTGTGTACCGTGTTATATCTAGCCTAGTTACTGGAGTGGATATGTAAATAATGTATTATCTCTCCTAGTCCTAATTTTTGACACACTTGATAATGATTTTCATTATTAGAGGATGTCTCCTACAGCCCCTGACAGTAAATGCCATCCCGAGGCAGTGTACACTAATCTATACATTACACCCATATTTTAACAAATAAAATGTGAAAGAAAATACCATAGACCCGAACCAGACACAATGGAATGGAATGCAGTGGAGTAGGGAGAATGGAAATAGTGGGGGGTGGGGTGGGGGGTGGGGGGAAGATGGAGAGTGGGGTTGGGGAGGAAGAGATGGCAGTGGCTTGGTGAAGATGGCCTGGGCTGGCCTGGATTGCAAAGAAATCCAGAATTGCATCACAGAAGGGTTGTTCTACAGATGAGGAAAGGAAGCCACAACATTACAGAACTTGCCTGAGGTCATTCCCTTATTAGTGGGATTGCTGAAAAAGGCATCTAGTTTTACTGAGCTCAGCAATACATTGTTCCGATATACTGCCTCTGGTAATTTGCTCGGGTCTGAAGCGATGTTTTCATTTGTTGGCTGCTTTTATTTTGTCTTTATGCCTGGACTTTTCACCTTACTTAGTTTTATAATTGGATGAAAATCACCGGAGGAAGGAACAACATGAGGCTTTTCTTTCTGGGCCCACGGAAGATGTCCCTTTAGGAATCTTGATGGTTATGTTCAGCGGCCGTGGTTCATCACTTGGACATACTATGGGAATGGATTTTTCTCTTGAGATAAGATACCCAAATGCATTTTTAAAAACTTGACATAATGGAAAGAGTCAAACTTGTGCAACAGTGGGATAATATGAAGATCTCTCCTGACCCTTCACTGTTTGCCATATGGACACACAACCTAAGATTTCCATCTACGTGGCTGCCCTACATTACTTCAAATTAATTATTACACAGCAAAATACTTCGGAATATAATTATAAAAGATTGGAACTTCTCTTTAAATACAAGCACAGCATCTCCTTTGCACTTAGAATATTGATATTTGCCTGGAGTCACTGAATATTGATATATATTTTGCCTGGTTTGTTATGTTGAATCAGGATAAAATTACTGCAGCTGTTTACTGATTTCCTAAACTGCTGATTTTCCTCTCTCTCCATCTCTTACCTTCAGATAACCTTGTTTAAAGATCAGGTCGTCTCTTACAGTATTTCCTATAGCTAGAGTTTGATGATGATACTTCTCTGGGGCTAGGGATACCTTAATGGCTGAGCACTGTCCTCAGGGCTGGGGCTACAGTTCCATAGATGCCCCCTCCTCTGTGTCATACCCTAAGTCTTGTCTCTGATACTGGAAAAACAAAACAAAATAAAACAAAAACCCAAAGTGGTGCCTTGTATTTCATGTAAAATGGTAGTTAAAAACATCATTAAACTCAGGTTTCTTTCTTTTTTTCACCAAGAATGTTTTGTGGATGCCTAAGAGATGGATTAGTGAGCTTGCCACCGAGCCTAAAGACCTAAATTCACCTCCCAGGACCACATGTTAGAAGGGGAGCACTGAATGTGTCAAGTCATTTTCTGACCCTGCATATGCCCTCATTAGTACATAGATGCCCCCACACAGCTCACAAATAAGTAAATGTCAAAACAATGACAGTTTCATAAGAGGCAGATAAAATTGTGCAATTTTCACTTTGTGTAATGGCACTGCCTATGCAAAATATAATCCATATAGATTATATTCTTATTCTAAAACTTTTGTACTTACTAGCCAAAATATTTATATCTAAAATCTTCTTACCATGTTCTTGCTACCTTGAAATATGCATTGTTTAGAACATGGAGATTCTTTTGTCATCCCCAGCTAGACCTGGCGCACCCAAATGATACCTGCTATGTTTTTATCACCTCTGGTTCTTGGGGCGTTGATTGTTCTCAGTTGGTTGGTCAAGACAGAGCTAGTCATGTGCTTACAGATGGTGACCAAAACTGCACCTCTCCTTAAGTGTTTTGGATTTGTCATCTGGAGCGCATGGTCTTCCTCGGGCTTTGTCCATCATGGTGACTGATAGCTCGGAGTGACTGTTCCATCAGATATAACAGACTAAGGTCACAGATACACCGGACTGACGCCACAGCATGTGGAACTTGGAGCTCAAGAAATGCCATTTTGCACGTAAAATGTTCATGTGAGACTGAGACTGTAGGACTCCTTGCTGCCATCCTGCTTTCAATTTGATTTATCAGCTTTTGCTCTAGTTAATTATAGGATCCATTAGCACTTATCTGATTCATTTTTGCTTTTATTATGAGCTGGAGAATAAAATATGTTTGAGGTATTTTTAGTTGCTTGCACTTACTGTTATAATCCACATATCGGCTCCTTACTGTTTAGCAAGTGAGAATCACTTGAAAACTGCATCTTCCCTCTCCAAATGCAACCACACGGGGCTTGTGAGAACTTCTTTACGTCCTAGTCTAATGTGACAGCCCAGAATTGTCTCAAACATTCCTCATTTCAAAACTGGAATCAGGGCTGGAGGGATGGCTCAGAGGGTAAGAGCACTGGCTGCTGTCACAAAGGACCTGGAGTTGAATTCCCAGCACCCACATGGCAGCTCACAACTGTCCGTGGCTCAGTTCCTGGGTATCTGACAGCCTCACATAGACATAGATGCAGGCAAACTATCAAAACTGGAATCAGAGTTTCTCCAAAAGCTCTCGGTCCTTTTAGGATAAAATAGAAATCCATCAGATGTTCCACATTCAAATTCAGGACTGTAGAGTTTTCCTAACATCCTTGTTCATGTTTCTGTGTTTTTCTTTCTCTCTATGAAATGTGTGAAGTCCTGGTTACAGCAACATGGTTATAAATATGCCTTATTACAAAAAAAACAAAATATTACTCAAATGTGTATCAATAATGAGATGAATAAAAGTTCTTTCTCCACCAATGATAGCATATGCAGGAGAGGATGTGGAGTAACGGGAACACTCCACTGCTGGTAGGAATGCAAACTTGTACAACCACTCTGGAAATCAGTTTGGTAATTTGTCAGAAAATTGGGAATCAACCTACCTCAGGACCCAGCAATACCACTCTTGGGCATATACCCAAAAGACGCTCAAACATACTACAAGGGCATTTGCTCAACTATGTTCATAGCAACATTATTTGTGATAGCCAGAGCCTGGAAACAACCTAGATGACCCTCAACTAAGGAATGGATGAAGAAGGTGTGGCACATTTCCACATTAGAGTACTACTCAGCAGGAAAAATCAATGACATCTTGAAATTTGCATGCAAATGGATGGAACTAGAGAAAACCATCCTGAGTGAGGTAACCCAGACCCAGAGAGATAAACATGGTAGATACTCACTCATAGTGGATAGTAGTTATAAAGCAAAGGATGTTGAGCCTATAGTTCATGATCCTAGAGAAGCTGGATAACAAGGTGAACCCTAAGAAATATATACATAGATCCACCTGGAAAGGGGAAATAGAATCTTCTGACAAGATTGGGAGCATGGGGTTGGGAGGAGAAGGGAGGGTGGAAGGGGAAGACAAGGGGAAAAGAGGAGAGGGAGGAGAACTTGAGCCCAGGATAGTTGAGATGGAGGAAGGTCAGAGATGAGAGCAAGGAAAGAGATATTTTGATTAAGGGAGCCATTATGGGGCTAGCAAGAAACCTGGCACTAGAAAAATTCTCAGGAATCCACAAGGATGACCTAAGCTAAGACCCTAAACAATAGAGGAGAGGGTGCCTGAACTGGCCTTGCCCTGTAGTCAGACTGATAAATATCTTAAATATCACCATAGAACCTTCATCCAGCAACTGATGGAAACAGAGGCAGAGACCTGCATTGGAGCACTGAACTGTGCTCCCGAAGTCCAGTTGAAGAGTGGTGGAAATAAGAATATGAGTAAAGAGGTCAAGACCTTGATGGGTTCACCCACTGAAACAGTCTACCTGAGCTAATGGGAGCTCACCAACTCCAATCGGACAGGGAAGGAAACAGAATAGGACCAAACTAGACCCTCTGAATGTGGGTGACAGTTATATGGCTGGGGCAGACTGAGGGGCCACTGGCAGTGGCACCAGGTTTTATCCCTACTTCATGTACTGACTTTTGAGATCCTATTCTCTTTGGATGGATGCCTTGTTCAGCCTAGATATAGTAGGGAGGGCCTTGGACCTTCCCCAAAGCAATGTGCCTTACCCTCTCTGAGGAGTGGCTGGGGAGTGAAGTAGGGGATAAGTTGAGTAAATTGGAGAAGGGGAGGGAATGGGCACTAGGATTGGTATGTAATATAAAAAAGATAATTTATTTTCTTTTTAAAAATAAAATAAACTAAAGAAAGTTATTTCTCTACCTATAATTCTCAAAACCTAAGCTTCAGGTTTCAGGTATATCTCATAGTTAGGTAATGAAGTTGGCATACTTTAATGTCACCTGAAACAAGTGAACGTGTGACTAGAGCGTACCTCAACACAATTGCATTCACCTGATTCTCTGTTCTCTTAGAAGGATGGTATTTTGAAAGTTTAATTTAATTGCATTATGAAATATTTATGTAGTGTCAAAACCCAGTCTGAAAAAGACAGTTTATTCGGGGAAGGGTGATGTTTATTCCGATCCCTTCTTAATCTCCCCTCTAAGGAACTTTCTGTGCAATATTGGATTTTTGTTTTCATCAGAAAATACATCTGTTTCCAATCTCACCACCCCCTCATGAGCAAATAAATTCATACAATAAATAGCTCCTCCACTAGGCTCTCCCCACCCAACACTGAACACCTCTGTAAAGCGGAACATCAAATATCCCGTCTTTCCTTCTACAGGTCTGTCGGCAGACCCATTCTCTGTTCAGCGAGAGCCCACTTGAGGCTATTCCATCTCATCCAGTTTCTCCTGATCCCTGCAATGCTGTGGTGAAACAGCCTCAAGATGATTTGGTCTTCTGTGTGTTCTTCCAGTGTGTTTTCCATAGAGATTTCTAGAAATGAAAGTGTACCTTTGTCTTAGAGTTCCCTTGGCTGTGAAGAATCACTATGACCACAGCAAACCACCACAACCGTAATATAAATTTCATTGAACAGTACTAAGTTCCTTTTCATAGCTGGTGTAAATTTTATGTCCAGCTGAAGTATGTGTAATAACCCATCTCTCACAGCCTTAATCTGTTAAATTACATTGTCAGACCTTTGCATTTTTGAAATCTGTTAGAATGTGAATATATATATATATATATTCACACACAACACACACAAACACTTCTTTGACATGTCTGATAGGACAATTAAATATGGAACATGAAAATAAACTACCATCTTAACAGAAATGAATTCAACTGAAGGAGTTTTGTCCATTTTAAATCATAAAAGCAAACGTTTTTCTCCCTCTGGCTCGCTAGGCATGCAGCCGAGCATTTTGTGGGCTCTGAGTGCTGACTGTTTAAACGTGCCTTTGGTCTTCACATGGCACAGAAAGCAAACCATTCCTGGTATACACTTGACTCGAATTTATCCTCATATACCAGCCTTGTCAGACAACACCCTGTTTGAGATATTACTTAGGAAAACTACACTGACCCTAGGTTGGTGGCTAAATCAGATGATTGTCATGCAGTCTCAGGGGGGTTGACCTTCATCCTGCCGGGTACACCTCTGAGTCAGTGTGCTGCATCCACACACGGGTACCTAACAGCCTTCCCTAGCTAGCCTCACAGCCTTGTACTGACAAGTTAATTTTCTCCCATTTTACTACTTAACCTCCCCGTAACCTCAATCTGTGCAAGGTTTAATGATCAGGACTTTGGCGACCCAGTAGAGACGCAGTTTCTCTACCTGGTTTGTCTCCAGTTTTAATGACTAGGGAACAAGGCAGGGTGTTGATACAAATATTGTTACTGCATATCCCCAGGTAGTCAGCCACTTGTGCATCTTCCCTTTAGTGATTCTGTGTGAACTACAGCTGTCTACTCTTTAACTACATGAAGTTGACAGACAAATGTTTCCCTCCTCTGTTTCTGGTCATTATTCATTCATTCATCCCACCTTTTTTGTTCTTTTAATTTCAATGCAGCTCCAACAAGGACCCCTTTATTTTACATCTTGTAGCTACTTTCCTATAAAATAATAGATGAATGCGAGCAAGCCGTGTCTTGCCTTTACTTAAATTTCTGCTACACCAATAAAGAGCATTTTTTTCAGAGGTGAGCTTCCTTGGATGGTTCTTAAAATAGAGGCTTGCTTCAAATAACGTTTTGGAAGAAATAAGTGCGTATCATAATGAAGAACTGGAACTGGGATTGGAAAATACATTAAGTTTATAACTGACTTGTGGACTGGATTCTAGCTAGAGAATTGTACACCAGCGTTCTGTGTTTCAATGACTAAAAAGATTTGTTACATTAGATATTAAACATTTTCATGGTCCCATCCCAACTGTGTGCACCTAGAGAGAAAAAAAGAATATGAGACTTAGGAAATTTAAAGAGGGAAAGATCTATCTTGGCTCACAGTTAAAGGGGATGCCAGCCATCATGGCTGGGGACGTGTGCCAGCTGTCATGGTAGAAATTTGATCACACCAAAGTAGAGTAGTTGGGAAAGGAGGAGGGTCCAAGCTGTAAGCTTCAAGGTCACAAAGATCCACTTCCACCAGCTAGGCCTAACCTCCCAATGGTCCACAACACCTCCAAACATTAGCACGCACAAGGAACCAAATATTCAAATCCATGGGCCTGTGGGAGACACCATACATCCAAAGCAGAACATATCCCAAACTTTTTTCAATGAAAGTTAACTAATATAAGAAAATTGTGTGAAATGTCTGAAATTTTGCATTTGCAATTTGTTATGAGGTGTGTATGTGTATTGTGTGGTGTGTGTGTGTGTGTATGTGTGTGTGTGTGTGTGTGTGTGTATAGGTCAGGGATTAACAATGGGCATCTTTTTCAGTCCCTCTGACCTTAGTTTTTGAAAGAGAATGTCTCACTGGACCTGGAGCTCACCAATTTGACTGGCCAACAAGATCCAGGGTTCCTTCTCCCTCCCTGTACAGAACTAGGGTTGCAAGGCATACCGTAATGTCTAGCTCTTACATGGGTTCTGGGACTGAAACTTGGGTCTTTATGCTTGCCCACAAACACTTTACCAGCTGAGCCATCTCCCCAGCCCCTGTTTGGGAGCATTTTAATGGCTCTGAAATCCTCTGAAATCCTCAAATAGAGGAACTGAAGAAGAAAAAGCCTTCAACCCTCTGTGAACTTTTACTGTCAGATATTCTGATATCGATCATTTTCAGAAACCACTATCTACTACATTATTTGGATCATGCATCTTTGGGAAGGGCATAGCGCCGGGGAATGTTATTCACTTTTTTAAGATTTGAAAAACATATCTACAACCTGACTGTGGGCATTAAGCGTTAGTGGTTAGATAAAGGTCAAGAAGAACAGTATTTACCAGGTTCCTGTGTGTGATTGGCTTCTTGTATGTTCACATGAAGGGAGACTGTGTATCAAACAGGTCATTTCCTTTGTAAATTATTCACATGCATGTTTGAACATGTTTGTGACTTACAATTTGTCAGAATAAACTATGTCTTCCCTTTCCTTTTCCATTGTCACCTCTGTGCTGATAACAAACTCACATAGACAGACAAGTAACAACAGACTTGAAGCAAAGTGCCAGTGGAGGGGTTATCCTAGGAAAGGAAGCAGGGAAAGGTTACATTGGTTTCTAGAAAATACAACATTTTCACAAAGAGCAGAGGCAATGAAAACTAGGAACAGTTATGTTGCTGAATTGGGCTCATATCCACCCATCACTCAGTAGATTTGCCCAATACAGACCCTAGCAAGTGTTGAGATCTGCCAATTGACCATATCAGTTAAGAGAAGTGGGGGATGGGATCAACCGTATTTCTTTCTTTTTTTTTTTTTTTTTTTTTTTTTTGGTTTTTTGAGACAGGGTTCTCAGTAGCTTTTTGGAGCCTGTCCTAGAACTAGCTTTTGTAGACCAGGCTGGCCTGGAACTCACAGAGACCACCTGCCTCTGCCTCCCGAGTGCTGGGATTAAAGGCGTACACCACCACCACCTGGCCAGCCGTATTTCTTAAAACCGGCAATCCCTGAGAGTCTCAACCTGAGTCTGTGCCAGTAAATAACCAAAAGGGTGGGAGGAAAACTCTCTCAGGAAATTTGTGTCTCAAAAGCATTTACCTTTTTCATCTCAGTGTCTCTATATGTCATAAATCAATACACTTTTTAAAATCTTAAAGGTATTTTTTAAATTGAAAGTAAAGTTCTCCTAAAACAAAGAAAGTATGGTGTCTCAGTTAGGGTTTCTGATGCTTTGAAGAGACACCATGGCCAGGGCAACTCTTAGAAAGGAAGACATTTAATTGGGGTGGCTCGCTCACAGTTCGGAAGTTAAGCCCATTGCTGTCATGGTGAGAAGCGTGGCAGTGTGCAGGTGCCATGGTGCTAGAGGAGCCGAAAGTTCTTACATCTTACTCGGCAACAGCAGCGGTGTGTCTCACATGACTTGAGCATACCTGAGTGCTCACAGCCCACCTCCACACTGACACACTTCCTCTAACAAGATGGCAGCGGCTCCAACAAGGCCACACTTGTTAATAATGCCACTCCCTTTGGGGGCCATTTTCCTCAAGCCACCACAATGACTATGGTGCTTCTGTGTCTACTCTGTTTCGTATTTCCCTTTTATCATATGTTACAGTGACTGCAATTATACTCCACTGTATAAAACTTCTTTCCCATTTTACTTGCCAAAACATTACACACATACACACACACATATGCACACACACATGTATATATAATTTTTAGTATTTTTGCTACTTGGTTTCTTAATAACTTTTTTCTCTGCCACCATCGTAGACACTGACTATGATGTGCATATATTTATTACAGAAGAAGTCAAAGTGAATTTCATAGCTAATTATCAAATTAAAAATTATGCACACAGTATAGCATTATTCTTCCATCACTCTAAAAACTTAAACTGATAAATACATAGCCCATCCAAACGTGCAGTATCTGGAGTCAAACTTTCACAGAGAGCTCTCAGTTGATGGTGCAAAAATAAAAGTGATTTACTGAAATCACTTTAACTCAAGCATCTGTATTCAAATGTACAGACTCGTCTAATAAATATTCATGAAATTTAATTTAATATTATTTCAATGCTTTTTAAATGGCCTCTTAGAACACAAGCTAATGAAGTTCCTAAGGATGAATTCATTTCATCTAATCATGAATAACGCTCCCATTTTTCTGAACATTCCAATGTGTTGCAGGAAGTGCCAACTTTTCTGGGTGCCTTACCATGATCAATCTTATCTGTCTGCTGTTTATACCTTCTCTCTCTCCCTCTCCCTCCTGAATTCATAATTTATGTTCTGATCTGCCTGGTCAGATCACAACAACGATGGCAGGTTTGAAGCTCTTAGTAAAGATGAAATCACACAATATCAAAGATGATTTAGTGCAGTACAGTTTACCACACTGATGAGAGGAGCCACTGGAAGAGTGGAGAAGGCAGCAATGCCTAAAGAATGGTCTGGATGTCCTTCATTCTCCTAGTTACTTTGTATTCCAAGTTCTTGTTATTGAGCATAAAGCTATTCATGTAGAACAGATCCCTGAGTTCATGTCATGTGTCATGTTGTTCTTTCAATGGGTGATAATTTGCTGTATTTGACATCTAAAGATTCTCCAACATGCAAATGTGTGTTAAATGATGTAGGAGCTAGATAAGCACTCTGGCATGCCGCTGCTGAGTGGAGTCCTCAGCCACCATGCTTCTGATACGGGTAAGCTTTAGTTCAGTTCTTTCTAGCCATTACTTTTACTCAAAGGCTGATAATGTCTTTCCTTAAGTCTATCTATGCTTTTAGATTATCCTCCAGATTACATAATAGGCCATTCGTTTATGTGGAGAATAGATATATCAATAGTGTATATTAACTCCGTCTTATATTTTTAAAAATATTTAAAAAATTAACCTTAGGACAGGCCTTTTCATTGACTCACAGATGTTTTCTGTAGCTAAAGGTTTCTCTCATGAAAATAAATATCAGTTGTTGAAGGCACTCCTCCGTATTCCACTTCACATTATGCGTGAAGGAAAACCGTGTCCTTCACCTCACGGCTAGTTGTAAGTTCCTGAGCATGGAGTTCAATGAGCATCAGCTAGAAGAGAGAGTTTCTGTCACACAATGAATTCCTTTGTTCATCTTTTGCTGCAAAAAGGTCATGTTGATGCACAGAAGGAATTATTTATATTCCCTACATCATTCAACATGCTGGAAAAATCAGAGGCTGTTAGTGCTTCTGACTGCTTCCAACATTCAGTAGAACAACCGTTGTGCTCTGTCCACTTCCACGTAGGCAGAACCCAGCAGTTAAACACGGGCTTTGCTCAGAAAGCAGCCTCCCGAGAACACCATGTGCCGGGCAAGCAAAGCATTGCTTATGCTGTTCAATGAGTCCATTTGGTCTGATTAAGCTGGACTTTCATTTGTACAATTTAACCTAATATTTTCAGGGAGAATTAATATTTCTCCAGTCAGCAGCTATGTCTCAGTTGGCCCCTGGAAGACTGGTTTATGGATTTTCCAGTAACGATCCATCTAGCCATTCTTTTCCTCTTTGTCTTGTGGTGTAATGTATCTTCACCACCTTTAGGGGGAGCCCAGGTGTT
>JAQHUG010000160.1:2726498-2756308 GCA_028555095.1 Dicrostonyx torquatus
TAAAAAAATGAAAAAAAGTAAAAAAAAATCCACTCATGATGCATTTGCCAGTATGTTCTATTCTATTTCACTCATCAATCTCTCTGTGTCACACTTCCTCCTGGTAAAATTCACACAGGCCATGAGTTATCTAAGGTATTGTCATTGTCAACTCAGCTAAATAAAAGTTTAAATAAATATAAAGTCAAACTACAAATTCCAATAACATTTAAAAATATCTTTCTAAATATGTTTTCTATTTAGGAAAATGTTATCAAGCTTTCTTGGGTTTAATTCCAAATTAAATCCTTAACCTATTCAAGTGCACCCTAACACAATGATCTATTTACCGATCCATCACTTGGTGTGTCTGCTAAGACGGGCAGGTGGTCTCTTTCAGAAATACCATTAGATAATGATAATGATTGCAATTAGGTGGTAATGATCTTGGTCATTTACATCATGCAGAGTCATTTGTATAAATGATTTTTTTTGTAAGTATGGCATGTAGCTGGAAGGAATCAAAAGATATTTCATTCCTGGGTTACAATTTCCATAAATAGATACAATTAGTCATATGGGTTTAGGAAGTTTCTTCTTTGTTTCTATTTAATAAGGCAAATTACATCATTATTTTCAGGGGTGTGAGCTGGCGAAGGTTCATAGCAAATGCAGTTTCCTGTTTAAACACTCTCATCTCCCAGCCAGACCTCTGGTGTTTTGTTTTGGGACTGAGCCTTGCTAGGTAGCTAAGCTAAGCCTTGAACTTGTCGTCAGCCTCTCTCTGCATCTGGAGGGCTAGGCTCTCGGCTTCAACCACCAAGCAGAGAGAACAAACTGGAGGTAGCAGAAAGTTTTTAACCTCAAAGACTGCACTAGGTTCCCAGTGTTGTACTTTCTCCACCACAGCTGTGTCACCTACACCTTCCCAAAGAGCACCACCAACTGGGGTTCAAATGTTCAAATGTCAAACTTGAAGGCCTTTTCTCACTCAAAGCACCTCAATAGCTCCCACCAGGTTTAACATCGTAGTCCAGCCTCTACCTCTGCTTGAAAGGAAACCAGTTTAAGGCAGAGCCCTGTAATGTCCCTCCACATTTTCCCTGTAGGTCCCATGGGTCACCCCTGCTCCTGGGGTTTATCTTGAGGATAGTGTCTGGCCAGCCAGCATTTCCTGTTGGCATTCAGCTGATCTTCTTTCTAATGACCCAGGTCTCTTGTGTGTTCTTTCAATCTCCAGGCTCTTGGTACAGTGGCACGCGAACTGTACCCAGAGAGTGGCGCAGGCGCTACATTTCCCTTTGCTTGTTACAGAAACTGTGACCCATTTACCATTTATGAAGGAGCCAACTCCAGTCTCCAACACAACCAAACAGAGATAAAATGGACCAAAAGATGTGGAGTAACCCTGGAATTCTGCCTGCCTCTAATGAACCACTAAGAACATAATCCGAGATGAGGCAGGTTATTTTCCATTACTCTTATGCTCTAAAATAGAGTATGAATAAGTTATCTAGATTATACACAATTTTTTGAAATACGGTATGAATCTTTAAGCCAGCCATTATGTTCGCATATGAACTCTGCAAAAGCACAATGTAGTCCAATCAAATCAGCACGTTTCTTTGCCTCTCTTAAATAAATTCCAGTCTGTGGTCTTTGGAAATGCATTAGCTTCTTTAGTACATATGACTAAATAAAATACATGTTAGCAACTCATAAAAGATTTGTCCATAAGCCATTTAACAAGACCTACATCATTAGCACACATCGCATGTTAGTGCTGCAACCCTTCCCACTAACAGAAGGATAACCTGGATCTTGGAGGTCAAGTGCACATGCATGGCTAACAAGGAGCAGAAATGGGATAAAAACTGGCTTTTCTTTTAGACCTTTGTTCCGTACACCGTGTCACACTGCTTTGTCTCACTGGATAAGGAAAGGAAATAGACTTTGTTAAGGGCAGGTGGACATAGCAAGTTTCCTGACTAGTGATATATTAGATCCCATCTGAGCCGAAAAGATTTTCTCACCAACCACACAACAATAAATAACATTATTTTCTATTTATACAAGTGGCTGCAAGTTTCTCTTTTGTAATCATTTTCTCTAAGATAGGAGAAATTTAACTACTTAAAGAAAATCTCTGTTGGACCCTTCAGGACCACAGGTCTAATCAGCAGAGAATG
Organism: Dicrostonyx torquatus; assembly: GCA_028555095.1. Taxonomy (NCBI): domain Eukaryota; kingdom Metazoa; phylum Chordata; class Mammalia; order Rodentia; family Cricetidae; genus Dicrostonyx; species Dicrostonyx torquatus. The sequence goes on from JAQHUG010000160.1 coordinate 2,728,667, forward strand.
CTGTCTATGGGTGGAAGGGTTTGCCTCCGAAAGAAGGCTTTGGAGAAAGCCTGCCCTGCAGCTGAGCTCATCACTCAATACATACTGAAATGAGGGCTTCTTTTTTAAATTTTTTAGAATCTCTTTTTTCTTCTTTGAGAGTTTCATACACCATATATGCTGTTTAGATCAGATAACTCCCCTACTGCCTCCCTCCACCTCCTCCCCTGTTCCCACCACCCCTTGCCTTTCCTGGACCCACTGTGTGCTGCCTGTATGTACGAGTGTGGAGGACCACTTGCTGCAGCGTCTGTAGCCTCTTTGGGGCTGTATCATTGAAGAAAACTGACTCACTGCCAGCAGCTAGCAGTTACCAACAGCTCTTCAGTTAGGGGTGGGAGTTCATGAGTCCTTCCCCTATCCACACTGGGATTTGGGTCGACTTGGTCCTGTGCAGGTATTATGCATACAGTCCCAGCTCTGTGCATTCATGTGTGTGACCGCCTTGTCCTGCCCAATAAATCCTATATTGCTGCAGGTGTCTACTCTCTCTGGATCTTACAGTCTTTCTCTTTCCTCTTCCTCAGTGATCTCTGAGCCTTGAGGGATGGGGTAAGGCATGCATGACTCCACTGTCTGTTATTCCCTGATTAGTTGCTGGTCTCTATATTAATTGCCATGTAATGTATACAGAAGCTTCTCTGATGAGGGTTGAGAGACACGCTGATCTACGGGTATAAAGATAAGAACTTAGAGGCAGTTACTACTATGTCCATTTAGCAGAACAGCGGTATTAGGTTCTTCTCTAGGGTCCATGACCTGGTTACTCAGGAGTCTTCTGCCCAGGTAACGGTAAGAATTCTGACTTGTTAAATTAAAGTCAAGTGAAAAGTGTTGGCTAGTCCCACAACATTCAGGCCTCTATTGCCCCAGTGGGCATGTCTTGCTGTGACATGGGTAAGTTTTAAGAATGTGTATCTGTGTGGGGATGTATGTATATGAGTTCAGTGCCCAAGGGGGCCAGAAGAAGAGTCAGCTCCTCTGGGGCTGAAATTATAGGGTCCTGTGAGCTTCTCTGATGGGCACTGGAAACTGAAGGGCATTGGGGCTCTTCTCACCATCACTCCAGCTCCATAAATGATAATTTCTAAGGTCTGAAGGCCAATTGGTTCTATTCAGGGGTGGTGTTCTCTTATGAACATTATTTACATTTGAAATCACCCTCCAAATTTGGCAACTGGTCATTTTACTGAATGTAGAAAAGTTAATGAACATCCTCAACAAATAAATTTCTTGAGCATTCTTTCTTATGATCCAAAGGAGAATTTAGTAAGTCTCTGTGTTTTCCGAGTTTTTCAGAGAGTGATTGTGGGTAGTGGGTATAAAGACAGCCACTGCAATGGCATGGCAAACTCACTTTGGTTATAACGGAATCGTGCCACTGTCTGAGTGTTAGAGGACTGGTTTTGTATTGCTGGATATACTTAACGGTGAAAATGCAGTGCAAACTATTCTCTGACAACAAACTACTGTGCCTCTGAATTAAATAGTAACAATCGACCCTACAGGGGGAAGGAATTTCTGGCCTTTAAAGGAAAGAGCCCGGTGGGGACTTGAGCTACTTCCTAAATTTCTCTGCTCTCTCCTAGCAGCAATCACCTAACTCCGTACATTCATAAAGGCAGCTTTGAGTTACCAGAGCACAGATTCCAATCCAAAGAGTGGGAAAAGACTGTTGGAATGGTGGCTTGGAAGCCAAAGACGGCATTTCTCTGAAAAAGACACACTTTGGTACCATCCCGCAGCTATTTTTGGCTATATTTATACAGGGCTCACACATGTGACTCCAGTATTCTTGAGGCCAGGGCAAGAAGCTGACACTAGTTCAAGGTGTGCATGGACTCCACAGGGAGTTCCAGGACACGCTGGGCTGCATAGTGAGAACCTGTCACAAACAAACCAACAAAACGGCATAAGGCAGAACTTCAAAAAGATGTAAGACAGACACAGGCTTTATGTCACTCAGCTCTGCGCTTTGTCAGTTTTCACACACATTTGGAGAATGCCTTGTGTCTGGAAAAGAACTAGCCCTTAGACATTGTTTAATGGCAGGTCTCATGAACACAAATGTGAAAAAGAAAAACAAAACCAGTCTTTCCATAAAATTCAAATCACTTTTATTAAACGATATATAGCATTTGTAAAACGTGTTCAACTTACAATAACATAGTTACCACAAATAAATTAGAATAAACAATTCAATACTTTGTGTAATATATTTTTACATTTTCTCCACATGTGTCTCTTGAGCATATTTTCAAGAGAAAATGCAAGCTGGGTAATGACAAATTTACATGGCATTTTCTGTACTTGGAGATTAAAGAGATTTATTAATTAATTAGGCCAATGCTAGAAATAAATACATTTTCGTGGCTCACATCACAGATGTTCATTTCAGACTTAGCTGAGAGATTGATGTGATGCTTTGGTCATGTGACATTCCTGCTTCACGCTGACTTAGACTGATGGAGACAATGACATGATCTTGTGGTTTCTGAGATCATCTGACACTATGCCCCTAAGTAGGAGAAAAGAGAGCTGTAATCAGAGCATGCTACTTCCACCCCAAACCCGTGAGCTGACTCTCACATGGCTGCATACACCTGCAAGAAACACGCACAAACTAAAAGAGGAAGTAAGACAGTTTCCTGAGGATAAGACAACTAAATTGGTATTTACCCACAGTGTCAATCCCAGACTTTAAATGTCTCTAAATAACAAGTTGTATTTTTTTTCTACCGTGGAGTTAACTCCTAGCAGAGTTAATCAAAATTGTATATTAGCATAAATATCTAAAAGGTACGGTGCATTTTAGTTAAGATGCACTGTCAGTGGGAAGGGACGGAGAGATTCATCAGATCACCTCAATGAAAAGCATCACTGAGCAGAGTCCTACGACTTAAGGGAGTGGGCAGAAACGGAAGTCAGGGAAGCCCTAGCAATGAGCTGATGCCTTTCCCCTTCCCCAGCTCCCAATTTCTTCTCTTATTGAACTACTGTCTCCATGCAATGATTGCCACTTTCTCCTTACTTTAATAGATTACCCAGGCACAATCCTCCCATCTCATAACACAAGCTCCCTCTAGATTCAGTCTCCACGGTTTTAAGTCTCATGTGAACATGTCAGATTCCCAAGGAAGAAAATAGAGATGCCAGCTCATCTAACGTCAAACCCTATAAGACAAAGAACTAGCCAGCCTATTGATTTGTTTGGTCATGGATCACTGTCTGCTTTAGGCCTAATCAACTATAAACAGATATTGATCAGATATAATTTCCAGCAAGGAATTACAGTAGTAATGAGTGAGTTCATTGATTAATATATTTAGCATAGGCTTTGAAAATAATATAAACATATCTAAAGAAAAACAAATTAACTCAAAGATCCGCATTTAATACTAAGTGAGGTGGTACAGACTTCTAACCCCAGCCCTTAGGAGAGCATGGTAGGAGAATCAGGAAGTCAAGGCCTGCCTCGGGGATGTATTGAGTTCAAGAGTAGGCTGGGCCCCAAGAGTTCCTGTCTCTGGCTAGTACGGTGGTAGTGGATTATCATCAAAGAGTCCCTGCCTAAAAAAAACATATATAAATAAAATAAAATAAAAGGGGACAGAAGTTCAATTGGATACTGTGCACTCATGGCTCACAACTGAGACATTCCTCATCAATTGACAGAAATTTTCTACTTTAGTTGTCTGTGCCATCTGTGAAGTGAAAGAAAGTCTTCAAAGTCTCTCTCTAAAGGGCTCAGACAGGGCTTCCAATGAAGATCAAAACTATATTCCACCAAAATGTGTCATTTCATATATTTAATCACAGATTTCTCAGCTAAAGACACTGTCCAAATGTCATAAATGAGATTCAAATGCCAAATGGATCTTTGCAAATATAATATCACAAAGCATTACTATGCTGCGCCCAATACCAATACACTCTGTAGATCCTAGAAACACTACAATGCCTTCTTGTTGGGTCGGTTGGAGGCAAATGTTACAGCTCCTATCATAATTCCTTTTACAGTTTTTGGAAAGTGGGTAAGAGTATTCAAAGAGCAAGAAATATACACTTCAATTACATCTCCATCCTAATGTTCACAACCAACTTCTAAGAGGAAGTGTCTCAGTTGATATAATTGGGATTCACTGAACAATCATGCATATGTGTGTTTGCCTGTGTGAAGGTACATTGGACAAATGTGTGCATGAATATGGAGACCAGAGAGAGGTGAGCTTCAGATGTCAACCCTCAATGGACACCCATCTTATTCTTGTTTGTTTGTTTATTTGTTGACAAGGTCTCTTGCTGGCCTGGTGCTTGCCAAGCAGACCAAGCTGTCTGGCCAGCAAGTTCCAGGGACCTGTCTGCCTCTTCCTTCTCAGCACTGAAATGGCAAGTATGCCTCCATGTCCAGTTTTCAGTGTGAGTTCTGGAGACCAAATCAAGTTCTCACATTTGTGAGACAAACACTTCATTATCTAGACAACCCTTCCAGTCACCTCATCCTTTAATTATTATCTTAGTTCCTTGACTGAAGGGAAATGTTAGCAGTCTTGGATTCGTGATATTTTTAATAACTCTGATAGATTATTGTCAAAATAAGCTATCAGAATATACTGACTTGAAATTGAGAATTTTGTGTATAGATTATTTACTTCTCTCATTGTTTGATCTTCTTGGGCATTAATGTGACCCTGATAGGGTTTCCTACCGGACTAGGGTGGCTAATATTGTTGGACAATATGAAGTCCAAGGACTAGATCTAGACTTTATAGTTATAGCTATCACCTAGTTAGCAAAGAGAACTCAAGGGCCAGTGCTATGTCAAGTCAATGATAAAGGATTAGTAGTATGGCATGTGATATGAGTCTAAGAAGTAAAACTGCCAGTTACACTTAGTTAGATATTATGGGTCATTTCTTCCTAATGGCATGGTTTCTGTGTCATGGTGACAGCACTATTGACACTTGATTCCTGTCTCGCTTTCACTCTGTCACACGCACACACACAATCACGCACACATGTGCGTGCACATACACACACACATAACTATTTTAAAAACATTTTCTCATTTTCTTTTAATGCTGTACAAAACAAATGAATGTCTGTTGCCTCCAACCCTCCTATAATAAAACGCCATAGAAAGGTGAGGTTTGAGGGCATGATTAAGGCACAAGGGTGCAGCTGCCATTAATGTTATTAGTGCCATTGTTAAAAACTATCTACAGGGTTGCCTTGCCCTTGCTGTCTCATAGAACACAGGGACACAATGTTCTTTTACGAACTAGTTGTTCTCAACTGACACTGAGTCTGCCAGTACCTTGACTCCGGACTCCCCAACTTCAAGCACTGAGAGAAGTAACTGTTGCTTGAAGCACCTAATCCATGGGGTTTGCTACAACCATCTGAAGAGACTGAGACACGTGATAGCCGTTACTGGATTGCTACTATCAGAAACTTATGGGTCAGATTTGCAGTTAAAGGAAACTGCCCACCATCATATAGCTAGTGAAGAAGTCAGAATTTATCTGACATTTGTCTTACTTATTACAAAGTTCATTGTTGGTGACCAGTTCACCAAATTCCCCTTTTGAGAATAATTGAAAGATACTTACTTTTAAAGGAAAGACGCTGAAGTTCCAATGATGTATCTACTGACTTATGTCCCCATTTTCTGTGTATTCCCCCACGGGGTCATGCCCTGAAGCTTCGAAGCCCCCTTTACTGGTATCACTTGTGTCCGCTGATGCTGGTTCCCATACTAACCCGACATTAAAACACAATTTGATGTTGAGGTGATCCTAGGAAGCTAACGCACGGCTGGGACGATTCACTTCCTCCGCAGATCAGCGTATTCAACTGAAGTCTAAAATAACTGATGGCATTCCCTGTGGAGGAAAGAAACACTTCCCCCAAATGCAAATACTTTTATCTTAACAAAATAACTACTACTTCTTACAAGTGCCCAATTTGACAAAATAACTCTTACCACAGAATTGCAAGATGCACAAGACATGTCTTCTCAAGAGTATTTGGATTTAAATGCCAATTTTAAAACATATTACTGAACTTCAATATTTTGAGAAATGTTTTAAAAAGTAAGAGAAATTTGAGGATTGATAATGGAATTCCTGTCTTCACTGTTTGACTATGTGTCATTGTAAGATCAGATGTAATCTTATTTTTCCTGTTCCAATATAAAACAGAGACCATCAGAAACTAAAGTCAATTCGAGGAGTTCAAGAAAAGTATCATGATGAGATTGGTACCAACAAGAAGAGTGTGTGTGCAGCTGAGGAATAGCCATTGCTACTTTGACAGCCACCACCATTACTCTTCAAGTTGTTCTCAAACTACTAGTTTGACATAAACAACTTTAATGGCAATTCAACAGAAGAATATAAATGATACACTTATCATAATCAAATGAGGCCAGTTTTAGTGTCTTCCTGCCTTAGTTTAGACTCACCAAGATGAGAGACGTGCACGGTTCAAATGCTCCCCCACCTTAGATGAAGACACAACCTTGTATTCCTATGCCACAAGTGTTGTCGAAGGCAGAGCTCACTCTTGCAATTCAGTTCCACATCAAGCTGTAATCTGGGAGCATCTTGCTCAACAACGCATCCCAATCACTGGGGAACAGTGATGTCACTCTGTTATCTAGTCTTTAAAATGAAAACAAAAAATGATGAATAAAAGTAACTTGCATTCATAAAAATACTTATGACTTTATAAAACTATGCAAATAATCTTATAAACATATATGGAAATTTTGACATAAAATGCAATCAAAAGAATTCATGATATGTTTCATTTATTACAAAGTACATAATTATATGAATAAAACACAATATATAAGTGTATCATTTATTTCATGTTTTACAAAGAACCAATGACCTAAAATATTTTTAAATATAAAGTTTGAAACTACCTGTTAATAACCATTCCAAGTGTGAGACCATGCCAAGGCCTCCCCAAGCGCCATTTTTGTGTCTCCCATTTTTTCATCAGCTAAAGAGCATTGTGTTATAAACCCAAGACCATGTGTTTCACACTAGTTACACCATAGCAAGCAGTAGATCTATCTGCAACTTGTATCCCTCAGCCCAAAACCATGTCTTATGTATCTCTGCATAGCAGTTGATAAATCCTGCCCTTCTGTTAACTGTGTGCTGTACTGTCCATGTGTTGTGAACTATTTAGCAACTTCGCTTTCCATCTCAATATTCATTTAGCTTGCTTCCGTTGTCTTTTGCTTTTATATTTAAAACAATACAGAGAACATTTTAGGTGCGACTACCTTGTGAATGTGTTGGAATTTCTCCAGAGAAGGCACTGGCAGTGTAAGTACTCTAATGATATGCTCAATGTCTTAAACGTTTACATAAATACCGTCTGACCGCCTTGCTGAATTCCTAAACCTCCGTACATTTACCAGACACACAAGACCACTCGTTCCCCAAACAACCTTTAACATTTGATGCTCTGAGACCTTTAATTTGTGCTGGTCTGTTGAGTAAAAATGGTGTCTCATCCACTTAATTTTCCTTTTGTGTATCAAGTGTATTTTATTAGTGTCCATTAATTGTACAAAGCAACAGGTTCCTGTATGACATTTTCGTACATGTTCATGGCGTGCTTTGATTACATTTGTCTCTCTGATACCCTTTCTCTCCCAGCCCCATCCTTCACTAGTCCCATTTTCTTCTCATTAGTTTAGCCTGTGTGACTTTTGTTTATGATGCATTTGTTTAACTCTGTAAAGCTGTGGGTCTTTGCTTGTCTAAAACACCCGATGGCCCTAATAATGGCCAATAGCAAGGCAGGAGCAAGGATAGGTGGGGCTGGCAGGCAGAGAGGATAAATAGAAGGAAAACTCTGGAAGGAGAGAGAACAAGGAGAGGAAGACATCAGTGGTCAGCCACCAAGATACACAGTAAGTCACAAAGAGGTAAAGTAAGGCACACAGAAATAGAGAAAGATAAGAGCCCAAAGGCAAAAGGTAAATGTGTTAATTTAAGTTGAAAAAAAGTGGACAAGAAATAAAATGTAAGAATGACCCTCTGTGTATGGTTTAATTGGGAGCTTGGTGATGGGTCCCTCAAAAAAACCAAAAGAGTAAAATGTCACACAACATTCCCCCAATACTTTGAACACTTAAAATAATCTACACCATTTAATTTTTATTTTCCTAATTACAAACACTCAGGTTCTGTTTTTATGGGAACGTTGTCTTTTTCTTCCCACATCCTGATGGCTGATACTGAGTGCCAAGTTCACAGAATCTAGAATAATCTCGAGAAGACAAATCTCTGGGCACGTATGTGAGGGACTCTCTGGATTGGGTTAGTAGCAAGCTCCACCCTGCACGAGGGCAGTATCACTGCCTAGGCTGTGGTGCCAGACTGAAAGAGAATAACAGAGCAATGACACTCATCTTCCTTGGCTTCTAGGCAGTGAATGTGTTCAGCAGGCCCACCGCTGCCAGCCTGACTTCCCTATATAGGCAGGTTGCACCCTTGGACTGTGGCCAAGATAATCTCTTCCTTCCTTGAGTTTCTTTTGCCACATGTTTTATCAAAGCCATGAAGAAAAACAATGAATACATGTACCAGGCTTTCTTTTGCACCACCAACCAACTCCCACATCGTGACAGAGAGGACTGCTATTGTTTATAAATGCTTAGCCTTATCTTATGCTTGTCCCACTAGCTCTATAACTTAAAATAACCTGCTTCTCTTTATCTACGTTTTACCTCAGGGCTTCTCACCTTTCTTTCATCCTGTATGTCTGGCTGTATGCTTGCTCTGTGAATGGCTGGATGGTGGCTGGCTGTCCCCAAGGATCTCTCTCTTTTTCTTCCTTGTTCTCTCCTCTCTTCTTGTTCTCGCACCTATATTCTGTCTCCTTATTCTCTCTGGCCACCAGCCCTGCCTATCCCTCTGCTACCTAACTATTGGACATTCAGTTTTTTATTAGACCAATCAGGTGTAGTAGTTAGGCAAGGTAAAACAGCAACACATCTTTACATAATTAAATAAATGCAGCATAAACAAATGCAACTCATCTTTACATACTTAAGGTAATATTCCACAAGTACATGTCACTTTTAACATTCTCTGTGCTTTATTTTTAATATCTAACCTTTTTTATATGTTGTACATTGTAATTATTTCTACTAGTCCACTACTTGTTTAGTAAATTTATAGTATCTTTTGATTTTAGAAATATTTTATTATCAATGAATGCATCCATTGTGTTTATGTATTTTCTTATTGTATATTTTAAAAGAATATCTTCAGTGCTCTAAAGTCCAGACAAATTTCTTTTTTCCTTATGGTATTTGTATATGCTTTTCTTTTTTGAAGATAGACAGACAGACAGACAGGCAGACAGTCAGATAGATAGATAGATAGATAGATAGATAGATAGATAGATAGATAGATAGACAGGAATAATTGGATGATAGGTAGATAGATGATTTATAGATGATGATAGATGATGGATAGACCTATTTCTTGTGTTCATTTAGAATAATATTTTGTAAATCTTCAGTGATAGGGAATTCCATCACTATTTTCTAAATGATTAGAAAACCATTCAATCCTATTTTTCTAAGTGCATATTTTGTTAGATATCTGGGGAAAAACCTTTTGTGAATTTAGTATACCAAAATTAAATGCATTCCTGTTGCGCTCCATAAGACATACCAGTTTATCACTAAATATCATAAGCATGTTTGACATCTGAGGACATTTGTTGTATTTCTTCACAATTGTTTTTCCATACTAATTTTGCTTTCTTTTCCACACTAGTTTTAGAATTGGCTTTCAAAGTACATACAAAAGTCAAGCAAAGGTCCATAACTGTTACATTGACATTAAAAATTAGTTTTTAAACTGGGAGGTAGTGATGCATGCCGTTAATCCCAGCACTTGGGAGGCAGAGGAAGGTAGATTTCTCTAAGTTTGAGGCCAGCCTGGTCTATAAGAGCTAGTCCCAGGACAGGCTCCAAAGCTACAGAGAAACCCTGTCTCAAAAAAAACAAAAACAAATGAGTTTTTAAGTGGAGATTTTACAGCTATTAATATAGCTCTTCTATCAACCTCTTCTGAGCATAGCTGTAAAGTTTTATGTTTTCAGTTGTTGCAAGATGTAATCTTATTCTTTTACCATTTATCATTACTTACATTCTTACTTTGAATGGGAATATTTTCTTTTACAATCCTTAACAAGTTATTACCAGTACAAATATACCTGTGTTGTAGCTTTGAAATGTGGGGCCCCATGCTCTGCCACTAAGCTATTTCCTCAGCCTCATTTGAGGTTTCCTTTGGACAGGATCTCACCAAACTCTACTCACCTTACCACCTTGAACTCACTCTACGTAGATACTTCACCTCCCAAGTATCTGAGACTATAACCCTGGCTCCCAGAATTGAACAAAAATATTGATTTTTGTATATTGTAGCACTGATCTCTTAATAGTTCTCAGAATTTTCCAGTCAACTCTTTTTCCATAAAAAGCAGCCTTTATATTCTTCTTTTAGTATTTATATTTTTATTACTGGTCATATATAGTCTAGAACCTCAGTAGTGTAGGATAGAGTACTTTGTAGACTGATCTAAATTTAAGTCAAATAATACACAGTGCTTGAATATGTCCATTCTTGTTCTGAAGGCTACATTTTTGGACTGATGTCACCAAGTGTTCGCAGTGTGAATAAGAGCAAGTGTGAACCACCATGTACTTCCACAATGGCAATGCTGATTCAGGGATTGATGTGAAGACTGAGTGCACATAGTAAGAACTGTATAAATGTGAGTTATTGTTATTTTGGCATTAAATTTGATCTTTAGGCGCAAGAATTGACATCCTTCATCCTAGTTCTGAACTTCTAGAATATAAGCTAGTCACTACCTGGTAACAGACGAAAGAGTTGTATCATAGATTTTAACTACTGACCTTAATAGAATAATCAGGGTAAGTTACATTCAAGTAACTTGGGAAGAAATTTAAAATAAGAGATAGAGAACATCTGTTTATTGGGCACAAAACATGATTCAGAAAACATGGGATATGAACATCGTTTTTCACCATTAAGTTTTTCACTTTAAGATAAAGGGCTCCATCTTTGAATATGAAGGTGCGATTGATGAGCTTGAGCAACTCTACCCTACAAAGTTGATGGAATATTCAAATTCCTCCAGACTTTGCAGTCGCTATTAACCTGGAGGCTGGCCTCAGAAGTATGCAGACATTTCTTTTCCTTTGCTGTGTACTCCAGAGAATGTCAAGTTGAAAGGACAAAGGTGTTCTTTGCCCGCCCCATTAAAACATAAGCTCCCAAAAAGCAAGATCAATCCCTCTCGATGCTGTCCAGGAACAATACTGGACTTCTAACAAATCATTAAGATATCATTGTTCAAATACTAGGGAACTGTGGAGATGGCTCAGCAGCTAAGAGTACTTTCTGTTCTTGCAAGGGACCTGGGTTCAGTTCCACATGGAGACCCCCCAATTGCCTATAACTCCAGTTCAAGGGGATCCAACACCCACTTCTGGTATCTGCAAGTACCAAACACACACACACAGTGCACAAAATACTCATACATATAAAATAAATATAAATACATGTTTTTAAATATCAGTTAATTCTAGCCTGTGTGAACACATAGGTGTGTCTTCATTGTGAGAATACTCATAGCCTGGGGACAGGTAAGCAGCTTCCATTCCAAGGGATCATTTCTGTGCTTTCATGCTGATAATAGTTTACATTCTTCACTTTTGTGAAGACAGGAGGGCTGTTAAACACTCGAACACAAAGCTCAACTATCTTCAGGACATTGCCTCCCCAGATGTGTGTTCGCCACACACAAGGGTGTTTCGCACATCATTGCTAATGATTCTTCAACCGTTCCCATAAGTTTGGCTACAATTTTAGAACAAGATGATGCGCCACAGTTGCTGTACACAACAGCAGCCTTACAAGTGACATGCTTAGCATATTAAATTGAATTTGAGAGCTTCCAACCAAGCCTCAACTCCCGCAACCATCAGCGCTCCGCTCCCTTTTGTTCAAAAGTGGTGAGGGGGCCGTCTACTGACTTTTCAGTGAATGTTGGGCTCCTGTGTTATGTGCTCTGAGAGGCAAAGTTTCTTCCAAGCATGTGTGTGCTGATGTATTTCGTGAGGAGGAAATCGAATCTGTTCTTGGAACGAGCAATCTCTTGGCGCTGCAAGCCGCTTTAATGGACGCCGCTTTCCGTTCAGCCTTTGCCATCTGTTTCACCCTCTAATTACAAATGCAGGAAGAGCACGGTTCACAGTGTCTCTGAAGAAAAGCACAAGGTCTTAAATGCGGGGCTACATCACTGCAACTGCTGAGAATTTTCAAGCCTGCCCGGAACAAAGGGACAGGAAACCTTCCTCTGCCTTCTCCATCCACTCAGGGGGAACAACAGAATTCACAGCACTAAGTTGCCAAGATGAGGCTCATGTGGAGAAAACCAGAAAATTACCCCATTATTCTTAACCCGCATTTTATTGTATTACACTGGGGTTGGTCGGATGGTTTCTCTGATTCCAATAATGGTACAGAAATCCGGAGTTTTTAGAAGGTAGGCAGGTAGAACAATTCGATGGGGCGTGTGACTCACATTCAGGCCCCTGTTTAGATATAATTTGTTAGAAGACAAAAGTGTTTCTTTTCCTGTTTATAATATTCTGTTTGGTAAAGCTGGTTATGAGAATCTTGAATCTAGACCATTTATCAAGTGAGTGCTGAGGTTTCCTCGGCCCTGTGGCTGGGCTAGACTCACACTATAACTAGGAAAGGCTTCTCAGGAAGGCTGGAACGGTTATGCAGAACTGGACTATTCTGCAGGTTCATTTTGCTATACGTGTTGTGACAATGGTGGCTTTACTGTCTTTTCTTCCAAATTATGACAGCTATATTCTCTTGATACATCCATTAGTTGCTGAGATGTAGAAGTTGCTCAAAGCTGTGAACCAGTGAGGCTATTTTAAAAGTTGAATTCAAAATATTCCAAGCAGTGCAGAAATAATTATTTGCGTTTGGGGAGGCAGATATTGACATCTGGTATCTTCACAATCACACTCTGTCTTATTTTTTGAGCCTGGAACTCACAGGTTGAGTATATTGACTGGCTAGACTGGTCTTTGCCTGTCTTTACCTCTTCTCTCCTAGCATTAGGGTTCCTGCATTCACTACCATGCCTGGCTTCTACATGAGTACTGGGGATCTGAACCCCTGCCTTCAGTCTTGGGTAGCAGGCACTTCAGCTGAGCCAGACAGTACTCACTATAGTTCTGGGTTATCTTGGTTCTGGAACCACTATAGCAAGACTATAAAATATATTAACATAGGAGTTATCCCTTCCTTAAAGAAATAGGTAAAAACAAGGGACCCCTATGTACAATCCCAGAATTCTGGAAACTGAGGCAGAATTGTTTCAGGTTTAAGGATGTCTTTGGCTACATAGTAAGACCCTGTCCAGAATGTAAGGGAGAGAAAAAGTGAGAAGACTCACCAATACACTAAGTAAAGCATTGAGTATGGCAACTGAAGCATTATTTTCAATATTAACCACACACACACACACACACACACACACACACACACACAAAGAACCTTCAAATCACCAAAAACCAGGGAAGTAATCAACTACAATGCAATAAGTTATGCCTATAAACATAACTCAATTTTCCATTCTATTCATGTCTTAACTGAAGAGAGTAGATATAGAACATTTAGTTTGGTGTCTATCTAAATGTTCATAATTACCCTCTTTTGATGCATACAGATTTATCTTTCAACTGTGCAGAAGAGGAACATTCTACTTATGAGCCGGCCATGTGGGCTATTAGTCCACCGTCTCCAGCTAGTTTCCGGACACTGGTGCTAGGAAGTGGATGAGGAGCAGTACATTGACCCTGTTAAACCTAATCACCCCATGATTTACAACACACGACACATCTGAAGTCAGCTGCTCTCACTGTCCCATCAGCAGCGCAGACAAGGGTGGAAATATTATTTGCCAGTGCCCTGAACCTGAAACCCACAGGAGCACGGCTGCTTTCTGTTCACTTCAACGTCATGGGCAGATACCTAACTGCTGCTATTAAAAGGGGATAACCGCCTTTAGTTACGATATTTGAGAAATAGGATGCACCGTCAATGTGATTTGTTTCACTTGTGTGTAAGAGGTTAGCATACAGTCATTGTTATCCTCTTTCCAGTTTCATTCTCTCAGCATCCGTGGCTTCTCCCTACAAATCTAAGATCTACTTTAGTGGTGAATGTAAGCTGCTCATGGCCCAAACTCTCCACCTTGCTCACTGAGCTGCTGTCTCCACATACCAAGGTTCCTGTCCCCCCAAGTCCTTTACTCAGCCTGGAAGTTTCTATTGCTAGGGACTGTATGACCATAAACCCTTGCTTCATACTCTAAACATGTACAGACTTTTGTATTGTGCTCTGAAACAAATAATTTCAAAGTTCAAATGAAGTTTCACACCCATTGTTTGTCCTTAGCACGGGAGTAGGTGAAAGCATTGTGGATAGTGTTATTTGGGGTTTTTCTTTTTGACTTATTTTATATGAGTGTTTGCCTGAACTTATGTAGGTGCACCGTGTACGTCTGATGGCCAGTGAAGCCAGAGGAGGGTGTCAGAACCCCTAGAACTGGAGTTACATACATTTGTGAGAAGCTGGGAACAAAAACCCAGGCCTTCTTCAAAAGCAGCAAGTGCTCTTAACCACTGCATCTCTCCAACCTAAGATGATTCATCATAGTTCAAGAAGAATCCGAGGTTCCGGAGCTAGAGAAACATCCCTGGAGTTTGTTAGCCTGCCAACCTAGCCAAAATGACAAGTGCCAGCTTCAGTGAGAAACCCTGCCCTTCCCAATTTAAGGTGGAAAGTGATAAAGGAGAAACGTCATCTTCTGGTTACCGTGTTCACATCCACAGCATCCTGTGCACACGCCCAAGTTAGAGACAGGAGCTGGAGTGAGGAAGACAGTAATGTGCACTGCCACTTTCCTCTTGAGCTCTCCTCATGGGGAAAGGTTCTATTCACTCAGACGATTGGCACGGGCACCATTTATCACATGGCATTCAGCACCTGAAACGCTACTGGCAACACTGATTTTAAAATGGGACTGTTTGACTGCAGGTCTCAAAGACATCAGAGCATCTGAAAGCAAAGAAGTTAGTAGACATCCCCTCCGACTAACTCCGTATTCTATAGCATAAATGCAAGTAGAGGCACAAAAGGTGCAATTAAGCAAGTTAGAGAATCGAGAATCAACCACTTAACCATAAGTGTTGATCTGTGGAGGCTAAAAATCATTGATTACATTTGGGTCAGAGAAATAACTTCTGATTCTTCGGCTTTCATTGTCTTTTCACTAATTGAGGTTTTTAAGGGTACATAATATTTTAATAAACTGCAGTTTTATGTTACAAAATAGGTTGAGCCTTAAAGATCAACTAGTCTCTTTCTGCATAGCAACATAAAGGATGCTTAATTATTTTACGTTACTGGCGGAAAGGTAAATGGATTCTTACAAGAAAATGGGAAGGAGATCATTAGTCCTAGATATGTAGATGGAAACTGTAAAATAATTTCCATTCTGTACTCGTAGTTAATATTAAGCATTTAAGGAAATAAACGCAGATGTTATTTGTAAAAATGAAGCATCCTTTTGATTTTTTTTTCCCTAAATGTGTCTTGAATTAATAGAACCCATTTTTGCTAATGTGCTAGCACATCCAGTAGGGGCACTCTTTCTCTTGAAAACCCAAAACAATAGATGGATGGATGGATGGATGGATGGATGGATGGATGGATGGATGGATGATGGATGGACAAACAAATGATATATAAACAAACCTTATCAACTCAGAAGGCATTGTACATATTCACCTAAGTGGTGAAGTGAATGTTTGGGTCTTCTAATTCAGTAGCTAGTCCAAGACTTGAGGCTGAAACGCCCACTGTTGTCAGTAACAATGTATGTCAGTGAGATCCCAGGGAAGGGGTGTGAGCTGTTTGAGCTGAGGGGAAATGATTCCAGAGCTCTCTGGGGTGCTCTGGGGTGCTCTGAGGTGCTCTGGGGTGCTCTGGGGTGCTCTGAAACTCCAGGCCCCAGGACACCAAGCGGCTGATCCAGGAGCAGCTTTAAGAGTCAAGATGATGACAAGTGCTCTGGGGTGCTCTGAAACTCCAGGCCCCAGGACACCAAGCGGCTGATCCAGGAGCAGCTTTAAGAGTCAAGATGATGACAAACCACTGGGAAAGCTGTAAGAAAAGTAACCGTATGTTACGCTTTCTTACCTCTTTTCATTTTCCATTTTTAATGTCATAGAGATTTGACAATAAGTACAAAGTGATAAAATGTATAAAGAGATAAAATCAGCCAAGAGTAAGTGCCATACACCACCTTTTTGGGTTTAAAGCACACATGTGCATATCATCTCATACTGAGAAATGACATTTAATATTTTGAAGCTTTATAAAGTAAATGTAACAATATTTAAAGTACATACACTTGCTCTTTTCTTTATACCTACAGAAAATCTGCACCCTTCTCATTTTCTTGGCATTTTCTTTGTCTGTCCTTGATAGAAACCTGAGTATTGTGCTATCGTTTACCTTCTGAGGGAACAGGTTCATTTTTTTGTCCTACATCTTCAATGAGATTTTTTCTTTTTCTTCAATGAGATTTTTTCTTTTTCTTCAATACCCCAGCTTTTATTTCTGTTTCATTGTGTCTATCTCATTCCTCAAACACTCTTTTTGGAATAAGATACGGTAGAAATCAATAACTCACCTTTGTGGCTAGATGGCCTACCAGGCTTTAATTCCGAACAGATTGATCACGTAAATCCCTCTCTTCGTGTATTTAGTTCTTTATTGTTGCTCACTCGACCCTGACAGTGACTGCCCCAGGCTAGAGCCATGTTTTATTCATCTTTATTCCACCTACAGGGCCAGCGCAGGGTTTACATGTTGTAGGTATTCATGCAAAATTTATTTAATGATTAAGGGAAATTAATGAATTAATTAAATCATATTCTCCTTTCCTTTGTATTTAATGGACATGCTAAGGTCCATTTCCATGATATGCAGGGGTTAATTTCCAAACCACAGTAACTATTGTGTCCACTTTATTTGACTCCAAAGTTTTCTTGATAACAGTAAAATCTGTCTTTTAAATGCTTCTTATAGTCCAGATTTTAAAATATTAAATACAGAAAGTAGACATTAGTCCCATGTTTCGCCACTCTTGACATGCCCTCATACTGGAATGGCTGGAGCGAATAAGGATCTGTTAGATCACATACACCCACTGTCATCTGCTGCAGGGCACACTGTGTAATTAGACATATATTTGGGAATTCTCACCCAAATTCCTGAACTACACAGTAAACTAGAAGATTGTGTTAAAATGTCTATAAATATAATGCCTCATGTTTAGAGCGTCTTCAAAATGTCCAAATAGAGTTCATGATTAAGTGTAGGTCCCACTTATCCAGAGATGTCTCCCGCTTATCCAGAGATGTCTCCAGAAGCTCTGGGATGAGCAAGAGAGAGTTATCTATTCTACTTCCCAAAACTGCCTTTCTGAAAGTGCAGCTTTGAGTTTGGTTGCTGCTAGAAGCCCTTCACATGTGTCGCCTATATCCCATCTTTAGGTGGAACAATTTGTCCGTGATAACAACCACTAAAGGGAGGAAAGCAGAGTCCAGAATGCTGCACCATCGATGCCTCTTCAGCTTCCGTAACACAGAAAATACTCCTTCCTACCTGTGAGACTGCCAGACCAGAGTTTGGTTCTTTTTAATTCATAAAAGAGTGATGCTACTTAATTTACTATATTCTTTTACTATAGTTGGCAGTTACTACTAAGTCTAATTTCAACACTACCATTGAGGCCCTACATTTCTTCTTAAAGAGTTATGTATTATTTCGGTCCTGCTTCTAAATTTCTGATACCTGCTCCTCTCCAGAGAACTGGGCTTTTCCCTACTTCAGTTTTGTTATTTAAAATAAATCAAACACAACAGAACTTGAATGGACTATTTTAATTATATTATAGCATGGAGAGAATCTATTCTACATTATAAAATGTAGCTTTGGCAAACTCACTTAACTCCTGTGCTGACAGCACACAGCACCATGTCTGTAGATGGAGATAACTCGTGTAGATTCCCCTCCTAATTTTGAGCTTTTCCCTCCCAAGTTTTGAGATGACTGCTCACTTTCATTCTCACTGTGATCAACTTCTGATCTGTTAACATAATATCTTAACCAATGATGAAACTATGGACATGGAAAAACATTCTGCACAAGACTAACATGTATGTTAAGGAAAAGCTATGCATTTAAGAGACATATATTCTTGTTACATTAGCCAATTGTCTCTTCTTTGCTTTGTAACAAGAAAATGGTAGCAGATAGATAGATAGATAGATAGATAGATAGATAGATAGATAGATAGACAGAAATGCTGATAGAGACATAGAGATGACAGATGATAAAGGATAGAGAGATAGCTAGTAGAAGAGAGAAGGTAGATAGATGATAGAGAAACAGATAAGTAGATAAATAGATAGATAAATGAGAGAGAAATAAATAAATGACTATAGACAAATAGAGAGATAGATATAGGTAGATAGATGGAGAGAGATTTGATAGCGATAGATAGATAGATAGAGATATAAATAGATGATAGGTAAATAGATGGATAGCGATATAGACAGATGATGATGATAGATGATAGATAGACAGACAGACAGATAGATAGATAGACAGATAGATAGAGACTGATAGGTACATTGGTAGACTGATACATAGGTAGATAATAGGCAAATGATACATAGATGGTTGATCAATAGGACAGACAGATGATAGATACATAGATATGTTAATAATAGGTAGATAAATAGATGATGGATTATAGATAGTTATGGATGTATATATTAGTGATTGGGTATAAAAGGCTATATCAGAAAACTGGTTTTAGTAAAGTACTTGTTTTGCCACTGATTAACTGCAACTACAATGCCAACACTACTGGTTTTGAGCTCCTGTGTTGCTTCAATAGTTTTGTGTTGTTGATTTACATACAACATAAATGCCTATCCACGTGGCAAAAATAATAAAAATCATGTTTCTAAGTCACTTGAGTAACTGTTATACTGTGACTTTTGCTAAAGTTATAATTAGATGAACAGTACTAATGAGAAATATTCTCTGTCTCCTAAAACAGTTTGATTTACAAAATGCTTACCTTTTAGCTGATGGCTTTAAGAACATTCCAAGTCATATATTTTCATGTCACTGTTACTGTAAATATAAATTATAGTTTCACAGGAACTGTATTTCATTGGTCTCAGGTAGTTTTGAAAAAAATAGCCACTACCACATAATCAGAAGACTTTGAATTCTTTCTGGAATGTATCATTTTTAAATTGTGTAATCTCAACTGATTTGCTTATTATTTGTAAAATTCAAATGTCTGCAAAATAGAATTACAGATACAGATACCCATATATTTTTTACCCAAATAAAAATGCTGCAAATGGGTTTCTTCCCACAAAATCTGTTTAAAGCTGTATGCTTCTGTAGATATTGACTAAAGGTAGAATTTTAAAGTATGAAAATTATAGTAACACTTTATTGGATTACTTTAAAATATACAAACATTGTCTTAGTAAACCATAATTGATAAGTTGAAGTCATCTACATGTTGCAGAATGTGATCTTGTTAAATTTACATAATGAAATGTAATAAAATAAAATTCCTAAGAAGGAAACTATTATCTAGAGTCAAGATTGGATAGGTTTGGTTTGCTTCAATAGAGCTCTCATCTACCACATCATATTGATATAAAAAGGAAGAGTCATTTTTGTAATTTAGAATTATTGATATCTTTGATTTTCAAAGCCCATAGCAGTGTGAAACAAGCAATATACTTGGAGTTCTGAGAATGAGCTTTCTGTGTTTCAATCCATAAATTATTTCATCAGAATAATTTATTTCACTAGATTATTTTCAACCCAATGATGCCACAGATTAGTAATTGATTATCTGCAGAGTAGACTACCTAGTGAACAGGTTGTACATTCTCTTTCATTTTCCTTATTTGAGAGAGAAAATGAAAACTTGTGTTGACTCAAAATCATTTCTGTGAAACAGCCAACATTTTGATACATTTCTATTTATCCTCTTCTCAAAGAGACATGTGTTTCAAAGTCAAAGGTTCTGAAGAAGGTTATTTCTAAATGTAATAGTGATTAGGCAGTTTGGACTCAGTAAAAGCATCAACTGTGAAAAATGGGACTTCATGTTTTAGTATTTGTAATTTTCTCAAAAATATCCCAGTGTAATTTTTAAATGTAGCCCACTGAAAATCAAGCTCACAATGTGGTTTGTATTTTACAAACTGATTATAATGAGAGAAAGGAGATAGCAATTTCTTAGAACCAGTATGGCGCCAATTGTGTCAAAAGCAGCCAAAGCAATCTTAGTTGTTATGACCAGCCACACCAAAGATACGAGGTTTAGACACCCAACTTTGAGAGTCAGTCTCTGCACAAACAGGTCTCTAAAGGAAGTCAGAACACGGAATGTCCATTTTACATGGTTAAGACAAGCTGAAGCTACTCTGTCAGAAGAGCTGCATTCTGGGTTCTCTTATCAGGTTCAAATCTAACAAATAGTTAACTTGCTGTTCCCAATCCCTGACTGGTCACTTTCCCTTGGATAGTGACAGTCACGTCAATTTGTTTCTCTACTCCTCTGTCTACTGTGCCTTTTAAAAATTCTCTCACAGTTGACTTAGTGAATAATCTTCTAATCAGCTGTTTAAATATCACAATAACAACCGCTTTGTAAGCAGCCCCATTAATTATTTAGAGAACAATTGAAGAACTTATTGTAATCTCCTATTGTTTTATTTGTAATTCAATTTGTTGATCCTGCTAAACCACCTATTAAATAATGGGGAAATCTAAAATTGTGTCCATCAAACTAATTAGATTCTTGTTTTTCTCTAGCTCGTTGTTTTTGTTTGCAGAACATTTTTTCTCTACATAAAGAGATGGACAATGTGGAGAGCTGTTAATGCCATAGTTTTTTGGGGGAGGTTGTTTTATTTTGTTTTATCATTTTATAGAAAACTTTTGTTGGAAGTATGTTTGGTCATATTTCCTGAATAAGCTGAATGATATTTTTTTAAAAGTCTTCATATTTTGGAAAATAACTTCATGGTGTCAAGAGATGGGGTTTAAATGATTTAAGCTTGTTATCCCCTCCTGTTACTCCACTACTACACAAGGCAGCCCAGTTTTTAATGAACACAAATCTAGGACAAGAAAAGTGAGCCAACATACAGCACAGAATATAGATGCCAACAGTGTGTGTGTGTGTGTGTTTGTGCATGTATGTGTGTGTGTATGTGTGTGTATGTGTGTGCGTGTGTGTATGTGTGTGTAAGTGTGTGTATGTGTGTGTATGTGTGTGCATGTGTGTATGTGTGTGTTTGTGTGTGTGTGTGTATACATAAAGTGGAAGCCTTGTTAGAAGGGTAGAGAAAGTGTAGAAAGGTTAGACCAATGCAATGGAAAAGTTAGACCAATGCAATCCAACTAGTGAGCACTGAGGTGCTTAGCTCAGTTCTCACTTTGTGTAGCTTTCTCAGAAGTTGAGTGTCCCATTATTACCATACTTTATTTTTAAAACCTTAAGAAACTGAGAGGTGAGATGCACACTACTTAGTCACAACCCATGTAGCTACTGCAATGTGTCAAGCCACTGACAGTCAGTCAAAAAGGAAGGTCCAGTTCTGTAGTGTGCAGGCAGAAAGGGAAGGAAGTCCCTACTCAAGATGCGACTAATGCGATTTTGCTATTCATCTCCACTATCCAAAGAATGCTAGTTAACCTGCAACCTTGGTGAAATGTATTGATATGATTGATAAATATAACATAAATTCCCATCAATAAAAACAAGTTATTAAAAAACAAAGTTATTAAAGATATTGCTGCATAGAGAGTCTCTCTCTACTTGTAAGCTTTATAAAACTAGCTGTATCAGTGTCCTATTGGTGTGAGAAGACACCATGATCAACACAACTTATAAAGGGAGCTGTTACACTTTCAGAGGATGAGGCCATGGACACCATGGCCAGAAGCATGGTGGCAGGCAGGCCAGCATGATGCTAGGTAGTATCTGAGAGCTCACATCTGATTCACAGGCTGTAGGCAGAGGGAGACACACTGGGTTTGACATGAGCTTTTAAAGCCTCAAAGCCCACCCCAGTTGACACACTTCCTCCCATAAGGCCACACCTCCTAATTCTTCCCAAACATTTCCACTAATTGGGGACCAAGCACTCAAACATGCAGGCTTATGGGGGCCATTCTCATTCAAAGCATCACACCAGCTGAACCTTTTCCCCTTGTGTGGAAGGATACAACTGACTGTCCTACTGTTCAAACACATCCTGTCATTCCGTGTCAGTCCACACCTACTGCTCAAGAAAAGTGATAAGGAAATATTCAGAGCTGAGATGTCCTTAAATCATCTCGGAAAATCTGTTTTCCTTGAGTTTGTAGGTAAGGCAAATTTTGTGTTTATATCTGAAGGTCAAGAAGAGATTTCTGTCTTAGTGACCACCAAGGCAAGTGCCAAAGCAAGCATGCATTCCTACATAGCTAACCCTTGGTTCCTTAAGACTTGCTCTTAGAAACTTTTGGACAGGGGCTCCAACAATTGTGGAGTTGTTTCAGTGGGTAAAATGTTTTCCCCACATACATTGAGACATACATTCAGTTCAGATCTCCAGCACTCACGTAAAATCTGCGTGTGGTGATGCACTCCTGTAATCCCAGTAATTGAGAAGGGAAGACAGTAAGATCCCTAGAGTGAGCTCCAGGTTCTGTGAGAGACCCTGTCTCTAATAATAAGGTGGAGAGCAATCGAGGAAGACACCTGACGTCAACCTCCGGCTCCACACACACTTGCACACATGGGCATGTACACAGACATAGGAACACACAGAGAGAGGAAGAGAGGGAGAGAGAGAGTTACCAATCACTGAACAATCACAGATCTCCAGCTAAATTAAGGAGCTTTATGCCATGATGATCAGAGCAACAGAAACTGGTGAAAATATCCCATTGGTGCTAGATAAAGTCAAGGAGCAGATTTTACAATAGCTGAGATAGAGTGTTTTCAAAAAAAAAAACTCAAAAATTCTGAATTATCAGAGTAGGAAACTAAACACTATTTTAAAATTGTGATACATTTTAAATACAGAAAATGTCAATGATTATTCAAAATTGGAGCAAAGGAAAATAAATGCTTAAACTTTTCTTTTAACTTTCTTTTTATCTATTCTTTGTGTCTTTCACACCATGCACCTCAAATGTTTGAACTTTCAAAAAAAAAATGTTAGAGAGTACCGGGACAGACAAGCAGCTAATAAAAGCTCTTGTACAAAGAAGTACAGGCAACTAAGGAACGCTGAAAGCAGGAGAAAGAGTCTTTCCCAAGGGAGAGCACACTGATTGGCTGTCCAATATCAAACGGTCAGCCCTGAAAACATATGTACAAGAACATGATACACACTGAGCAGATTGTATTTATATATTTAGGGATATGTATGTATACACATATATGTGTGCAATAAAAATTAATGGGAAAAGAGGCTATGGATTTGAAAGAGAGCAAGGAGCGGCATATACGGGAGGGATGAGGGGGAGAAAGAGAAGTAATGATGTAATGATGTAACTATATTATAACCTCAAAAAATGAAAGAAATATTTTTTAAAGTCCTTGCAAAAACAAAGTAATTGGAAAAGAAGAAGAGGAATTAAGGGGGGAAACACCAAGCGGTAAAGAGATGTCAAAAATAAGGAACTAAAAGTAACAATAGCATAAAATTCCTCAGAACTTGAGATCTGCAGAAAAGTAAAGCAAAGGTGACACAGAGGAAAAAGAGATTGTGGCTAAGGACACAAAGTTCCCATGGTAGTCAAAGAAATACAAATGTCGGCCAGGTTAAAAGAAAGAAGAACTCAGGGTGTCATGGGATGCAGGTGTCAGACCATAACTAAGGGGATAAGATGAGGTCCTGCCCTCCTCAAACCAGCCAGGCAGCCCAGAGATCAAAGGAGAAAGCAGTGCGCATGTTCTGCTCCTTCACATCTTCCTGGGTGAATATATTCACCCTGCACCGATGTCAGCCTCCAAAACCTTTGGCTTTCTCGACAGCAGCAAGGGCTTTCAGAATCTCAGTGGACCCGCTGAGGCACCCATTTGACAGAGCAGCTAATGGGTTCTCTGCCTCTCAAAGGGCAAAAAGCCTTGTTGGCCTATCAGGCTCCTATCATAGAACATGATGACAACCCAATAAATCACTCACACAGATACACACACACACACACACACACACACACACACACACACACACACACACACACGGCCCACCTACGCATTTATACATACACATTCTGTTCCTATAGAGAATCCTGCCTAATACAGGGCTTCTATAAAACACTGGGAGTTAGGAAATGGCGCATTAACTGGAATATAAATCTGAAATCACAGAACCTAGAAACACTGGCAATGCAGGGCCCTCAGTTTGAATTTCAACATCAACAAAATAAAACAAACAAACAAGAAACAGATCTTCTCCTTCATACCATGAAGACCCTCATGTCACAGAGGAAGGATGCTGAGCCAACCCGCTGGGGATAATCTGAAAAAATAGACTGGTTCTGGGGCCCTATATGCGTTACCATTACACTGCGCCCTCTACCGTTCGAACGCAGCGCGGCTGCCCATTCCTCATCATAGATAAGCATTTTCCCCAGGCTGGCTGTGTTCAGTCTCTAGATACATTAAAAGTTAGGTATCACATTTTAAATATAATAACTACCACTCTTCTGTATATATATATGAACTTACATGCTAAGTGTAGGCTATATTTTAAATACAATAATTTACAATTATTCTGTATGTATTTTTAAAGTTTAAAAACTATTATATACCAACTCCGCTGGCTTCATTTTGACTGCTTTGTGAAAAAAACCTGAAGTAAAATGAACAGGATGATTTCTAAACCGCATAGTTATTAAAATAATTGGCCATAAGATTGTGTTGATGAGTTTTTGCCAACTTGACACAAACCTAGACATACCTAGAAGGAGGGACTCTCGGGTTAGGAATGGGTTCCATCACGTTGGCCAGATGGGCGTTTTCTTGATTGCTAACTGGTACAGGAGCACTCAGCTCTCTGTAGGTTCTGCCATCCCTGAGCGGGTGGACCTGGGCTCTATAAGAAAGATAGCTAGCTGAGCAAGTCAGATAAGGAAGCCAAAAGGCTGCACCCCTACATGGTCTCCCCTTCCGTTCCTGCCTTAGTTCCCTCCAATGATTGTAACCTGTAATCCAAGTCAACCATCTCCGTTCTGTGTTGCTTTTGAAAGCAAACTTGGGCAACAGCTACAGTGACGTCCAACGAATGGCTTTGTCTGCGCTTGCTCTTCTGCCTGTGTTGGCCCTCTTCTGAAATACCCTTTACTCAACAAGAACTACATTTCAATCCATAATGTTGCTTTTAAAAATCTATCTTTGTATGGGAACTGGTGGTGCACACCTTTAATCCCAGCACTTGGGAGGCAGAGACAGATGAATCTATGCAAGTTCAAGGCCAGCCTACAAGAGCTAGTTCCAGGAAAGCTAGGACAGGAGAAACACCATCTCAAAAAAAAAACAAAAAAGAATATTTTTATGAAAAATCAAAAAGAGAATATTTTTTATTTCTTAATTTCATGTTATTTCTTTACTTTTAGTTTTTACTTTAAATGATGGATACTTAGGGCTGTTCAGGGGAAATGCTACGCCTTCTTACATATTAATGGTCAAAATGGGGTTTTTTAAAAAACTATTTCTGAATCTAGTGAGATTTCTCTGTGATGTTTTGCTTTTGAACCCTGCTAAGTTATATACATTTTTACTATACTTATATAATAAATTCCCATAAACTGCGAATTTACTATAATGGGCATCAATGTATCCAAACCTTCTCCAACCTTAGAGTTTGAAGACATATTTGTTCTTTATTGAGATGAATTGAGTTCATCTCTCTGCAGCATCAGGCAAACGCTGTTTCAGAACTCCAAAGACTTTTAACAACACTCATGGAATGGCCTGGCTTGGAGTCAGGAAGACTCATGCTGACCCTGATATTGCCTCTGGATAGACAGGGTAGTCTTTCATAACAGGGCATCTCAAAACAAGAGAAAGTGTCATCAAATGGGGACGTAGGCCACCATTTATCTAACTGATTAGTAAAAACAAAAATGGCCTTTGATTCCCTGCTTTAGCCTGGGGTGAAAAGGAAAAGGTTCTAATTCACTGTGGTTAGGAGTATAAATTTACCTGAAGAGAGAGGCAGAGCCAACTATTACAGAAATAAATTATAATATCTAATAAACATATTAGATATAACTATTACATATATGCATGCACTACAGAATTTGTATGCATGAGATTAGCACAACACTGCTCTTTATGGAAGAAATGAAGAAATAATGGATACATTTATGCATGTTAAGTGAATTATAATACATACAGAAGTGAATGCTATAAGGACATTTAAAATAAATCACTATCTATATTTATTCTCATGAAATAACCTTCAACTATAATGATAAGGTCAGAGAATTTTTTTTATTGTAAAAGTACACACATAAAAAAATACCTTAATTCTGAAACAATGAACAGTGGACATTAATGTGAATTTAGGTTTAGTCAATGTATAAGTTAAGCAGCAATGTTAGATTCATCATTTAAAGAAATTAACTAATGAAAAATTAAATGCTGTATAAATGAAGACATGACATTTCTGGTGATTCAGAATTTTCTATGCCCCAGCCATGGCGATATTATACCAAGTGGTAGGCTTTCTGAACACTACTTGGGAAATTTTGCTCGCCATAGATTCTTGTGGCATCAGAAGTCCCATTTCAGATCCTGGATTCCAGTCTTAACTACTGAGAAAGGCCAATGAATGAAGGAGAACACCCTGTATCATCTTGTTCATCCCATTTTAGAAAGAAATAATTAGTGTCTAAATCCCTTCATTAAAGCTCTCTATTGCAATGGATTCATTGTTTTGGTTTAATAATAGACTCTTGTGTTATAATCATGAACAGTTTCATAATGACTGAAGATTCAGGTATTCAAACCCTAAACCTGTAACATGAGGGTCCTGCTCGTTGGGGTTTGTGTCCCGCCCGGTACCCCACAGCCGGCAAGCCCAAAGAAAATCACACAGAGAGTCTACATTAGGTTATTAACCGATTGGCCCATTATCTCAAGCTTCTTACTAGCTATTATAACTTATATTAACCCATCTATGTTAGCCATATGGCTCGGTACCTTTTCTCAGCTGGGCAGCTTACATTGTTGCCTCCTTGGTGGTCTGCACAAGAATGCCAGGGAAGCTTCCTACTTCCCAGAGGTTCTCATCGCCCTGCCTCTACTTCCTGTCTGGTT